>JARHVA010000537.1:2387500-2985000 GCA_037957365.1 Torreya grandis | reverse complement strand
ATGGGACTTACAAAAACTGAGGGATATCCCATTACGCAATTTAAAATTTGAGAAAATAGTCATTATTTGACAACAAAATGTGATCAACAAATATAGACATTTCAAATGAATGGGATAGTCCTAAATTAGTGACCTTATATGAGGAGTAAGGATAGTTAAAATGGAAGTCTAAATTAGTCTGATAATGAAGTGAAGAAATGGAAATCAAGGACCATGGAATTTGGTATGAGCTAAGTGTGTATAAAGAATGGTCATAAGTGTATTATTTTAAAAATAAACTTTTAAGAATGAAATATACTGAGAGGGGGGGGTGAATCAATATATTATATATCTTTTACTTAATCTAATTTTTTTCTTTAACCACTTAATCACACATTCAAGATATGCAATAAAACTGAAACAATAATATGCACCACACAAGAGAGAGAGAGAGACACCATATTTTTACATGGAAACCCAAAGTGGGAAAAACAATAGAGAACAATCTAAAGCATATGAATGAGAACCAACTCAAATTAAAAAGTTCACAAACACCAACTTGCAGGAGCACCAAACCCTTTGCCGAGCACCAACACAACTATTTGTGAGAACCAACCGACAAGAGCACCAACCCCTTCCAAAGATTTGCACCAATCCCTCTTGTGTATAAAACACAACTATCTCTCAATGTTTCTTACTCAACAAATGATAGAACTCTATAATATATTTTGTTTTTCTCTCTTCGAAAACAAATACAAATCATGCACTCTATTGCATATTACAAATGGCTTCTCAAGCCTTTATTTATAGCTTTCCAAATGACCTTTGGCATTCACTCTTTATGACCCTTCAATCCTTATGGAAAATGGCACCAAACTTACATGACCCTTCGTATCCTTGCATTTGAAAAGTCATATGGTGATCCTTCATAAGCAAATGCATACTTTCCTCTTTTGTCTTTATCTTGGTGACTTTTCATATTCCTCAAAGTGTCACTTCATGTAAAAATGTGCCATACCTTTTTTTGTCTTCACATGGTGACTCTTGGAATTCCTCAAGATGACTCTTCATGAGAAAATATGTCCCATTCCTCTTTTGTCTTTTACCTCGTGACTCTTTGACTTCTCCATGGGCCCTCTTTTGACTTATATGCAACCAAAAATATATTCATTAATATTAACACACATTATCCAAGATATGAATATTAAAAACACAATTAAATGCAATGGGGATTTTATCACCAATAATGCTAGACCTTTGACATTAATTATAATATTTACAATAATCTCCCCTTTTATCATTGATGGTAATCTCAAAATAAAACTATCATATTCTAAAACCTGCACATACTGCCATCTAAAAAATATATAGTAACTACCCCTTATTGTAGAAACTTGTACCTATTCCGTATACCTATTTCTACACTTATACCTATTCTTCTCTCCCTTTGAAATCAATGGCAAAGGGCCTACCAGGAGCTAACACCTAGCTCCCCCTCAACTGATGCCAAACCTCAATGGTAGGAAGTAAAAGAAATTACTCCCAACTTCTCTTGTAGATACTCAAATGTGTCTTTTGGTAGTGCCTTTGTGAAAATATCTACAATCTTCTCTATAATACTGATATATTCTATCTTAACCTATTGATCTACAACCTTCTCTCTCAAAAAAGTGATATCTAATGGGAATATATTTTGTTCTTGAATGCATCACTAGATTCTTCAAAATATTAATAGCACTTATGTTGTCACAAAAAATAGAAATAGGTTTATCATATTTTACCTTGATATCTTCAAATGTTTGCTTCATCCTAAGTACTTGATTACAAAACAATACCACTACAGTATATTCTTCTTTAGCTATAGAAAGTGATACTAAATTATGCTTTTTGCTTAGCCATGATACTAAGCTATCACCAAGGAAGAAAACTCCCCCGCTTGTACTTTTTCTATCATCTAAGAAACCTACCCAATCTAAATCTATATAAGCAACTAAAGTAAAATATCTACCTGTGGGATACCACAATCCATAATCCAATGTCCTCTTGAAATATTTGAATATTCTCTTCAATAACTGAACATGACTATCTTTTAGAGATGACTGATATCTTGCAACCATACCTACTGCATGCATGATGTCTGGCCTTGATGCTATCAAATATAAAAGACTACCAATCATATATCTATAAAAATATTAATTTTCAATAGGTGAATCTTCATCCTTGCTCACCTTACTTCTTATACACATTGGTGTGCCAACTGGTGTTCAATCCTAAAAACCAAATTATTTCAACATTTCTTTGGCATATTTACTTTGAGATATGAAAATTCCTTTATCTAACTGAAATATTTGTAATATTAATAAAAATGACAATTCTTCAAGCATAAACATCTCAATTTTTTTTGAATATTATCAGAAAACTCTTTTGTCATCTTTTCAATGTTTCCTCCAAAAATGATGTCATCAATATATACCACAATAATCAATTGATGCTCACCTTCTGTTTTGATGTAGAGATTAATGTCAGTAAATACTCTCTTAAAACCTTGATCTTGTAGGTACTTATCAAGTCTTGAATACCAAGATATGGGAGCTTATTTCAATCCTTACAATGATTTCTTCAATCTATATACATGGCTACTCATATTTGAGAGAATAAATCTCTTAGGCTGCTCAATGTGAACCTCTTCTTCTAGATTCCTATTTAGGAAGGCAGATTTGACATCCATCTAAAACACTTTGAAATTTTTAAACACTACATATGCAAGAAACATTCTAATAGCCTCTATCCTTGCCACTGGTGCAAAATTTTCTTCAAAATCGATTCCCTCAATCTGAGCATATCCTTTACATACTAATCTTTCTTTATTCCTAGTCACTTCTCCATTTTCATTCAACTTATTTCTATAAACCCATTTTTCTCATATCACATTGTGATCTTTTGGTCTAGGCACTAATTCCCAAGTGTCATTCTTTTCTATCTAATTTAATTTGTCATCCATTGCCTTAACCCAATGCTTATCATGTCTAACTTTTGAAAAAGTTCTAAGCTATATTTTGGATAACAAAGAGAAATTAACTTGATCAAATTCACTTACCATCATTCTTCTAGTACAATTCCTTCATTTATGTCCCTGATGATGTCACTTTCATTATAATTTCTTTGAACATATTTGGATGGAATTTTGGTGTCTTTTTATAATTTTTCTCAACTTCATCTAATTCTTCAAAATATTCCTCTTCAATGATTTTAGGAATGTCTACTAGATCACTGATTCTTTGTATTCCATCTTCTTCTATCCTGACACTTACACTTTAAACAATTTTCTTGGTTATTTTATTATAACATTTATATGTTTTAGTTTTGCAATATTAATGAAGAAATATACCTTCATCTCTCTAGATTCAAACTTCCCAATTTTTTCGGCAGTTCTCTTTATGAAGCATCTACTACCAAAAACTCTAAAACAATCAACTATTGCTAGTTTGTCCTTCCATAGCTCATAAGGAGTCTTGTAACTATTGACTCTCAATAATGATCTATTTTGAATATGCACTACTATAACAACTGCCTCTCTCCAATATTTATCTAGTATCTTTGATTCATTTAGCATTGTCCTCACCATCTCCTAAACTATTCTATTTCTCCGCTCAACTACTCCATTTTGTTGTGGAGTTTTGGTTGTTGAATAATGACTCTTTATTCCATGGTCTTCATAAAACTCAATAAATTGATCTGACATTAATTCTCCTCCTTGATCTAATTTTAGAAACTTGATATTCAAACTGGTTTCATTCTCAAATAATGCTTTGAAATGTCTAAAAGCTTCTAATTTTTTTTAAAACATCACCCAAGTCATACATAAAAAATCATTAATAAAAAACATGAAATATCTCTCACCTTGAGTACTTTGAGTTCTCATAGGTCCACACAGATCAATTTGGACAAGATCTAACATCTGGGTGGTCGATTACTCTTTTTTTTTGAACCACCTTGTGCCTGCTTCCCATACTAACAAGGTTCACAAAGCGTGTCAGATGGCTTTGTAATCTTTGGAAAAATTTTAACTGCTTTATTTTTTTTATGTTGACAAAATTATCAAAATTTATATGTCCCATTCTCTTGTTCCATAGCTAAATTTCTTCAATCTAACTTAAACAACATCTTTAACCTTTGATGTCTGATAACATATACAAATTATTACATGTTCTCTAAGCATTTGAAATCAACACATTTGAATATTTTCTCCTAGTTTCACAACCTTCTACATAAAACTTTAGTGTGTGCCCCTAATCACACATTTGACTTATAGTCAAAATATTATTCTTAAGACCTTCTACATACAAAACATTTTCAATTTTAGTTTTACCATTATCCAAACTTAGTGTACCTTTTCTGGCAATTCTGGTAGTAGTATTATCTCTAAATTTCACTGTGCCACCATTGATCTTATTCAAGGCTATGAACTTTTTTTTGTCTCCTATCATGTACCTAAAACATCCACTATCAATGAACCATGAATTTTATTCATTTCTTGCATGCAAAGTTGTTTGTACCAACATAGATTTTTTAGGTTGTTTCTTCTACCATGAACCTGTCTAAACTTTCTTCTTGATGAATGGATCCTTGAAACTTTGGTCCTTCTTGACTGACTCAAACATGCTTCTAAAGTACTGAGCTATGTGTCCAAATTTTTTTCACTTGTAACATATTATGACCTCTTCATTAAAGCTTGATATAGGAGCAAAAGAGTTATGGCTTCTACTTGACTCTGCATGACTTTCCTTCTCTTTATTTATGAAATTGTTAGCCCTTTTTTGACATTCTATTTTCTTATGACCATATCCATTACAATAAAAATAGTAACCATAAAAATAGGACCTATTTATGTATCTCTGACCTGATTGCCTTTTGTAGCTCTATCCCTCTAGTCTTCTTTATTTGAGATGTCCTCTATATTCTTAACTTCTTCCCTTTTTATTTCCTCTTTTGTAAGAGCTTCAATATATCTCTTTCATCTTTCCTTATCTATGAAATTAGTGGCCTCCCCTTTCTCTTTTTCAAATCAAATACATGTCTTATCTAACATGGATCTTTGATTTTTTAATATCTTATTCAACATATTAGTGATATTCTCAAATTTTGAATCATTGATTGCTTTTTTTTTCAAGATTTGCTTTTAAAGAAGCAATTTCAATAACATACATTTCACATTCTTTACTTACTATTTGTAACTATGTCATTAGATCTTCTTCATTCTTCTTGGATTCTTTAAAGCGTGCTTGTAGATATTCAATTATTTCCTTTGACTCCTTTTCATTTTTATCGATCTGGAGCTTTAATCTTTTGATTCTTCTTTCCAAGAGATTTTAACTCTTTTAAGGCACAAACTAGTTCTCCATCTAGATTTACTTTGGCTTCATCCTATTCTTCTTCATTGTCAACTGTACTTTTGCTTATGGAGGCATCTTCATGTATGGTCATGAATAGAATCTCTTCTTCTTTTGAATCACTAAATCCACTATCTTTGACTGAGCTAGGATATTTAGAATACAAAATCTTCTTCTCAAATCCCTTCTTGAATTTTCCTTTGAAACTCTTCTTGTATGTAGACTTTCCTTCTTCATTTTCACCATTACCCTTATTTGCGCACTTAGCTGTAAAATTTCTAATCTTTCCATAATTAAAACATTTAAAAGGTAATTTTTATTAATATTTAACTATGCCCTTTTTTATATTGTGAATTAATAGAGTTCCATTGTCATCTTCATCATTGCTAGAACTGTGACTTGATTCTTGAATCTTAGCCTTATTTTTCTTTGATGTCTTGAAAGTAGCTTCTTTTTTTAGGTTTTCTCTTATTTATTCTACATCTCATATGCCGTAATAATACCATGTAGCTCATCCATCTTTATCTTTGCTAAATTCTTCATCTCTTCAATTGCTAAAAATTTTGCATCATATCTCAATGGTAGAGATCTCAAAACTTTTTGAACCACAATTGATTCTTCTAACTTTTCTCCAAGACCTTGAATCTGATTAACTATTTGATCAACCCACAAAAGATAACTTGCTATATTTTTTTCCTCTTCCATCTTAAAACTCTCAAACTATCTTCTAAGAGTTTGAAGCTTAGCTTATTGAACCTTTCCATCACCTTTGTAAATCTTCTCAAATTTTACCCAAGTTTCATGAGCAGATTTTCATTGCATAACTTTAACAAATTTTGATTCACATAAACCACATAAAATATCATTTCAAGCTTTAGAATTATTTTCACTTACCTTCTTTTTTATTGGAGTAGTTACAAGTGTTTGTGGCTCTTGATATTCCTCCACCACTATTTGTCAAATATCGAATCCAAGGGCCATCAAATAAGTCTTCATCCTTATTCTACAAAAAGCATAATTTGTCCCATCAAACAAAGGTGCCTTATTTGTAGAAAAACCTTCATGTGATCTAACCATCATGCTTTCCCAATCTACCTTGAAGGTATAAAACTTTTTCAAGAGGAACCTACTCTAATACCAATTATTAAGCATGAAATATACTGAGAGGGCGGGGGTGAATTAGTATATTATATATCTTTTACTTAATCTGATTTCTTTTTTTTAACTACTTAATCACACATTTAAGATATGTAATAAAATTTCAAAAATAATATGCACCACATGAGAGAGAGAGAGAGAGAGAGAGAGAGAGAGAGAGAGAGAGAGAGAGAGAGAGAGAGAGAGAGAGAGAGAGAGAGAGAGAGAGAGACCAAATTTTTACGTGGAAACTCAAAGTGGGAAAAACCACAAAGAAAAATTTCAAGTATATGAATGATCACCAACTCAAATTACAAAGTTTGAAAGTATGAACTTGCAGGAGCACCAACCCCTTTATTGAGCACCAATATAGCAACTATTTGTGAGTACTAACCCATAGGAGCACCAACCCCTTGCAAATATTTGTGAGCACCAACCCACAGGAGCACCAACCCCTCTTGTGTATAAAACACAACTATCTCTCAATGTTGATTACTTAACAAATGATATAATTATATAATATCTCCTATTTTTCTCTCTTCAAAAATAAATAAAAATCAAGCAGTCTCTTGCATATTACAAATGGCTTCTCAAGCCTTTATTTATATCTTTCCAAATGACCTTTGGCATTCACCCTTTGTGACCCTTAAATCCTCATGAAAAATGGTTCCAAACTTGCATGATCCTTTGTATCCTTGCATTTGAAAAATCATATGGTGACCCTTCATAATAAAATGTGTCCTTTCCTCTTTTATCTTTATCTTGGTGCTTTTTCATATCCCTCAAAATGTCCCTTCATGGAAAAATTCACCATACCCTCTTTTGTCTTCACATGGTGACTCTTGGAATTCTTCAAGATGACTCTTCATGAGAAAATGCATCACATTCCTCTTTTCTATTTTACCCCGCATCTCTTTGACTTCTTCATGGGCCCTATTTTTACTTATATGCAACCAAAAATATATTCATTAATATTAACACACATTAGCCAAGATATGAAAATAAAAAACACCATTAAATGTAATGAGGCCTTTATCAGCAATAATGATAGACTTTTAACATCAATGACACTATTTTCAACATAGGTATTAATTTATGTTTACATTTTCCTCCCTTTTTATTTTAGTAATGCAGTAAAGCAAAAGTACTAGGGTAAAAGGAAGAAAGATATACCTAAACTTACCTATGAAGAACAACTTTAAATATAAGACATAATGATGAACTATACTTCATGAAATCCTCTAATGAAACATGTATAAATTAGTTTTTATTTAGGATAAAAACCTAAAAGTAAAGATAATAAAATTATAGATTAAATAACAAAGATTGAATACATTTGATTGAGTATGAAAACTGTTCTATATTATGGTGCAAAAATTGGTGACTATAGATGGTAGAACACTTTTATATTTTCATTTCATTGAAACACTTGGATTATAATGTGTATACCCAAATCCTCATTTATATGAGAGTGTGATTAATAATTAAAGGTGTGCTTTAATCCTTCATTTCATACCCAAAGTAGTGGAGAAGCTTGGAATCCTTGTATGAATTCTAATAGATTGATGATATGAAAAATTGGTGTCAAAATGTGAGTCAAATGCTACATATGGAATAATATTCTATTTATATTTTAAAAATGGGGAAATTTTAGTACAAAATAACATGATTTAAGACTTATGTATGAAACATAGAGAATGACATGAACTACCATTAATTTTGTGAGAATTGGTACAAAAGAAAGCTAGGAGGTGGTCATGTGTCACACACATCTCCCTAATCTAATATTTAGTACTAATTAATATCAAGTGATTTTCTTAGTAAACATTATGCTAAAACCTTAGAACACATGTCATGCATGATGTCCCCAATCTGAGCAAAATTTGAGACAACTATGAGTACTCACCTAAAATAATTTGTTATACATGTTGAAAATTACCATGTAACTAATTGTGATTATGATAAATTATTAATATCCCTATGTTGTGCCTTAACACACACACACACACTCATGCACACATGCATGTGCGCAAGCGCACGCGCGCACACACACACACACACACAATTTTCAAAAAAAAGAGACAAAGACACATTTTTAATCAAATATTCTTATTTGGGGTCTTTTGAACTATAAATCTATGATATAAGAGTTTGAAATCAAAAACTTAAAAAAAATTAACCTGACACTAAAATGAATTTGTTTTCCTCTCTCCATCCCTATTATTTATTTGATTTAATAAAACATAATCTACTCCAATATTTTCATAATGTTTCAAATTTATAGGCAAATCAAAACTATGTTTAAGCCATATTTACATGTTTTTACTTTTTACCATTGATTTCCTTTAGCTCAATGTTGATGTACAAGTTTAGTTTTTGGTCTAACTATTAACTAAGATGAACTTTTTAAATTTTATTTGGGTATTTGTTATTTTTATGTCTTAAGTAGGTTATTCCTTACTTTGGTGTCATGTAGGCTCTCCTAAATTTTGTTTACTCTTGTTGCACAACATCAATTATCTAACTCAGAGCTTAAGTAAAGAACACAAGTCACCTAGAAGTAATGTCATCATGGACCTTTGTATTAATTTTCCTAGGTAAGTAGAGTAGGGAGATCCATCCACATGTCATCTTCTTGTTAGGCTAGAGGTGAAATTAGCATAGACCTTTGTATGGACAATCTCAGGTAAGCAGAGAAATGACAACCATCCACATGTTATCATCATGGTAGCCTAGAGGTGACATCATTATGGACCTTTACATGGATGATCCTGAGAAAATACAAAAATGATATCTATCCACATGTCATCATCTTAAGAGCCTAGAGGTAACATCAACATGGACCTTTATTTAGATAATCCCAAGAAAGTAGAGTAGTGAGATTCATCCTTGTGTTATCATCTTGGTATCCTAGAGGTGACATCAACACAGGCCTTTGTATAAAAATTCTAGATAAGTAGAGTAGTGAGATTTATACATGTGGTATAATCCTACTAACCTGTGGTAAAAAAAAACAAATCACACCAAGCTACAACTCGACTAGGAGTGGAATAGGGGCATATAAGACACGTGTCCTTTGGGGCCACATAATAAAATAACAAAGACATCAAAATCAAGACAAATAGAGAAAAAAAGAGACATATGTCATACTAAGATGACTAATCATACATAATAAGGCAAAAGAAGCCACATGGTAGTAAAAGTTGTGGAGGTTAGTATTATGAAATTCAAATGCAAGGAATAAATAGAAAAAAAGAGTTAATGCCATTTTTACACTTAATTCACATGAAATGAATAAATAATGCATTCAATTCTCACATCTAACATAACCAAATTAATATATTTTTAATTTCCATTCCATTCTAATTACATTGCCTCCAATCTATCACTATTATTGAGAATTCTAAGATGAAGTGTAGATTGTGAATCCAAAACTCCATTACAACAAAAAATTGACATGTCTTTCATGGAATAAATAATTTTTAAATAAAATCAATGGCCTCCTTATCTCACATTCCAATACCATGTGCATACTCAATTTTAAGGCAAATTTAATACATAGATATAATATTTGATTCGACTATATTGAACCATGAGTTCAAAAAATACTCTACCATTTTGGGATAGGGTCAAAATAGATGAACCATACAAGGACAAGGACCAACTCTCCATTTTTACATGTAGACACTATGATGACCTATTGTCCATAAAAGCAATTATCCTTCATAATGTAGTAACTAATCCAAAGATAATTACCTGTATTAACCTACTATTTGATTTATCCATGAATGATAAGATCACTATAAATATACTATAATTTAGGCTTGGCAAGACACCATTTACATACATCAATGGGAATGCCTTTGTTATGTATTATAGGATCCCATTCCTAGACATGTCATATAATCAATACATGGTGAATTCGTGGATTCAAAATAATAAATCTAATAAGCTATAAGAGTGGGTTGGAAACCCTAAAAACTTTACGATTCAAGTCCTTACCTCAACCATTCTCATTTTGTGAATAACAAAGGTCGATATCCTATGTTATAAACACTGGACAACATTTTTAATGCATATTCACCATTTTATATGTCCAACATCTCCCTTTTCATGAAATAAAAGTGGACCTCTATACTAGGTTAAATTTTAAAAACTACTAGCCCTCCATTGAGCCAAGTCTAATCCTCATCATTTATAAAATATCAGAGTCATATTAGATTCCCATTCCTTGATATTTTATATAATTTTGATAACATGTTTCATTATGTTCAAGATATTCAACAATTAATTTTTTAAAATAATTGGTCTTAATGCATTTGTCAAATGTTTTCCATACTTAAGTTTTTTAGACATTAATTGTTTCATGTATGCATAAAAGAATCAATTTACAAATGGTTACCTCAATTTCAAATCTACAACCAAAACAAGAATTTTAAGCTATCACCTTCCTATAGAGTGTTACAAGATTCAAGCATTATAACAAAATATTCAAGACAATTTAAGAGATAGAGAAGCCTAATAGTGATGATGAGCTAAAATATGATGATGTGGAGTTCACTGATGATCTTTGTAGATGATATTTTATGATTATATATAACATCTATCTTGTATACTTGGAAAACTTAGACCTTGGTTATTCTTCTCAGTTCTTCACCTTTTCCCACTTCTACAAGTCTCGTATCTTCTCTATCTTTATGCTCCTTGGCCTATATCTCTTAGTATAACCATTCTTACATTGATGACTTAGATCTTATATCTTGCCAAAAATGCTTAAAATGTACTTATCTTTCATCTCTACAAGTTTTGAACCTGTACATACTCTCTTTCTCCATGGACACTAATGTTCAAGATAGATAGTAGAATAAACATTAATGTCCTATCGTAATGCATGTGTCTAGTTCCCTAAATTCATCCAAGTTGAAAATGAAACATATACTAATGGTTGAACTAAGTGACTTAATGTAATTTATTACTCTAAATAGATTGACATAAATACAAGATCACCCCTCATTCATTGCTCACCTAGATACAACTACCAAAAGACAAAATATACCAAAGGTAACCTATTAAAATCACTTTATCAAGAATTTAATTGATCAAAGCTTCCATATTTACATATAATTCATAGGTACATCACATCTATCGGTTTGAATTACTAAATAAGTAGCCCAAGGTACTGATTTACCAAGATATAAGCTAAGTCATTGTTGTACTTACTTTGCACATATTGTATTATTCACACACAAGATAATGCATATGGGATAAATACATGATTATGAGGCCATTTTAAATATTATTGGCTATGTAGGTAGTTCCCATTAATAATTGGGTATTTGGGGTAGCTCGATACCATGTACCTACTAACCCATTTTCCCAAAAGGTCACATTAAAGATGGAAAACTAGGGTTTTATCATTTCAAAAGGAACAAAAATGAAAGAGAATAAAAACCCAAAAGCATCTAGGTGGTCACATCCTATTTCATTAGATATTCCATATAGGACACTAGCATTGAACCTAGTTAATAATGTCAATGTAACCGTCTCATACTTATGTTACTATCTAGAGAGCTAGAAATGTTAGAACCATAATCTGAAAATTGTTATAGAATCTCCTTCCCACCTAATTATATCTTGATCTAGATCCATAACTATATCATCATCAAAACAAGCTAAGTACTTCACTTCTTTGTCATGTTTATATCTATTATATTTGTACTTTCCATAAATAGACTATCTCAGCTTAATAAATTAAGGGTATGTTTATATATGAGTTTAGCATCTAATTGGCCTACTATAGATTTGATTACCACCCTTGTGTCATTTCATTTATATATACCCCTTAAATACATATAGATAAACCCAATCTAGATTATCTTAGGGTTAAACATTTGGTGAACCAGATTCATGTGAATGTAACTTTTTTATATTCTTAAGGTTTTAAATTAGTTAAGGTTTTAGATTATTGTAATTTTTAATTTTATACTTTTAATATTTTTCATACAACCTAGTTTTATCCCTAGATGTGGAGGTGTACTTATTAAACATAATGAGGTTTCTCTCCAACCATCTAAGCTATCTCAAATTGATAATGAATCTCATACCCTAGGTCATGATGATACCCATGTTGATAATGAAAAAAAGTTGATAGAGTTATCATCGAAGAAGATTATGATAATGAAAACCATGAAAGATAAAATATACCATGATAAAGTGCATGTAAGTGCATTGTCTCATGAGCACATTTGATAAAACCCTGAAGATCTTGACGAGATTTTTAAAACTATATTCGAAGAAAAAAATTCCAAAACTATAGTGGATGCATATCTCCCATTAAAAAAATTACAAATAAATTCATATAGTGGGGGCAAAAATTATGTGTTTAAACCTTTATTCCCTAAAACTACTATTGATACATATATTAAGGAATTAATAGTTGTTTCAACAAAAATACTAGTTTCAATGCCTATAACTACTCAAGAAATTTTTTCATCCCCTTTGGTGACTACTCAACTTGATAATATAAATCCTATTGGGCCTAAAGTTCAATAATTCCTTCAAGTTATTAAAATCTTGGAAGACAAGATTACAAACATTGAACAAAAAACTTTAAAAATCACCTCATGCTATACATTCACAAGATGTGTTGCATTACCTCTTGCACTTGAAATATCTTTGCACCCTTTTTCAACTAGATTTATTGTACCTAAGTTCACATTTTATGATGTCAATAATGATCTTAAACAAAATATTCAAACATTTTATGTGGCATGTCTTGACTATTCTTTCAATGATAAACATTTGACCAAATTGTTTCCAAGAAGCCTCAAGGACTATGCTTTGAGGTGGTTCTATGATTTGCCTCTCTATTATATAAAATAATTAAAACCTCTTGTTGAATAGTTCTTAGAACTTTTCCATTAAAATTTATACAAAGGTTTCTTACGCTCAAAGTGCCAAAATAAAATAAGGAACCAATGAACATATCCATGAATATGTCTTTCAATATAAGACAGTGCTAGCCAAAATGACCAATCTTATGGAAGACAAAGAGTTTAAATGTATATTTAAGAAAAGTTTTCCTACTCCTTTACATGAATCCATTATTTTAAATAAGCTCAAATATTTTGATGAATAATTCCATGTTGTGCAGGACCATGAAATGAAACTTATGTCATTGAATAATCTCAAGTATGTAGCAAACACACTAGTTGCATCTGCATCTAGTAATAAGTTTACAATTAAACCAAGTTATAAGGTAAAACCTCTTGGGCCAAAAAAGGAAAAAACCACCATGATTAACACAATTAAATTATAACCTAATCAACTTGTCTTATCCAATGCATAAAAGTGATAATTTACACATTTACTTGAGTCCCCAGCTTCATTACTCCCATGGTTACTAGAGTGTCAGCTTATATCTCTCCCTCATCCTATCGAGGTTGATATGAATCAACCTCTACCTAAAGGATATGATGTGAATTATTATTTTTATTATAATCAGAGGACTAGGACATTTTACATGTAGATTCTTTACCTTGAAGCACAAGCTCCAATATCATATCAATGACCAATAGCTTAAATTTGAGTATTCTATAAAGGAATCATGTTCACAACTTGGAGATCACCAAAAATAGAACATATTTAGCAATACTTTGCAAGACTATTCTAAGAAGGAACCATAAGTGTAAATGGAAAATAATGCACAACCTCCTCCATCACATTATGTGCACTCACTAGTTGGTATTATTGGTACATACATGTAACATACACCTCCTATGGTTAAGAAACCCTCTATTTCCTTTTATGATAGTGAAATTAAGGATGATGGACTCTTATGTTAATTCTTTATTCATTCAAGCATACCTTGAAAAGCACCCCATAAAAAATGTTATGATTTATATTTTTGCACACAAAAATTCTTAAACCATGACATTGCTTACACACTTGAGTTATATTCATCATGATTTACACTCCTCTACTAGTTTAGTTCAAGCATTTGATGGGACCTCCCAGAAGATTCTTGGTGAGATTGACCTACCTTTACAAGTTGGTCCCATACATGTGGTTTCTAATTTTTTTAGTTGTCTATTTCACATGCATCTTTGATATGCTACTGTAAAGACATTGAATACACACTCTTTGAGTAGTACCTTCTATAGTGCATGGGTGTGTTAAATACATTCATGTTAATCGGGTAATTATAATTTCCAAAATTCCATATAAGCATCCTCTTTAACAAAATAAACTTATACCTATAAAAATAGATATCAAGCCTACTAAGGCTAATTGACAACAAAAAAGTAAGCAACACTCAATCCCATTTACTAGGTAGCTAGTATTTGAGAAACCATTACACCAAAGACATACAATGGATTCCATGAAATCCCAATCTTCTATTACAAACCATGATCAAATATGTAGAGCACCTCAAAATTTACATATTATTACAATGTTAAAGAAACCATAGAGAACTCAATGATGGGTTCCAAAAACCCCTAGTTCTATTACTCTGTTTATTTCTTCATGACCACCAAGTCATATTATACATATGCATAACACCTTTGATACCACAGTGACAAATATTACACATATACATGCTCCTCAGTAGCATAAATAGGGTATTAAATCAGATTTGTAGTGGGGAGATATCTATGACCATCTATTAGATGGAATCAAAATATGAACCCTCATTTTAAAAAATTACAAAATACCAAAAAAATTAAAAAAATATAAAAATACAAAAACACTTTTAGCACCTAAATATTATATTATCTCCTTGGCATATATGTGTTAGTTACATGTTGATATATGGCATATTTAATTACTCCCACATACACATATGTGTCACACTTATAGTGTAGTTTGATACATGCATACATAGACACATGATACATTCTTATTTTATACATTGGGCCTTCTTTCTACTCATGTCATATGGACATTGAGGGAATCCACTTATTTGATCTTGATAAACATAGGTTATATGATTCAATGTTCACTCTAAATTATTAGGTCTGATATTACATATGTACTTATACATGCCTATTATCCATCATTGTATCTGAAATAACATACTTTATATGTTATACACTTGAGATATGTTTCCTAACACATTATATCCATGGGCTACTATGACATGTTTGTTTTGGTTGCTTATTTTTTATTGTAAGCACTTCATTGAGTGTATTACATTACTATGGTATTCTTTATTCAATCATCTGAATATGTTTATTTGCTTGTATCCCCGTTCCTATGTATACTTTCATTGACATTTGCCTATGTCATTATTTTATGTATGGACATTTAAATATGCCATTCTTATTTTTATTGAAATTTTACTAAATCTAGTCCCTTTGACTATGTGACATTTGAACATGCCCCTTGTTTGTAGTCTCCTTGGACCATTGCCTTTTTGACTTACTTTTAAGTACTCTTGTGTGTGTGCTTGTTTGATTTTTGATCTTGTATTGCTACTATCTAGATGTTTCCATTATTTTTATCATTCATTTTAGGCCTACATGTGATCACATTGGTTCTATGCACTTCAATGATACATTTACTTATACATGTTTCCTTTTATATATTACATGGTTATATCCTCATATTATATATTTGTCTTATCATTTTGAAGTGAGGTAACTACCCATTCTTATATTTCCCTTACTTAAAATGGGAGAATATTAGTGGGGTCATGTTATAGAGACATGTTTTCCACACGTGGCATAGTTTATAGATTCAATGGGGACATGCTTTGGAATCATGTTATCCCCATTCATTCATTATATGGTACTTATATCAGTTTTCAAATTTAGTGGGATCATGTCATATAGGCATGGATTCCACACATTCAAAACTATTAGATTTACTGGGGGAATGATTTGGAATCATGTTCTCCACATTCATTCAGTATCTAAGACTTATATCAGTTTTAGGATTCAATGGGGCATACTTTGGAAGCATGTTCTTTGCACCTATTCAGTATTAAATATCTCTAGTTTACTATGAGGAAATGTTTTATAAACATGTCATCTACATTGGTACTTATATAATATTTAATATTTATCCATATATAGTGGGTTAATGCTTTAGAATCATGTCCTCCACACTTACACAATTATCTGAATTAGCCAAAGCACATAGTTAAATGATTCAGATTCATAATTATGGCATAATTTTATACATTGGTATTATTTTATATATAGATTAATAATGAGACATATCTAAGGTGAATATTTTATGAAACATGTGCCTAATATATAAGAATACAAATTAGTTTCAGATTTTAAAACTCTTTTATAGACTATTACCATATCACAAACTTTATGATCTAATACCCCATACACTTTTATAAACTTTTATTAACCCAATATACTAAAGTAGTTGGTTCACCTATTTTTATGGTTTAAGTGATTAAATCGCTCAATCATACCAAGATTTTAGTATGCACTTGATCATCCAACATCACTAGGTTATAAGTATCATTGGGTTTCATGATTGAGCTAATATCAACTACTAAGTGGCAACTCACTTTTACTCCAAAGTTGGGGCCATGTGACTTTCAATATCTCTATATATCTATCTATTTGTATATATTTACTTTAAATACTTATCTATATTTTTATTAACCTTAGTTTTAGAGCCTTACAATGATACATATTTTTTAAAACAACTTGCCAATAGGCAAGGCAATTACATTGACACACAAGTGTACTCATAAACCTTACTTTTTCAATTTCAATCTATTTAAATTACTTTGAAAATAAATTATATGCACTTATTTTATACTATAACATTATTTCTAATGTAGGTCAGTCACCAAAAAATCACTCAAGTTGGGCACATGTAAACACAAAGTATGTATTAATTTCCTTTAAACTAATAATTTCATTACTAGATTAAAGGGAGGGAATGTATACAATATTTTATTATTATATAGCACCTCATTATATTACACTTTGAAAACTTAGACCTTAGATGTTCCTCTCAATTTTTCACCTTTTTTTAATTTTAGAAGTCTCACATCTACTCTATCTTTATGTCCCTTGACCTATATATTTTATTCGAACATGTCTTATGTTGATGACCCAGGTCTTCTATCTTCCCCAAAATGCTTAAAATGTAATTATATTCCATCTTTTTAATTTTTTAACCATTACCTACTCTCCTACTCCTTCAACACTAATGTCTAGGATAGACAATAGTATTAATGTTATTGTCATGTCTTGACACAGGTGTCTAGTTCCTTAAAGTCATATAATTTATAAATGAAACATATCCTACTAGAAGGCATAAGTGATTTAATGTGATCTATTAATCCAAATGGATTGATATAAATACAATAGGAACCCTCATTTATTCATCATTTAGCTATAACTATCAAAATTCCAAAGAGACCAAAGATAACTTATCAAAATCACTCTATCAAGCATTCACTTAATCAAAACTTCCATATTTCCATACCAGTCACAGGTACAACACATATATAGGTCTAAATTACTAAAAGAGTAGACCAAGACCCTGATTTGCTAAATTATAATCTAGATCATTGTTGTACCTATTTTTCCCATAGTATATGATTCAAAAACAATCAAACACATAGGGTATAACTACATGAGTTTGAGGCCCTCTTCTAGAGTATTTGATATGTGGGTAGTTGCCACTAACATCATGTTCTTTGGGGTAGATAAACACCATGTGCCCACTAACCCATTTTCTCC
Source organism: Torreya grandis (assembly GCA_037957365.1). NCBI lineage: Eukaryota > Viridiplantae > Streptophyta > Pinopsida > Cupressales > Taxaceae > Torreya > Torreya grandis. The sequence goes on along the minus strand of JARHVA010000537.1, from coordinate 2,966,774 downwards.
CAAGGTAACATTAAAGATGGAAAAATAGGGTTTTGTTATTTCATAAGGAGGGATAGTCCATTACCCAGATTTGAATGCATCAAAGTCAAGGTGAAGAAAAAATTAAAGGCATCTAGGTGGTTTCATCCTATTATAGTATATATTACATATAGGATAGTATTTTTGAACCTAGATATTAACATCGATGTGACCATCCCAGGATAACATTACTATCTAGAGAGCCAAAAGCATCATAACCAAAATCTAATAATTGGTCTAAAATATCCTTCTCACCTAATTTTTGTATGTTTTATATCCATAATTTTATTGTAATTAGAGCAAGCTAAGTACGTCACTTCTTTGTCATTTCTATATCTAGCTTAGTTTTAATTTTTATATTTAGACTATCTTAGCATAATAAATTTAGTATATGCTTATATTTGAGTTTAGCATCTAATTGGTCTACTATAGATTTGATCATCACCCTTGTGTCATTTCATTTATATATAATCTTGTAATACATCTAGATTACCCCAATCTAGATCATTTTAGGGTTAAACAATCTCATATTCATCATAGCCTTGGGACTACATAAGGCTACTACCAATCCATAACTCTTTACATGATATCTTCAAAACCTTTTTTCACACCTCTAAGTGCAATAATGACATTGCTTGTGATATCTTCAAAAACTTGTTGCACACCTCTAAGTGCAATAAGGAAACATGGTATTCAATATTACAGACATATTTGGGGCTACCTTAAAGTATTATTATAATCTTCCATAATTTGACATCATGTATGATTCAGAGGTCATCATAGATTTGATGGCTGAGTTCCCATGATATTTATGAGGTCCTTAAAGAATAAGATGATGTAAAGTGTTAATACTTTAACCACTGGGTGAATAAATATGACCCTATCTCTAACACCATAAAAACATTCTACCTCCACCCCCTTTGCCCAACAAGTGGTATCAGAGCTTTTGGTTGGGATACTAACAGATTGGTGTAGATCTGGGTAGTGTGTTTTGATTACAGGTTACTCACAGGGTTTCTGTTTGAGTGGGAGTTGAGCAATGGCAGAAAATAGTCAACTACGAATGGAAAAGTTTAATGGCATGAACTACCAATTATGGAGGATGCAGATTGAGGACTATCTGTATCAGAAAGATTTGTACTTACTGTTGGGTGGGGTTGCTAACATCATCCTTACAAGAAATCATATCACTACACTTGGGGACATCATCACCTTTAACATCATGCAATAGTTCAATAGGGTGCAAGAATCTTGTGTTCATTGCCTGAAAGTTGGGAAAGTTTGGTAATCACAGTTTCTAATACTGTGTCTCCTTCAAAAGTCTTAAAAGTGGATGATGTTGTGAGTGTGATCTTGAATGAAGAGATATGCAGGAAAAGCACAGGTGAATCATCTGGAGATACTTTGAGTGTTGAAGGAAGAGGAAGGCCAAGAGAGAAGACAGAGCGTGGGAGATCAAGGTCGAAGATGGGCAAGAGATCCAAGTCCAAGTATGGCAGAATAACCTGCTGGAAATGTGGAAAGCAAGGGCACTTAAAGAGAGATTGCAGATCGGGTGAAGATCAGCATGAAGGACATGGAGAAGAAGCAGATGTTGTGGGTTACGTTGCACAGGATGCTCTGGTATGTTCTTTGGATAAAGTAGAATCTTGGGTATTAGATTTAGGTGCCTCTTTTCATGCATCCCCACATAGGGAATTTTTTCATGAGTATGTCCAGGGAGATTTTGGAGAAATTTGTGTAGGGGATGGTAAGCCTTGTCAGATTGTTGGCAAAGGCAAAGTGAAGCTGAAATTGCAGACAGGTGACACATGGGTGTTAAAGGAGGTCATGCATGTCCCAGTTCTGAAGCGGAATCTGATTTCTGTTAGAAGTTTGGGTGAAGAGGGTTGCACAGTAACTCTCATAGCGGACTCTTGGAAGGTTACCAAGGGTACACTTATTGTAGCTAGAGGTAAGAAAGTAGGTACACTTTATCTATCTACTTGTTTTACTGATTCTCTTTCTGGGTTATCTACTTCAGTTGTAGATTCAGAGATGTGGCTTAATAGGCTTGGTCACATAGATAAGAAAGAGATGCTGGTTCTTGAGTCAAAGAGTATGCTTTCAGATTTGGAAGGCATGGATCGTGGTTTCTGTATGCAGAAGAAGAAGGTAAGGTTTCTTGAGGAATCCGATGTTAGTGACAAGAATGGGAAAGCCTTGGTTTTCAAGGAGAAAGTGACGGACAGAGTTTAGCACAAGGTGCAGAGGAATTCTGAGCAGAGCAAGGGTGATTTGGACAAGGGTTTGATCCAAAATATTAGCTCGCGGGAAAAAGTCAGGTCTCACAAGAAAAACATAGAGACCGACGTCGGCAGGAAAACCGGCATCAGTGTCCAGACAGGGACCGACGTCGGCTATGTGCAGCCCGACGTCGGTGACTCGGGGCAGACAGGGACCGGCGTCAGCCAGGGGAAACCGACGTCGGCAGGGAGGCAGTCATAGGGAACCGACATCGGTCGGCTGTAGATTGAGATGTGACCGGCATCGGTTACTGAGACAAATTTTGGGTGGACAGCTAGTTGTCATGGAGTCTCAAGCGCCCATATGGAGGACTGAAGGTGTAAGTAAGTTCTTAAATTCGTCATTTCCCTTCTTTACACTACTTGTTGCTCACTTATGGCATAGGACCAAGAAGTTGTTGAAGAAGCAGAACAGGTAGATCCAGGAAATAGTGGGAGCTTGGCATGGATGAGGATGTGATTCCTTGGAGGAGAACCAAACAGGGGTTTTGGGTAGTGTTGCCAGCTGGAAGCAAGCACTGAGAGACGAATGGATGTTGAGGATGAAGAAGAGCGAAAATGGATACGTGAGATGGAAGATCAGGGTATATGATCTTGTATTAGCTGCAGGGCAATGGAGGTTTGATCATTGTGTTTCTCTTTACCAGGTTGGATAATATTAGCTACATTATCCTATTTTCTGTATGATGTGCTTGTTACAGGGTTACATATACAGGTATTGCTGAACTAAAGGTAAAGCTAGTTCAGGTGTATGTCATGGAGAATCTGGGAGCAGCAAGATTCTTTGGCATGAGTGTGATCTAGAGACATGGAGGTCTTGTTGACTTTGTTTCAGGATGATTGTGTGAAACCGGTTAGCACACCGATGGTTAGACAGTTCATAGAACAAGTGTCTTGATTCACATAATGAGGTTGAGTGCATGGTATGTACTAAACCTGAGTTTTCCCAAGCAGTGGGAGTTATCACAAGTTTGGAGTCAATCCGGGAGAGTAATACTGAAGGGCAGTTCAGTGGGACCAGCAGCAGGTGCACATGCTATGCAGGGTTAAGTTCTTTTTCTACATGGTTGTAGATGTGGATGTGGCAGGTAATTTGGATGACAGTTTTTTCACCACAGATTTTGTGGTGGTTGGTCTTCAAGAGTGATCTTGAGGAGGGATACAAAGCCAAGGGAACAAACTAGACGGTGTACAGGTATAGGTACAGGTTGCAGCTATTTATCTCCAAGTGGGAGATTGTTAGGTTGTGGAGCTAAAAGCTTCAACCTTTGCAAACTGAGGAACAGATGGTTGCTGAGTTCTATAGGAACCGGCGTCGGCAGTAGGACCGATGTCGGCAGAGACCAGTGCAGAAGGCCACCGGCGACGGCAGGAAGTCGGCCGACGTCGGCAAAACCAGACAAGCAGGGACCGACGTCGGTCACCTGTGTGTTCCAGAAGTGTTCGTTTCACGGACAGTTAGTTAAGTGAACGATGAGTTTGCATGTTAAGACCACCCAGAGTCTTGGGCTGCGAGGATAATTGTCTAAATTAAGAGTCTAAGTTATTGTTTGAGTTAGGGATCTATTTATAGACCCATTGGCATGTATTGTTTAAGGCATGAGATAGAAAGGAAGAGTTCCTTCTAGTTGTAAGATTTGTGAGTTGCAGGTTGTTGCAAGCTCATTGGGGATCTACATGTAAGTTTGGTCTTTGAATTGCAGGTTGCAGGTTAATGAGAGATCAGCTTGAAGTGCTATAGAGTGCTTGGTGTACTGGCAGGGTTATTACTGACTGGTTGGTGAGGTGAACACCAATTCTGTGTGTGAGTTGGTTGTTGGGACCATTTTTTGTGTAGGAGAGTGTGTGTGAGAAGAATTACTATACACTTGAGGTGTGGCGAATCTCTATAAGGTGAAAGAGTGTGGCGGCTCTTTGATGTATTCTTTTCTGTATAGTGTTAATACAAGATAGTGTATTATCTCTCATATTCTGTGCTATTGGTGAATTCTAGTTACTTGTGCTTCTGGTTATTTCCGCATATTCAATTGCTTATATTTGGTAATCATACTGTGCTCTTTCTTAGGAGCAAGATCCTAATGGGTGGAATTAGAACAGGTGTGTTTGTTCTTGGATTTACCTCCATCCCCTTTGCCCAACAATATTACCTAAACATGGTATTCAATATTACAGACATATTTGGGGCTACCTTAAAGTATTATTATAATATCCCATAATTTGACATCATCTATGATGCAAAGGTCATCATTTGATGGTTGAGTGCCCATGATATTTATGAGGTCCTTAAAGAATAGGATAAAGACTTCTACCACTGGGTGAATAAATATGACCCTATCTCTAACACCATAAAAACATTCTACAAAAGATTGTGGATCAATATGTTGTTTGTCAACTACCTATACAAGGTGAGTCACATTGTGCATGTCAACAAGAGTTGGATCCATTTGATCAACATCATCCTTACAAGAGAGCATATCACTACACTTGGGGACATCATCACCTTTAGCATCATGTAATAGTTCAATAGGGTGGAAGATAAGGGAAAATTCTACATGATGTCTTACTTGATTGATGCCATCTACAACATCATAGATTTTTGAAGCATAATATTCTCTCTATGGGTGCCAAAAATGTCTATGATGCATGTAGTCTTCCCTTAGTTCTAAATTTACCACTACAAGTTCCATATATAAGACATATATGAATATTTCTACCCCCAACTACATTTTTCCATCAATGAAAAGTAGATGCCTATGCTTTCTATGGAGATGTGGACCTCAATTCTTCCCATCAATTCTTTTTGGTACTATTGGGACCATAATGTGATCAGGGTGGAAATTATATATGGTTACCATATTTAGTTTCCCTTTATGGTCCTAGACTACATCTTGATAAAGAAAATCACTTGGTAACTAGTTAATGACATCGTACATCTCCACCTTTCTAGAAGGCAAAAGGTGTACCCATCATTTCCTATGATTATTAGGTGTCATTAATACAATAATTTATATGAATTACAATTTATGTCCCTCCATATTTACTATTTTAATCTCCCTAAAGCTAATGATAGATAATGGGATACATAGGGCATGGTACAAACCCATACGGAGAAGTATCAAGCATAGTGTAATATTACATACAACTATGAGATCCACCCTAATGATGTGATCTACCTTGACCATAATAAGGATGAGGAGGTGATTATAAATATAAAATCATTACATAAATAGATATCATAATCACATCTTAGGTTATTATTATAAGAGAGACAAACTTTACCATAATTATCCCCCTAATAGCCTATTGCTAAAGTCTTGACAATGGCAAGGAGACTCTCCTAGAAAATTTTATAATCGGTCACCAATAATAGAACCCCATTAGACTCAACATATACTTAACCTAATCAAATATCCTAGGTGTTATATCCTTATGATTCTTATGTGTTTCATTTTAAAAATAACTTAGATTCATAAGAGAGCCCACCTTAGGACTAGTTTGTAGTGTCCCTGGAGGTTTCCACCTCTACCTCTCTTGTTATGCCTATGTATCCCCTTGTATCTCCTCCTATATTCCCAACCAAAGTGTATCTTGACAATATTATGAACCCTTTCACATCATCCATTATGCGTACCTCTTTTTTCCCTACTCCAATAGTTTCTATGGGATTCAGTGTTCTTAGTTTCCCAACCCAACTACAACCTCCCTCTCTTATAAATCCTCTTATTTCATCCTTTTAAAGTGCTTATGTCCCACTTGACTCACTATATTATATAATATTTGGTTCTCCAAGCTTCATGACTCCATCAATTTACCTTGTGACCTTGTCTTGGCCCACTTCACCTACATCATCTTGGTAAACCCCATCAGTTGTTCTAAGTCTATCCCTATAGGTTGGGATATTCCATAATAGTGCCATGATTGTCAATATAACATATATGAGTATGAACACCTGAATATCCTCTTCTCCCATAGCTTTTGGCTAAAAAAATCTAACAATTATTTCAAGGAATCCATAGGCTCCATCTGAGACAACCCATTTAAATTCAACAACACCATTGGTGAGCCCCAAGTAGAATCATGCAAAGAAACTAAGGCTAATTACACCTCAACCACACATGTATCCTATAGTTTCACAAAAATCACCATTATAGACCTTTATCACTTCATCACACTAGGATCCTCATGACTTGGATTTAATCATCCAATTTCCTATTTTTTAACTGAATATATAGTTCATAGGTAGAATTACCCTCTAGGTTTTTATGACCTAAGAAAAATTAAGTTCTATAAAATTCCCTTAAGATTCCTATTTGGTAACTCCACTACTTTAACCCATGCTATCTCCTCCATCATCCATTATATTCCATCCCTCACCTTCATTCTTTCTCATCCACCCATACCTCCACCTTCCACTTTAACTACCACCACTCCACTCTCTCGTATTACGCTACCTTGGGAACAATGGTAGGTCAAAGATGGATGGGACCCATGGAAGCTTTAAATTTAAAATTACCTAAGATAATATACTAAGGATAACCTTATATTTAACTATATTTAGATCAAGACTAAAGCAAGATGAATAAGTTGCTTACTTATACCTTCACTCAAGATGGGGACCATCTTATTTGGAGAATAAAACATGATATATTATATCTCATAGAGAAGAGGACTACCATAGGGGAAGAAGAGATTAAATATGACCCAATAGCTATAATCAAATATACCAATGAGCTTAGGAAGATATGTATGGATTACCTTAGGGACTAAGTCATGAAACTGGAGATCAAGTGAGGAGATCATTCTATATTGGTTTGGTTAGCAAGGTTGAAGTTTCCCTTATGAAATTATTTACATCCCTTAGATATGTGACTATAAATCTTTCCAAGATTAATGTGCTCTTACAAAGAGCATAATAGTATTCATATGGATTTTTCAAGGTGGACAAAACATGCAAGAAGATGGTGGAAATCATCAAGAAAGGGATGCTCTTGGATCTCAATCTCATGCCTATCATGGACCTGAACCTATATCAAAAAAATTAGAGGGATCATTAGAACCACACTATATTATTGGCTTAGGGATATAGAAGCCATTATCAAGCCCTTGCATAAAATAATGTATCAAATCCTTTCCTAATTTAAGGAAGTAAGCATTATAGTCCTCTTTCACCTGTATGGCACCTTGCTTAGCCTTAATGAATTTAGGGTCCACCTAGACAACTTAAAAGTGGTAATGAAGAATAAGTGTTGAAATCCAATAGATATATATATATCCTAGGCCATCTTAGATATTTACATATATTCAAACACAATCATTAGTCAAGAAAATGAGGTAAAGGTTTCCTTGGAATTCTCTTTCCATGCTCATGATAAGTTACTCACTTAGGTAGAGGTGTTTTTTCATGATCCACCTAATAATATTACAAATTTTGATATGGAGGCTAACCTGGTAGAAAAATCATTAGTAATTCATCAAGACACCACTAATTTGTTAGGAAGTGTTCCCTCACCAAATTTAAGATGATTTTCTTTGTCATCCTAATAGGGGATGTGTTGTCATGATCCTTGGTCACTTTTATCTCTTCTTTATTTTATATAGAAGAATCATGATAATGATTGTCTTTGTAGCTATTTTGAGCCATTATGACTAAGAGTGGGATTTCATGCTTTCTAGAAGTGGATACCATCTCATCACTTTATATATTATTTTGCACAATGTTACAAGGTCATTAATTTTGAATTAAAACACTATAATATTAATATAAGTTTTTTTTAATATCTTAATATGGTTTATCTTATGAAACTCTTCCAATTTATTATGAAAAATTTAATGATATTAATGTTAGAATCTTGATTATATGTCATTTTTTAATATGTATAATAGTTAGGATGGTCAACAAGATATTATGATTACTTTGTTTACACTTTTCATTTCATTTAGATCAATGTGATCTTGTGTGTGATTAACAATAATCTTGTAGGTTTTTATTTTTATAAAGATTTATTGGAACCCAACATATGCTATTTTCCTTAAACTTACTTCCTTATGTGTATGAAGTTCAAGCTCATGTGAGCGTGGAATACAAAGGTAAAATTATAGTTGGGCACATGTTTGGTTCTTTAGTATTAATATTCTCTTACTTTACTAGGAGATTCTCTTTCCTACCTTACCCTTCCTTCCCTTTTGTTGTTTCTTTTATATCTTTGACCAAGCCTCTTTATTTATATATTATGAACTAAGCTATTTAAGTGGTATACCCCTTGAATTAGACCATGTTGTATAGAGAGTATTGTGTAAGTGGAAACAATAATTGGGCCTTTGGTGGTAGCAATGCATATCATGGGGACCTATTTAAATTAGGATATCTCCTAGATCCAAATACCTACAACTCATGCCTTGGATTTTCCCAACAATAATCCTAATATGAGATGATGAAATTCCCCTGATTTTCCTCAAAGGTCACTCAGTGCACCTAATTTGACACATGCATTTGAGATCCCAATTGGAAGGATAAAAATTATAAAGTAGGATAACTATTGACTTATTTAATTATGTTGATGTCACATTCAAGAAAAAAAATAACAAACAAAAACAAAAAACAAACAAACAACAACAACAACAATAACAACAACAACAACAACATAAGTGACACTCTAAAATGGCACCAAAAACCCTAACCTCCATGTTGACAATTTGGGTACAAAAGTACCTTCATAATAATTCATAAGGAAGAGATCTATGAACTAATATTTAATAATTTAAATTGTAGAATTGCAAGCTAGATAATCCAAAATGTACCAAATGTTTTTATGGCATGAAAATAAAACCCATATATTTTATACAATAATTTAGGGTGAATAAAGTTACTTATGGATAGACAATCCTAGCAATAATGGAAATCCAATTGATACATTAAACCATGGGTGAATATAATGCCATGAGATGTATACATTAAACATATTATATTCCTCAAATTGCACTTTATAAATATAAAATATCCTCATATATAAATATTATCTTGTAATTTTGATACCACTATTAGTTATTTATTCAAGACTTATATAATAAATCATAATATTCCTAATCATGTGCATTAATTAGGTTAATTCAATAGAATAAAGTTATGGTTAATTATAATTTTCTAAGTGGTATCACTTAGTTGAAGAGAAAAATAAAAGATTTATATTACTAGATATTATTTATAATTGGATTTTAATATATTATATTATATTTATTTATATATCTCCAAACTCAACTTTTACATTTTAACTAAGCATACCGAATATAGGATAGTATGTAAGTCATACTCCTGAGAGCTTTAATATTTTAGAGTGATACTTTTAAAATTTTATTTATAATGGTTATTTGTGATAAATTTTTATTATTAATGTTAATTTGAAGGATTACATGAGTAATTTTGAACTAGGAATTATTTAATTATGAATAAAAGAAAAACTTATTTGAATAGATTACTAAAATATACACAAATATAAATTAATATCTATTTTTTCATTATTTATACACATTAATATCTTAAATAGTAAAAATTAACTATATTAAAACAAAAATTACATATTTTGTGCTATTTCTATAAAATTAAATTTATTCATACTAATTACCTATTTGCATATCACATTTACATAAATAGTAAAAATAAATTTCAAATGTCCTCGAGACCATATTGTAATTATTTTCTTTCTTTATTTTTTTTAAATTTACTTTCACCAAGGGATTCCAATAACTACATTTGAATATCAGTTCTATGGAATTAACCCAATTAAGAGATGGTGTAAGTGAATAATATATCTATTTAGTATTCCATAACCAAAATAATAGAGGCACCAAATCATGTTACAAAATAAAAGAACAAGTTCTGTAACATCACATGGTCAAGATATTATTTAGGCTAGTTATGATTGTGAGAAAGAAGATAACATCATAGATAAAATAAGAAAGAGAGGGAACCTATTGCTTGAAATGTAAAAATAAATATTTAAGTAAAAATAAACATTAGAAGAACAATCTACACTCCTTGGTGTAAATGGGACAATACTCCTAGTTTCAAGGTAGAGTGTTATTGTAAGGACTAAATTGATGGTCTTATGATGATATTAATTTTATTTAACTTTTTTTTAGTTTTTATTTCTTTTGGATTGATCTCAGGGTTAATGGGACCCTTGCCTAGTAATGCAAACTAGAAAAAAGTAGGATTGGTTTAGGGATAAAAATCCAAAAGGCATATAGCCTAAAACTAAAATGACCAAAATAACATAAATATTATATTAATTACTACAATAAGTTATAAAAGGAACATAGTTATAAAGACAAAAAAAATTATATAGATTTTTTTGGTAGATTAATTGCCAATCACTAAAAAAAAAACTAACCCATTTTATTCCAAGACTACCACTTGAGAATCATCCCAATTGATGCACAAGATTTCACTATCTAGGATTTGACTTACCAGAGATGATGGCTACCCTTGAGACTAAACCAACACTATGCCTTGTTGTACTCATTTTACTTCACTCTACCTCTCACCTTCACTTTCCCCAACTCCCCATACCACACAAGATGGGTTGGAGGATTTAGCAACCCATGACATCTACTTACCGAACCATTGAGAATCCAAAATTTACCCTATAGAAAATCCATTGAGGAGAAGTTTAGCAGATGCCACTCACTCAGGAAAGTGTCAAGCTACTCTCCACATTTCCAATTCAGGTATAGGAGCTTAGAGACTTGATAGCTTAGGGAGTACCACCTTTTTCTCCATAACCTCATCCTCATTATCTGGACAAAATGTATCTAGCTATTCCACAAAGGTGAGAATTTTGGTAAACTAATCTTCTAGGATTTTAAAGATAGAAATTGGGATATAATATAGACCATCCTTACTAGAAAAGGACAACTCTGGAAAAGGCCCAAAATCAATCAGCTCTAACTCAGAAAGAATATCAAGTCTAAACTCAGGTCTAATGAAAAACTCAACCAAATCCTTTATCATACCTTTATCTAAGACCAACAGAAGAAGATTAGTGTCAAAAAGATCAAAAACTTTTGAATTGACTCACTAACACATACTACAACTAATATCCTCAAGGATTATTTTGAATAAGTTGGACTTATACGTGCTAAATTAGAGTAGAGAAAATTTTCTTCAAAAATATATTTTTTATATTCCAAAAAAAATTGGATTGTTTTAAACCATTTGGACATAGATCATTTTGAATGAATTGGACAATTTTGAATAATGTGAATTTATACCCACTAAAGTGGAGTGGAGAAAATTTTCTCCAAAAACAAATTGTCTATATTCCAAATAAATTGGACTATTTCAAACCTTTTGGGTGTAGATCATTTCGAATAAATTGGGCTATTTCAAATAATATGAACTTATACCCATCAAAGTGGAGTGAAGAGAATTCACTTCAAACATATTTTTTTTTATATTTGAAATAAATTAGACTGTTTAAAAGCATTTGGGCATAGATCATTTTGAATAAATTGGGTTATTTTGAATAATTTAGACTTATACCTATAAAGTGAAGTGAAGAAGATTTTCTCCAAAAATAAATTTTATATATTCCAAATAAATTAGACTATTTCAAACCATTTGACCATAGATAATTTTGATTAAATTGGGATATTTTAAATAATTTGAACTTATACCCACTAAAGTGGAGTGGAGAATATTTTCTCCCTAAATATGTTTTCTATATTCTAAATAAATTAAATTATTTCAAATCATTTGGGAGCAGATCATTTTGAATAGATTGGACTATTTTGAACTCATGGTACCCTTATGGGCCTTAAGACTGATTATTGATCTTTTGAAGTAGATTCCATTACTAGGACATGTGGAATCATTTGACTATCCAAATTATGGATGAAAACATAATAAGAAATTAGTTCATCTACTTAATAAAATATCTTTAGAATTGTTTATTGTTTATTAAGAAGATCTTCATGAGTAGGTGTCAATATACTAATAGATCAACTTGGAAAATTTCATGATAAATCGATGGAGTCTCTACTTGTAAGTGTATTAGCTTTAAAACTTGGACTTGATTAAATACTTTCAATGAATCTCCAACTATAAATCAAATTTCACTTAATTAGATCAAATTAATTCTAAATTAGAATTGATTAATTTGAAATAAATTAAAATACATTTAAAATAATCTAGAATTGATTTGTATGAAATTGATGATAATTTCTATTACTATAATTATAGTCTATAATCAATAAATACACTAGAAGGAATCATAATATGAAAAATTTACATCTTTCTAAACACTATTTCACAACAACTGTCATGGATTTTTTACTTTCTCACAAGAATGTGATGATAGACGTCATTTTGATTCTCCAATTTTTTTCATCTTTCTGAATTCCATTTCCATTATATCTACTCAACATAACATAACTCATTTTAATTTTTTGATTTGTAACACAATTCCAAGAATTAAAATCAATGAACAACATGTTGGTAATTGAAAAATAATCTCCAAAGGTCCCTTTAAAAATAAATTCATCCAATTTATTTATATTTATATTGAAGGTATTAGAATATATTTTTCCCCAAACAAACATGAAATTTAAACTTATGTAACCCATGGCTTGAATGAGTAGCCTCAAATGATTGTCCTCTACCATTGACCAAATGCTAACTTGAGAAAAACACTGTAGTACCACCTTCAAAATTTATTTGAAATGATCTTGAATGTACTATGATATATTTTCTATTTTATAATATTATTTTTTTCCTGTATCATTTGTTTGAATATCTTTTATTTTTTGCATAATAAATAATAATTCATCCAACCCCAAAATCAATAATTTTTAAGAAGTCGGTTTTAGCTCCTCCTTTGAAATGTCTACAATTTGTTAAAAAATAAATGAATCAATTATTAAAAATATTGTATTATAATAAATATAACATATAAATTTTCTAAAAAAATGTTTTACGTTATAATATATTGGTCGTTGATGCACTTTTGATTTTCATTTCATATTGTAACATATAAACATAATGCATCTCATTTGATGTATTTTTTATTTGTATTTTCATAAATCTTAAAAGATTCATATAAACATATATAAAAATAAATACATGCTCAAGCACATGTAACTATACTCATTATACATAAATGTACCATTTATATTACTAGTTTTGTAACATACATATACATATAAATGTTCATATTGAATCCTTATAACTTGACCATAACTTTATCATATTCTGAAACAATCCCATTTTTCCATAACTCATTTCTCATAGACGTTGATAGGAATTTAACATTGATCAAACAACATCTATATTCTTATAGTAATAAAAGTATCATCTATTATTATGCATACCAATACATATTTATATGTTTATATATCCCATCACAATAAACAAAATAGGATTTACTCTTCTAAGTGAAAGTTCACTATCACTAATTTCAAATGAATATACATCTTAATAGTTGAAAACCCTTCATATACTTCTAGTAAGGTACATCAAATTAAAAACTATTTAAATCAATATCAATATAATTATTTCTATCATAATATATTGTATTATTTTTTTATTTATAAAGATCACATGGATACTCTGCATCAAAATTTATTATATTGAAGACATAGTATAGCACATATTGTGTTAATTTTAACTAGGTAAATTAAACATGTAAACAACATTGTAATGGGTAAATTACACATGTAAACAACATTTTCATGGGTAAATAAAAACACATTCAATTACAAAAAACAATAAAATGAACCCGCATTTCCACATCCCAAGCTAATGCAAGTCTATATCTTATTGTCTTTTACAATCTCCTGTCCATGAAGAAAAATTCAATTATAATGTGTTTAAATAAATAAAGATAGTTATATATTATAGACTTGTATGAAATTTTATAATTACACATTTATTCAAAGATATTTTCACCTTTTTTTTTTACTTTTTTTAGTTTGTATGGGTGCACTCTTTCATTGAACCTTTGGTTCTTCATTCCCTACAAGGTATTATATAATGTAGTAAATAAAAATTATCATAATCAATTTATTTGATATTTTTAAAATATGTATTGTTGTATAGTTTTACCTTATGTTGTTTTCATGGAGGAAACAACCTGTAGAGATGTGTCATGGGTTTTTGTATTGAAGACACAAAGTTCTAGATCTGCATTGTGAACTGTTTTAGTTGAGACATAAACAAATGAAAAAATATTTTTTTAGTATTATAAATAGTTGATAAATAAAAATATATATAATTTAAAAAAAATTAATTATATTATCTTACCTTCTTCAACTTATAATGTGTCATGTTCATTGATATGATTTTCTATTATTATTATTTCTTCACTTGCATGTAATGTCATTAGTGTTACACACTGAAATATTGCTAAGATGTTAGGTTTGAAAAATAAAGCATACACACCAAAATATTGTTAAGTTATTATATTTGGAAAATGAATCATGATTATAAAATAAATTAAAAATGTTATGCGTTTAGTACTGATTGAAGTGGTTATTCTTATATTAGTTTCTCTGAATTTATCAAACAAATTTTAAATTGAATATTAAAAATTGTCTGTTTTTTAGTTTTTGTAATGCAAGATATATTTATTTACAATTTTGTACAAGAGCGTACCAATCTAGCTCCTCTATATACACCTAAAACTTCACATGTATCCAAATTGTTGAAAGTAAAGATAAGTCTCTACCAAAAGAAGTTATCTAGTTCATTTTTGAATGGCCTTCCTATTTTATGTAAACCAATCATTTGAAATGCTAGTGCATCTTTGTTGATGTCAAAAACTTCCTCTAATTTAATTTATTGAGAATGGAGGATAAAATATTGAAGGTGAAAATTAGAGGGATCTTGAGAAAACTCGATACCTATAATATGACTCCAATTGAATCCATCACTTCTGAACCCCATAGTATGACACATGTTTCTTGCATGCAATGGAAATAAGCAACACACATATTCTTAAGAGAGGTCTGAATGTGAGAAAAATGTTCTAGTTTATGGATGATGAATATATTAAAGGCCCTAATAATAGCTTTATCAATAAATGCTTGAATAAATAGGCTAAGATGTTCTTCCTTAAAAACCTCAATGAAATTCAAAAGATCAATAATTATCAGATCAGTGTTCACACCAAAAATGAACATTTCACTAAAATCTTCTAAAATGGATGGCCAAAGACATGGGGGACCATACTGGTAGTTGAATATTTCTATATCTATCCTAGGAAGCTAACCTCCATCACCATGTAGATATTTTTTCAATATGCTTAATGAATCTTGAGATAATGCTTCTCAGTCTTTTATATTTTTTGAAATACCTTCATTTAGGACACACAAATCATTAAACCTTTTCACAAAAATTGTATAATGCTCCATTACCTCTTTAGGTGTGATTGTTTTATCTGGTGGCAATGTCAAATCATGGTTTCTAAAATAATCTACAATTTTTTATAATATGTTACTTTCCATCTTCACCTTTTTGCACCAGGTATCCATGTTGTTATACCTATGGGTTTTCAAGAAGGAAATAAAGCCTTTTTCTAATAAATCTAATAGTTCTATTTTTTGTTTATCTGTAAGCCCTTAAATATTTCTAAGTATTTTCGTACCAATTAGATTTAAATCTTGTTTATCTAAACTAGGTAAAGTACCACTTTCAAAAAAATCAAACACCTTATCAAAATAATCCTAAATAGGTTGTTCCATGAAAAGAAGGCATTTTATATCCTATAATTATTATGTTGAATAGTTTATTTATGTGAACAAGTGTCTATCTTGTTCATGTATTTCTTCCATCTTTTTTTTTCCTATTTAAAGATTCTTCTAACCTCTTAGTTGGATAAGGTCACATTCAAATTGAACTCTTTCTAAAAATGAATCCTTATGAATTGTTTCATTGGCTTTGTTATATTGGTTACATATTTTGTGCACAATATGGAATAGAATACAAGTCGTCAAAAATCTTGACCTTTTAATATAACATTTATTTCTCAATGATAGTGAATTATATTCTTCCTCTAAAATAATTATCTATTGTGTTATAATTATGTGTTGTCCATCTGCAATTTTGAAGCTTATGGTTCTTTTATCCATCATATCTTCCAAGACTTCATTTGATTCGGTAATACATAGAGTGTTTCTTGGATCAAAATGAATTAACAAAGCATCCTTCATTGGAACCTTATTATGTTTTACAAATGAATGAATTATATCATTCATGCCTCTTTCATTCAAATTTATTATTTTGATATTAGCATCCCCTAATTCACAAAGCTCTATAGGAATGTTCAAGGCGTAATTTCTAGAGGAAATATACCATTTAGAGAACTCATTATGTGTCTGATCATAAGTTTGTGTCAATGAAAGTGTACCAACCTTTTTTTCAATCTTTTTTTTATCTAATAGTGTGAGTACTTGTATAGCCTCTTTCAAATCTACATACAAATATTTTTCCCTTGCTTATCTTATTTTTATCAATGTTTTTCTATCATGACTATAGGGTATCTTAAATACATGGTTGCATGGTGGCAAGTAGAATTTGTTGCCCCTTGTTCATGTTTTTATTTTGACGTATTTTATATTCTGATGACCAAATTATTTCTTTATGTCAACCCAAACATTTGAATGTTGTCATAGCTATTCAAATGAAACCCAAATGTTTCACAAGGAGAAAAAATATTTTCTATCAATTCTATTTTGCTGGGTGTAAATTTATTAAATTAGTTGTAGCTCAATGTAAAATTCCCTCTTCTCTATTCTAAACTTCTATTTAGAATTTAAGGGCATATTCAATTTCATCGTTATCATGGGAAAGGATTAATCCAATTATAGAAGATTATTTTCCTAATGTAGTGCTAAATAAGTATATATCTGCATGCATGTTTGGTAGACTAAACAACTCAAAATACCAATCAAAAAGAGGAATATTTTTTCCACCATAAAATAGAGGATGGTGATGTGTATTTAATTTTAGTTTTGGTAGTTTAAATGGTACTATATCCAAATTCTCTTAGAGTGAATCCTTCTTATACCTTTTAAGTGTGAGAATTCCTTTCTCTCTTGAAGACATTCTGCAAAGAAATTGAAATGATTTAAATATTGATCTTTTGTAAAATGTAAGTTGCATATTTCATCATTTCATGAATAAGTAGTGATTAATTGTATATCAATAAATGTTAATTCTAAACTAAAATAAAAAAATACATATTAAATCTTTGTAATATATACATTAACTCGCATGTAAACTAATAATGTATGCCAAAACCAAAAATTAATTATATGAGCACTAGCCAATATAATTTGATGGGAAAAATAATCCACAAAAATTTATTTCAAAGGAGAAAGATGAGGGGGAATTATGTTTCTAATATGTGTCAAAATGACCATCAACAGGTATCTCCTAGGAGATACCTTTTAATCATACACAAGAGTGGATTTTTCTTACAAGGCATCTCATAGGAGATAGCTTAAAGTTAACCATGATGGTATTACAAGTGTATTTCATGGCCCTTGAAGGAATCTCCTACTAGACACCTCTAAGGGTGGTGTCATAAATTCAAAGGGACATTGAATGTATCTCCCAATAGAACTTTCCTTCAACTTAAAAGCACTACTGGGTGATTACTTGATAAATTGAAAGGCATTGTAATACTTGCGAGAACATGCATTGGTAATGATAAGACAAACATAAGAGCATGTATTTTAGGTCCTCCTATGTACATTTACTTTCCACCTCAATTTAGTTTAGCAATTTTTCATGTTACGTTAATTGTTTTAGATCCAAATAATTACCTTGTTGTATGAGTGAAATTTTACTTTACCTTAAAGGTCCTTTTAATATCTTCAAGGTATCTCTAAGGATATAAATTCAAGTTACCCATGAAGGTATTACAAGGCCCTCAAAGGAATCTCTTATTGGATACTTCAAGATTCAACTTGCCCAATGTTATTGAGGTTTGTAATATTTTCAAGGTATCTCCTAGGAGATACCTTCAAGTTACCCATGAAGTATTATCCTAGTGGATACCTCAAGGTTGAACTTTCCCAATGTTATTTAGGTGTATAATGGACTCAATGAGATGAATTTTAAATAGTCACAAGAGTGAATTTATCCTTCAAGGTATCTCCTAGGAGAAACCTTTGGCCTAGATCTGTGAGTTTTCCTATATCAAACTTTCCCAAACTGCTTGACTATGTTTGTCTATGTGTGTGTGATAGTTACTCGCAACAAACATTGGTTATAAAAAAAAAATTCATAGACAATCCATCTTCAAAGGTAAATCTTGAGACCATAGATAATTTCTTTTCTTCTCTACCCCTCCCCCTATTTTGGAAACTTCCTAGAGTGAAACATTTTAAAGGAGATAATTTCAAGTCACCCATTAAGATACCTTCATGTTACCCTCAAGGAGATGATTTCAAGTCACCCTTTAAGGTATCCTAGTAGATACCTCGAAGTTGAAATTGCCCATCATTATACTGGTGTAGAAAGGATTAAATGAGTAAATAGGTGTTTCAATTTAAAAAGGTAGTTTATAATACATTGATTGTTATGTATAAGTTATTTTGTAGATATTATAAAGTGTTAAATGTGTCTTAATTCAAATATTAAATATTAAACCCATCAGAATTTTAGACCTCATAATCAAGAGAGATTTGAAAAAGAAAAATCCATCATTGCATCATTTTATATTGAATAAGAATTACACTCAAGAGTGTTTCCATACCTTCAAGGAAATACAAGGCCCTTGAAAGGAATATCCTAGGAGATAATTTGAAGGGTGTTGTCAGACATTGAAGGGAATGTTGAAAGTATATCCTAGGAAATGCCCTGAACATTCACATGATTGAAATTTACCTTGAACCTAAAGGCACTACTGGGTGATAACTTAAAGGACCTTTTTGATACTTAGTTTTATTTGGAGGAATTGTATTTAGGATTTGGTTTTCAAACATTTTTCTTAGGACTTCTTATTATATTTTGATCATTGGGTTTTTTTCAAACATTTATTCTAAAGGATTTTGGTCTTCAAAAATTTTATTCATGACTTTTGGTATTTGGACTTATTTGTTCAGAGTTTTTTCATCAGACATTTTATCAGAACAAATGTTTCAAATGACTTATCTTTTATCAAAGATTTTTCTCTTCTTGTTTTTTATATCAGCCTTTATGTTTAGAATATTTGGTAGGCTCAGTCATAACAAAAAAACCTAACTCTTGATTATCTATTCCTAACTACCAAAAGCCTTCTATACTTGGCTAATAAAAAAAAATACTTCCTGATACTTTCTAAGGATACCTACCAACTAAACTAACAAGATTTTAATATTCGAAAAATATTAAACCTGTGAATGTTTGTAATTTATAACATACAAACTATAATTGAATTCTAAATTTTATATACATAATGTGTAGCCATTGATGTCTTCATTGCTCTCGAATGAATTCAAACTCAACTTATATCCTCTATAAGAAAATCCCTAGCTACCTGTGAGACTATTGTAAGTAAACAAGTGACTAGTGTAAAGGAAAAATTTTCATAGATAATTAAAACAAACTTAAATAACTACACATAATTGAAATGGCATCTTCATCTAAGGCATTTATAGGATCACTTATATCATCACCATTTTCTATTAAGGATTCAACTAAATTCAAGGACATAGTTTATGATGCCACCATTTGTTACTACAAGTATGGGAACTACTCTAAATTATGGGATGGTGTCGATACTATTAACATATTTTCAATATATGTAAATATATCTCCCTCAATGGGACTAATCATCATAGACTTGATAGCACTTAAAAGATAGGGATTGTATTCGATTATGTCCATGCCTGAGGTGATGTCGTGCATTGACCTCCTCCAAGAGTTATTATTCATAATAAAGGTTATGCAAGATGATTTTATACACCATATGGATAACTAAATGGTTGTGGAGTGCATATATAGAGTATATTTTTAGAGGTATTTATCACTACTAGTACCAAATGTTTATTTTGACAAACAAAAGTTAGTTTTATGGAATCAGGATAACACTATGGAAAAGGTGTTGACTTCATGTCTTCTCCCCAAGGAAACCATGACATACAAAGGAAATAATCTCACTTCAATCAATAAGTTTAGCATGGGAGTGAATATTGGCATGGCACTACTCAACATGATCTACAAAATGCCTAGTGTAGTCATATAAAATGTCCAAATTAGTAGTTTGAGTGTGGCTTATGAAACCCCATCCATAGGTCCTTTTTACATGGTCTTACGACCCTTTTAGACACCTTTTTTCTCATTACCAGTCATTTGGGACCTCCTAAATAGTCATTCCACCTCATCTAAATAGTATTTCTCGTGCCAATTCTATTCCCCCATGTCTTGAGCTTGTAGGAAAGGATCACCCCATTTGGGCTGTAGCGTTAGACACCAAAGTGTCCCAACTTTTGGCACTCCTATCCTTTTGCACTTTGATCATCAATGGTCATTTTTATCTAGTTCTTATCCTTAATTAGGTCAGCCCAACATGAATACATCTGATTGTATATACTAGAAAATTATAAACTTATAGTTTTTGATGACTAAATGCCTCAAGACCCCCTAAAGACCCCATAAACCTTCTTAACCCTCAACCAACCCTTCTTAACCTAACCAAATCACTATTCTCCTATTCAAAAATATTATTCAAAAGTACTATTCACTATGGGACCCACTATCACTATTCATGATGACATGGAAAGTGATATGGTAAGTGACATGGTATATGACATAGCAAGTGACATGGAAGGTGATATGGTAAGTGACATGGCTTAGAAGTGAGGTGGTTTGATGTGGGATATTATACCCCACATGGGACCCTTTCCCAAAGTGCTTAATGACCTCATTTAATTATCACAAGGCCCCCCCTTAAAATATGGTGAATTTATCTTTAAGGGGCCATCATTAAACATGTATTTACCTTCACACATGAAAGTGGCCAACAAAATGAGATACCTACCTCTTTAGTGCTTTGGGAAAGACAAAGGGAACCCATTTTTTACTTTTTAACCCAAATGGGAGACTCATCAACCAAAATGGGAATCCACACCAACCTCATATTTGAATCATTCATTCACCACATGGAAAATGGTGCCACATTTTGTGTTCCATCTACTTAAGTGCTTGGATGAAGACAAGAAAGGGTGGTAAAAAGTCTTTAGCCTCATTTAGACCCATGTGCATGATTCCCAATCAAAATTGGACTCACCAACCCAAATGGAAATCTCCACCAACCTAATTTTTGAATCATTAATGCACCATATGGGAAATGGTGCCATACTTCTACTATTCCCTCTTTTAGCATGGTTCTTGACAATAAATGCTATAAATACCCCACTCTCCTTGACCTAAGGTTAAGGGGAAGTTAGTATTTTGTTATTAACATATTTATTTAGGTATTTGAAGGATGTCATAATTTTATATGTCATCCACATCTTGTAAGAAAATAATTCAAAGCAACAAAGCTTTGTTAAAATTGCCATGAGATTCCTTCATCACATTATCAACAATATCAACCACATCAACAAGCCTTAAGGTAACCTTTTTTGTTTTCAATTATTTACTCATGTTATTAATTTTATTACCTTGACCTTTACCCATTAATAAACTTTCCATCTTCATCCATTGACCTCATTTACCACCTTTACCATTATAATTCCATTTACCTCCTTTTGCCCTCTTTGCACCTTTCCCACCTCTACCCTCTTTGCTCCCTCATCCTTTTGCTACCCTAGTTAATTTTTGTTTTATATTTTTCAACCATCCATCCCTGTCATTTTATTATCTCAATAAAACCAAAATAAACCATTATTTTTACCCTTATAAAATTACCAAACCCAAAACCATGACCTTGCCTTAACCAATTTTAAGCATTAGTATGATCAAACTAGTTGCTTCATTTTGGTTAACTTAGAAAATCATCTAATTTTATCAATTAATTTTATATCATTTATTGTATTTTATTTCAGTTTTATAGTCATTTAAGGCAAATATATTTATTTTATCATTTCAACTTAAGTGTTAAAATCAAGTGGATTGAAAACCTCCTAGAAAGCTTTCACCTTTAGGATCTAGCTCGCACTAGGCAATCCACTCAACCACTTGTCCAGCCAACAAGTTTTGTGGTGGCAATTTCTTATTGTAAGTAAATATTCCCTAGACAAAGATTATTTCTCACAAATTCTATATTCAACATCCATGCATTCAAAAATTATTCTTTTACACACCCTTCTTAACTAGTTTCTTCTTTTCACACTTAAGAAAAAGTGAAAATTACATAGAAACATTTTGGCATGCCCGATGAGTCTCTTGATTTTTTTTGGGTACATAGATGTTTAGGAAATTTAATTATATTATTAAAATTTCATTTATCTACAAATTTCATTTTTGAAATTTAAATGTTCCTTTTTTTCTTCTAAAAACATAAGTTTTAGTCTCTTTTTCTTTCTAAAAATTAAAAAAAAGAGAAAATTATCATTCCTTTTTTCTTGAATTTTTAAAATCAAAAAGAGAATTCATCTTAGGATTAGTATTTAATTTTAATGTTATTTTTAGGAACATTTTAATTTTTTTTTATTAAAAATAAATCAAAGAATTTCCTTTTGGTTAAAATTAATTGCATCCATTGTTTGCTTATGTTGGTTAGCTCACATAGTTTAATTAATCAAGCACATTAACCATAACATTACAAATGTTACATAAATCAAACCACTTTCACAATTAAACAAAAAACACCCTTGAGACAAGGCCCAACTAGGATTTTACCATGTAGCAGATCACCTTATCCCATCTTGGATATCATACTTGGATTTGATCACCAAGAAGATAACCAACTCAGTTCTCTGGCTGAGTATAAGCCTTGGAAATTGGTATATATTGGCTAAGTACCCACACTGGCTATGGGATTTTGATGTGAGAGGAGCAAGCCCCAAGTTTTAGGCCACATACATGGACCAATATAGACTTTTATTGAGTGCCTAAACATAACCTGAAATCAAACATAGACTACCTTGTTTAGGACCTATTCAAGATAATTTTCTCTTCACACTTTATAAGTCATAATCCAAAAGATATATTATTAAAAATATAGGATTTAATGTTATTATTTTATGCTTTGATTGCCTTAAATCTTTTCTTTTACTTACTTCTTGTTTGAGGTGTAAGCTTCATTTCTCTCCATTCTTCATATAGTCTTTACTAGACTACAAATTAAATAATCAAACCAACCAAGAACCTATTTTCTAATATATCATTTCCACTACCTTATGCAATGGAGATATTTCCTATTTTCTCTCCTTGAGATCCTAACTTTTCTAAGATATTTGAGAACAATTATTTTGCCTTAAAGTGGTACCTTACATCACAAACCACTTATGATCCCTTCCTTACCAACAACCAACCCAATCCTATCTACAACAAACCCAAAATTGTCTATAACTAACCCAACCCTATCTACAATCAAAATAACCTTACCTATAACTCATCAAACTCTAACTTTAACCAACCCACAAACTATCAACTTTCACCGAAACTACCACCTAAGTTTGTTGCAGTGATAATAGACTAGATAGCTAGATTATATTCAAAACTTAGGCCATCTATTTATAGTATCCATGATCAATAAAACATCACTTACAACCAACCAATGACCTATCATCAGTCATTTAATTATTATCATGCCCAACCAAAAACCTATCAACATCTATCATTTCAATCACCCCAACTTTGTCAAATCTTAGGCCATTTCCCTCAACCATCATATCAACCTCAACCCACCTTGTTAACCCAATCAATTTGATCACCCTTAACTAATCAACCAACATATCAATCAACCTAACAACCCAACCAACTTGTTAACCTATCAAACCAACTAGCCTATTTAATCCAACCAAATAACTTACATATAGTTTCACACCCTAATGTGATAATTAAGACATTGGTACACCCTCTTCTGGCCCTTAGTAAACCTACAACTGAAGAAACTATAATAACACCAACCTTAACCAATCCACTTGTTGACCCAGTATAAATTTTAAAAATTTCCTTACAAACCACAATTAAGGAAACCAAACAATCTTTTCCACTTCCCCTTTTAGTGAATCAAATCCAACCAGAATCAACTCACACTAATGAGGTGCACATAATCAATGTTGTTATTGATAAACCTATAACTAATACTTCTTCCACCCCACTCATTAAAGTGTGGGAATCACTTCCCATTCCTTTGGATGACCAAACAATGGAAGCAACCACTTCCTTCCTTTCACTTGAAACCATTACACCTTCCTCCCCCACCACAAACTCACCTACTCTTCCTTTGGGAATCATTCCTTTAGAATATGTCACCTTATCCACTCCATCCAAGGAAGAAACATCTCTAAATTTTGAACCTTCCACCA
Source organism: Torreya grandis (assembly GCA_037957365.1). Classification (NCBI taxonomy): domain Eukaryota; kingdom Viridiplantae; phylum Streptophyta; class Pinopsida; order Cupressales; family Taxaceae; genus Torreya; species Torreya grandis. The sequence continues at coordinate 2,942,013 of JARHVA010000537.1, read as the reverse complement.
AAAACATAGATGGGGAAACCATTCGCTCTTCTTCACCCAAGGTTTTAAGCTTTTAAATCAATGATCAAGGAACCAAACCTATCTACAAGCCCTTTTCTAGGCTAGTACAAAGCCTAGAGTTCACTCCTCAACCCAATCTTGATAGAGCCACTTTATGGCATCATCTTGGCCTCCCCTATCAAAATAAACAATAACCCTTAGCTTCACTTAAATCCACCCTCAAACATATCACTACCTCAGCCCCATCCTCAGATACTCCATCTTTCAACACCATAGGGGAACCATCCAACCCACTTCCATCTAAAATTGTTAAATATCCTTACAATTCTTTGACAAAACCCATCAGGAATTTTGGAATAATTATTATTCCTAGCATAGCTCACCGCTCTTTGAAATTGGACCTAACTTCATTAAGTCTATCAAATAAAACTTTGACTAAACCTATTAAAAGGGTGGAATCTCTTAAATCATCTCGAAATAGACCCATGCCCCCATTCTCTTAAATATTCTACTTCCAAACCAACCAAGAAAACCCAACCTAACCAGTCTACTAAAACCATTTCACAACCAACAACTTCTAGGGTGAAGCCTACTCCTAAGAAGTCTCCCACTCCAAAGCCCAAAAAACCATCACCCCCAACACCTTTACACGAATCCCATTCAACAATTTTATAAAGGTTTTTTCAAACGTCCTCCTTAAACTTACCAGCTCTCAAATATTTCCAACCTATCAAAACTTTTGACCCTTCATGTCCTCAACCAAAATGGTTTAATGCCATCTTAGTTTGTGCATACCATAAGGCACTTGGATATGACACAAATAATTGAAAATATCTCCAAGCACTCATCCACAACTTATATAAGGATAATATTTTATCAAATGAACCTACCTTAACCAAGCCATCCCAACCTATCTGACTAACCAAAACTACCCTACCACCCATAACTTTTGTAGTAAAAACTAATTTTAGGAAGGCTCCCAAAACTAAAAACCTATCACCTCCAACACCTTTACATGAACCTTATTCAACCATTTTAAAAAGGTTTTTTCAAACCTCTTCCTTAACCTTACCACCTATCAAACCTTTTAAACCTATTAAAACTTTCAAACCTTCATGCCCAAAACCATCATGATACAATGACCACCATGTCTATTCTTACCATAGGATACTTGGCCATGATACGAAGCACTGTAAGGCTCTTAAAACCATTATCCACTAGATTTAAAAAAAGGATAATATGTTATCAAATGAACCTCCTTTGAGTCCATTACCAACCCAACCATCAATTAAACCTACCAAAAACTTGCCTATTCCCCCATTCTCATTTAGAGTGAGGAAGAATCGAAGCAGCAAGCTAAACCAACACTTCCTTTTATCCACACCATATATAGGGTTACCCACTCTTAGGTCCAACAAAAGGATAAGAGAAAGGTTAAAGTGTCTAACAAAAGGATACCAAATAATTACTTGGGTCAATATCTTAAGCATTGTATACTACTACCTTAAAGGATAGCTACCCAAAGACAAAATAAAAATTTCCAAATGTAAGGTAAACTGCTATATGACCTAATCAAACTAAATGTGGGTATCATGTCATTGAATACTTTTCATCTTTAACAAGATGGAATCCCATGGTCATTGACTCTCAAAACCACACCCTTTCACATATCATTGGATTGCTATCAAGAACATTAAACAAAGCCAATAAGCTTATACCACTCCCTTGAAGGATGGCAAGTTAACTTTGTCAAAAGTAGATAAATTTCTTGGATGCTTCCCTGATTGATTAACTTCCCATATACATCAATAAATCAAAATACCCACTATCAAAAAAAATTCTAAAGCCACAATTGGCTCTCAAGTAGTATAATAAGTTGGAAGCCATAATCGACTTTTCCTTGTAGAATTCCCACATTGATTAGTTTATATCTATCATATGACATGGATTTATCTATTAATATTCTTAGGCCACCTATATAAGGGGAAATCTAATTCATATGAGGTTATCATACATATCACCCATTACCCTTCACACCACCTATCACCCATCTTCCCTTTAGATTGTCTATAAAACAAGGGATTTAGAGCTTCCCTGACACCCTGTGATCAAGAAACCTTTTTTATCAACTAATGAATTCTCATGAATGGTGTTTGAAGGGTTTATATTCATCAATCTAATCCCACTTCAAGTCTATTTTTAGTCCTTATCAAAAATAAAGCATCATGCCCTATTTTTATCTTCATGTGTTTAGTTGATTTTTTCATCATGACTTTTACCATCTAGTGTTGCAACAACAATAATCATTCTTTTTACATTAAGTGAGATTAAAAAAACCATAACCATAAAATTCATAATTATCTACATAACCTTAAGTATGATAAAATTCAACTAGCAACATCCAACACTTTTGTACATGTTTACAATAAACTATGCAATCTTTTATTTAGGGTGTGAGAAGTCGCACGACACATAAAAGCTATCAGACTATCCAAATTTTTCCTAAGGCCTCTACATACATTATTTTTCTACCTAAGCACTAGGTTGATTTTTTGGTGACTCTGGATTTGTGTTCAACCATCCTTCTACTTGATTGCTCCCTGAACTAACATCCATAACATTCCTTGTCTCAGACAATTGCTAAAGGGTATATTATGTTCTCCTCTTCTGTATTCATCCCCATAGAGAAAGAATCATATTTTGACATGGATCTTTCACCCTACACACCTATCATAGCCATTTCATCCCTCTACTCTAGTTCTTCTAATCACATAGGTACCACTGGTTGTTGCCTCAACACACATCCCCTTGGATAGTGAGGGTTCCTTCCATAGATAGGTTGATAGTCATGTTCTCTAGCCTTGCATCTTGAATATTGAAATTATCACCTTCTTTATTTGTATAGATGTAAGAGTTCATGCTCAAGCTTAGGACATGGGTTTCTTTCCTCTTTTTGCTTATCTAGTAGCACTTTCATTATCTCCATTACATGTTATAGTATCTAGTAGATCTGTACATTTACCATATTGATTATTTCAAGTCACAAGAGTTATTGATTATCTCCACCATTATTCCCATTATTTACCATCTTCAACCTTGTGTAGTTCTTTGCACTCTCTATAACCTACAAAAAAAATAAGACAATGATAAACATTCATCCTTATCACAATTCTTTAAATAGAATACTTGACCATTCTTCCTCACTGATAAGATTCTCCATTCCACCGATAGGGAAGGTCATTTGATGTAATTAATTCCCTTAAACAATCTTCCCACTTAAAATAGTCATGTCTACTTACCTTTTCATATGGACACATCACCCTTGATCTAATTGGTCATCTCGATAAAGCCATTACATGCCATCATGATTTCCCTTTGTCACCCTTGTCATCTAATCTGCATCTGATGTCTTTGATTATTTTTCATCTTGCAGATCCTTATGGGCCTAATCATTATCAACTTTACCTCTATTGACATAAATGAGCTTCTATCCATGTGCTGCCACAACATTCACACCTCTAAAACTACCACTATTATTGGTAATGGCAAATCCTAAATGATTGTCATTATAGAAGCTCCCCCATCTGATCCAACTATATAACCAATATCCTAGACCATATAGCTCCCTGATACTAGGGCCTCTTCTAATTGGAACCCCAAGTCATTAGTTTTGAGGTACTAAGATAGAAGATGCAGACATGGAGGCCTTTTTTCTAGCTTACCCATGTAGTTCTTGGGTCAGGCACAATCCATCTTATATCACTCACCACCTTACCAATTTTATACCTTGTAGAATATATTTGATCATCAAAGAAATTCTTTGTCAGGTCATCACTTCGCTACTACCCTTAAAACTTAGCTCATAACAATGATGACCTTTCACCAACATGACTATGTAGATCCTGATAGACACCTACTTCCTAAAACTTGGCTCTTAGAAATAGCTAATAGCACTATGATTATACCTTTGCATACTTTTAGAAGGTGCAACCTCCTTATAATGGTACCTCTTCTTTGGATTAGTTCCATTGAAGGTCATTTTTGTTACTTATCATTGTGTTCCTCTTATTATTTATCCTAGCTTACCTATTTGTGTCTTTCATCCTAATAAATGTGGGATCATTATGGTTACTATTCACCAATCTACATCATACAATTTCGCCATCACCTTCACCAAAACCCAAAACCACTCTTTTACAAAACCTTCTCCATCAGCCCAAACCAACCCATGTGGTCCATCAAATTAGGGAAACCAATTTGAACACCACTCACCCAAACCTTGTTGAACTACATTGGCCTAATGTTCATGGACTATGTAAGTATTGCTTCACTTCTATAGGTAGCTCAGTCACTAACAACTAATTCCTATCCCCTTTTTATTCTCACTCATTTCCACCACTAACAATGCCCTCTTGCTTAGGGCATCCTACATCAAAGAAGCTTTGAATTCTTTATTAAGCGTCCTTATTTTTTAACATCACCTAATACTTCCTATTTATTTTTCCCTAATTTTTGGGAGAACTACATTGGTCTTAGGTCTTTTGGACTATGTAGGTAGCGCTCAATTACTGAGGTTAGCTCAGCTACATCCTTTATTTTATTTTCCCTTCTCACCTAAAATATCTTCCTCCACTTCTCTACCTATCTCCTCACCACCTCCCTCCCTTTAGCTTCTCAATCTCTTTTAGCCATTTTTATAGCTTGTCAATCTCTTTTAACACAAGGATTGACAACCTTATTCATTGGCCGCTCTTATCTCCCATAAATGCATCACCTACTCTACTTCGTTTCCCCTCTAACACCTTTCTTTGTGCATGCTTTGTGGCTTTCTTCCCCACCCATTTTTTTCATTTTTTGCCTCTCTCTCCACTTTTTACCAACCTTTCCCCTATCTCCTTTGTCTTATTTTTCCATCCTCATCATTTCCCCTTGTCTTTGGAAATTTATCACACCCTCTTCATCACTCTCATTTCCTCACCAATTCCACATCATATTATGCATTTTGAAATCTTTATGTTTCTTTTGTTGATGTAATTTTCCTTTACGTGTACCACCACTATCTATCATTTCACCACTCTTCCCATCGTACCCATTTTCCATTCTTCTTGTTTTCTTTTTTTCATCCTTTTTGTCTTCTTTTTTTCCTCCACAACTATTTTATTCCTAGGTATTTATCCTTTGAGAATCCTTCCATAATTTCCCCTTTTCTTCTTCTCAGTTCTTGCCTTTTGCCTTTTGCATTCCCTTTTTCCTCTTTCCATCTCAGTACTCACTTGTCTTTTACATTTGTGTGAGTATCATTGCTTTATATCCCTAATTCAATTCTTCCTTTTTCTTCTTATCATCATTGATCTTCATCTTTTATCTTCATCTCATTCCATTTCATTATTTTCCACTACCCTCTCATTTTTCTCTAGTTCCTTTAATTTTTCTCATCTTAATTACATTCCTTGTTCTTCTCGACTATCTTTTTTTCCTTGTATATGTCCATGCTTGGCTCTTTCCATCCTTCTCCACCTTCATCTTTATATGCAACCTCATTGTTTTCTTCACCTATCTCTACATCCATCTCCTAGTTTGCCTTCACCTCATCCCTTGTTGGATCCCATTTATTTTCCCCATTCAACCTCCCCATCTTAGAGTGTGGTCACTAGTTGTACAACCTCTACATATATCTCCTTGTTTCCATCATTATGTCCTCCATGCCCTTGATTTAATGCACAAAATCCACAACTTGATTCCTCATTTAATTAATATTATCATTATTCACCTCACTCCATATGCCAAAACCCCTCAGAGTCTTTCTCTAAATTCCCTCAAAGCTCAACACTTACTTATTTTGGGCCCCCCCACTGGCTCAAGGGTCAAGGGTTCGAATCTTCACCAATTTCCATTTACACGATCTACTATTTTGCTTCCCAAATCAATGAATAATACCCTTCCATAACTTATTAATGACATTATTTTGGAGTGTACACAATGTTAGATTATTTGGAAGGTGATGAAAGAACCCGTTAGATCACTATGGCAATTCAAGTAGTGCCAAATTTTCTAAATCCTGGTAAAGCATATTTCTCCCTTTTATTTACTTTAAAATGGTGGAAAAAATTTCATGATTGAACCTACTTATCCATGACTACATATTCCTTTTGCATAGTTGAAGAAATCATTTAATTATATCCTAGGTATTCTCATCCATCATTTACACCCATCCACCTATCCACAAACCTTATCCACTCAACCTCACCTATCAAATCCACATTTACCTATCTTATCAACCTTATCAACCCTATCAACCCAAACCACACCAAGTGGTACACCCAAGTGGGGAAACCCATTTGGACATCCACCAACCTATTTTGGAGTCACCCTCTCCCTAAAACTCTAGAGCTTACCCGTATCCACCAACCTCTTTGGGAGTCACATTATCCCTTAAATTTTGGAGATTAAACTTCTCTACCAAACCACCCAACCATTCGACCACATCCACCTTTATGTTGGCCCCTTTTGACCCAACATATCGTATAATTTTTGATGACCTTGCCTTGGTATCTTTGACCATACAAACCAATTTTTCAATGTTGAACATTTGAATTTACACCACCTCATGCATAACAAAACCATTTTCATTCTTTCTTGGGAGCATTTCCTATCTTAGATACTTGAGTAAACACTAACCCTATCTAGGAGCCTTGATAAGACTAACTTGACCAGCTATGACCAACATTGGGGACCGTTTACCTTTTCATTTATCCTAAAACCTAAATTTTTTGTTATCAACATTGGTAGCTTTAGTCTTTGAAAAATTTAGGCTATCACACTTAGTCACATTTTATGCACCCATTGGCATTTTACATGCCCAATTACCTTGTGGCACCACCTAGTGCCTCCCCACCAATTGCTTATCAAACCTATACCTGATTTAGCCTTTCTTCATTGACTTTTAGTTTGAGGGGGAACACCTCCTCCCATACTTAGGGCACCTTGGCCTTTAACCAAGAGATTAATTTTACTTTGGAGGCTTGTTAATTTAAAGCCACATAATAAAAAGGAGGAAAATTGTAGACACTACAAAATTGCACACTTATAGTTTGTGATGACTAACAGCCTCAAGACCTCCTAAAGACCCCCCAAACCTTCTTAACCCTCAACCAACCCTTATTAACCTATACCAAATAACTATTATCCTATTCAAAAATACTATTTGAAAGTACTATTCACTATCACTATTTATTATGGGACCCACTATCACTATTCATGATGACATAGTAAGTGATATGGTAAGTGAAATGGCTTAGAAGTGAGGTGGCTTGATATGGGACATCATACCCTACCTAGGACCCTTTCCCAAGGTGATTAATGACTTCATTTAGGAATCACAAGGGAACCCTTTTGAAATATAGTAAATTTCCACTTAAGGAGCCATAATTCAACATGTATTTTTCCTTCACACATGAAAGTGTCATTAAAAATGAGATACCTACCTGTTTAGTGCTTTGGGAAAGGCAAAGGGCACCCATTTTTGACTTTTTAACCCAAATGGGAGACTCATCAACCTAAATGGGGATCCCCACCAATCTCATCTTTGACTCATTCATGCACCACATAGAAAATGGTGCCACATTTTATGTGCCATCTCTTTAAGTTCTTGGAAGAAGATAAGAAAGCGTGGTAAAAAGTATTTAGCCTCATTTTGACCGATGTGCATGATTTCCATTCAAAATTAGACTCATGTGAAAGGTGAGAGACTCATCAAACCAAATGGTAATCCCCACCAACCTCATCTTTGACTCACTCATGCACCACATGGGAAATTATGCCATACTTTTACTATTCCCTCTTTTGGCATGGTTCTTGACAACAAATGCTATAAATACCCCCCTCTCCTTCACCCAAGGTTAAGGGGAAGTTAGTATTTGGTTATTAACATCTTGTTGAACGTATTTGAAGGAGGTCATTATTTTGGAGGTCATCCACATCTTGGAGGAAAATAATTTAATGCAATGAATCTCTACCAAAATTACGACAGGATTCATTTATCACATCATCAACAATATCAACCACATCAACAAGCCTCAAGGTAACCTTATATATTTTTTAGTTATTTTATTAAGTTATTAATTTTATTACCTTACCCCTTAATTCACTTTAAATCTTCATCCATTGACCTAATTTACCACCTTTTCCATTGTAATTCCATTTACCTCATTTTGCCCTCTTTGCATGTTTGCCACCTCCACCCTCTTTGTTCGCTCATCCTTTTGCTACCCTAGTTACTTGTTATTTTATCTTTTTCAACCATACATCCCTATAATTTTATTATCTCATTAAACCCCAACTAAACCACTATTTTTACCCTTATCAAATTACTAAACTCAAAACCACAACCTTGCCTTAACCAATTTTTAGTATTAGTATAATCAAACTAGTTGCTTCATTTTGGTTAACTGAGCAAAGCATCTAATTTTCTCAATTAATTTGTTGTAATTTTATATATTTTATTTCATTTTTACAATAATTTAAGGAAAATATATTTATTTATCATTTCAACTTAAGTTTTAAAATCAGGTGGATTAACACCCTCCTAGAAAGCTTTCACTTATAGGATCTAGCTTGCGCTAGGCAATCCACCCAACTACTTGTCTAACCAACAAGTTTTATGGTGGCGATTTCTTATTTCAAGTAATTCTTCCCTAGCCAAAGAGGATTTCTCATAAATTCTATATTCAACATGTACACATTCAATAGGTATTCTTTTACACACCCTTCTTAACTAGTTTCTTCTTTTCACACTTAAGAGAAAGTGAAAATTAGATAGAAAAATTGACCCATGACTAATTGTTCCTTATAAAATCCAAGTAAAAGCTCATTTACAAAGGAGGTGGCAAAATTTACAAATAAATCAAGAATAAAAATAAATCACTAAGGCAAACTTCCCTATTCTTTTCACATAATCACCCAACACAGTTGCAAACCTACTCAAACCTTCAAACTAGTCTTTATCCACCTCAAACACTATCAAATTAGAATTTGCATCTATATAAAACTATTGCATAAATCACATTAGGTACTACATATGGCATGATCCCATCTTTGGATTATTGGTATGTAGGCAATGTGCCCACATAATTGGTGAGGATTGCATGTTCAGTATATCTTACAAACTAATCCCCTTCTTTCTCAAGTGACTTAAATATTATTTTATCAATCATGATGGAGTGTTAGGGTTTTTAAGAATAAATAATTTACACAATGAGTTTCATCAACAACCAACACTCAATTTTTCATAATCACACTCACATAGGCACAACACAACTACCTAGAAAGTTTCAAGTCTCTATGATTAGTTTGGACAATATCAGTAAGAATAGACAATAGTATCGAATACCAAAGCATCCACTTTTTGATGCTCCTATCCTTTTTCCAAATGAAATATAGATTTAGGTTTATGAAACCTTCCCAATCCTACATAGTCATTTTTAACATCTATATCAGCCATCTCAATCTATTTTTTAGCTAAGTTATATTTCTTCCTATTTATTTCTATTTTTAGAAAGGTGAAAAGACAAAAAATTACACAAATTAGGAATATAAGTATTTTTATATTATATACTGATTTATTAATCTATACCCTTAACTAAAATAATAATACAAATCTATTATTCCCAAAAAGGTTAAATCATTTGGTGAACCTGACTTACTCTGTTTGTGCACAAAACCCCTAAAACCCCTAGGAAATTGCTTTTACTAATTTTAGCAATATTATTCTAATTTTTATTTCATATATAGATCAGATTTCACATTAAATTTTTTCAAATTAACCATAGTAGTTTTAAAATCTTTTCTTTTAAACCCTAGTTGAATATACTAGGTTCCTATACTTTTGAGGTATCACCTTACATGTTAGTAAGCTTCATGTCCCTTTTATGCATATTCCAATTTGCTATTTTTAGGACATTACATTTCCTTTATTAATTAATTTCCTTACATCACATTTTTCTTATTAAAAATTATTTCAAAAAATTTGATCCACTTTCTCTTTGTTTTCATACTTTAATAATGGCTCAATATACTGACTTTGATAAAATTGATAAGAGGTAACTTCAAGACATTTTAGCTAAAAGTCATGATATACAAGATGATATTCTTAAAATACCATAAGAAAAACAAATTAAATATTGGTCAATCCTCTCAAACCACAGAAAAAATAGTTGCAAATGACACTATGAGGGTAACTATGTCTCAACAACCCCTATAGCAACCCAACCTTCCTATGTGGCACCACTAGTTATGGCTAGTACATCTTTGCCTCCTGATGTGGCTGCCCTTGTGTAAGAGATAAAATATCTTCAATCTGAGGTGTTACATCTTGATCAAGGTACCTCTATACCAACATAGGCTTTAGACTCTTTTTCTCTACTTCATACACCATTAGCATGCCATATTGCTTCTACACCCTCGCCACCAAGTTTTTTTCAACAATGCTCACTCTATATGATAGCAAGGGTGATCTAGAGACACACTTGAGAGGTTTTCATGTATCATTCTTGTACTATGTGCCAAATGATTGGTTACCAACCAAGCTATTTCCATGAAGTTTAAAATATTATGTTCTACAATGGTTTTATACTCTATGAAATCAGTTGGTCAATGCATTCAATCCTTTAGCTGACATGTTCCTAGCTCATTTTAGCATTAACATATGTGACAAGGCTTCTTATTCCCAAGCTACACAAAAAAAACAAAGGTCAAATGAGAATCTCATAGATTATGTTCTTAGATATAAGACTATCTTGGCTAACATGACTGGCCCCATGACCGATCAAGAATTACAAGATCTCTTTAAACAGAGTCTTTTGCTAGACTTACATGAGTCAATAATGTTCAAAACATTTTATTCCTTAATTGAGTTATGCTATACACTAAAATAAATGGAAGTCAAATTACTTTCAATGGGTAAACTCAAGTACATAAGCATATCATAAATAAAAAATAAGAGTAATAATAAAGTCCCATAAAAAGTAAAGGTTAATGATAGTAAAAGTTAAAATCAACCTATAGTTAATGTGGCTTCAGAGCCCCCTCAACAAGAGGTTTTATTAGCACCTCCTCAATGAGCCTTTACCAATCTACCAATATCTCCAACTAGAGTCTTAAAATAGCTATTGGAATGTAATATCATATATCTCCCTCCTATTTGGGAAGTTGATACAACAAAGCCTCTTTCACGAGGATATGATCAGAATTCATTCTAAAATTTTCATATGGAACCAAGCCACATAATGAATAAATGCATCATTTTATGATAAAATATATAGGACTTGATAGATGGAAACTTTATTTATCTTGGCAGTCTAATTGAGCCTCCTCAAGAAAAGCACACACAAGATAAAGATCTGATTTTTTGAAAAATCCTTTCCCACATCATTCTAAATAGGAGACAGAGGGCACATCAAGTGTTTACCATGAATATTATGCACATCCTCCACTAGCTACATACTAGGCACCTTTAGGTGAGTCACATCCTTTGAGTAATATGATTGGTGTGTATAATTCCAGAATTCTAGCTAGACCTTCGATCTCTTTTTTAGAGTAGCAGATAGTTGAGGATGATTCAAATTACTATGCACTATTTATTAAATCCTACATTGATCACCACCCATTCATAGTGTTCTCATAGATAATAGATCTAATGTGAACATGTTCATTATGATATTACTTCAGCATTTAGGATATTTAGAGTAGGATATCACCCCAATAGACATAGTTATTAGTGGATTTAGTGGGCACATATAGAGTTCATTAGGTGAGATTGTAATTCCTCTATAGGTTGGTCTAGCACATGTGGCCACACCATTTACTATTATTCCTAATGCAATAATATTTGACATGTTACTTGGTTGACCATGTATCGATAAACTTCATGCAGTACCATTTGTAGTTCAAAAATGCATGAAATACATTCACACTAATTAGGTTGTTACAGTTAGTGGAGTTCCATATGAGTTACCACTCCCCACTTCAGAGCCATCTTTTACTCTGTAGTCACCAATTTCATCTTCTCCACTAGTTATAGTTCTTCCTCTAATTAAAATTTAGGCACAATTGAGGCCTCCCTCACTAGCACAGAGAGTTCATACACTTCTATGAAGACATCTCTTAGAACAACCACTACATCAGTGATAGTTTCAAAACTCTAGATAGTTTTTAGCTATAGTATTCATACCCAAGATAATATTGTTTAGGTCTCATGCCTTTATACATAGATCATATTTTAAGAGATCTTCTTCTACTAATAGATGGGTCTCTTAGATCCTCATAGTTTCATCTACTTCTTAGAGTTACAAGGGGACCCCATAGTTTGTTTCCACTATAGAGATTTTAGATAATTTGTAACATACATAGCTTTTAGAGTCACATTCTCAACCCTTCCATCATATTTCAATATCATTCATGATCCCTCTCCTTGATAGAGGACACCATGATAGGGAGTTTCTTATGAGACTTATTTATTAGTATCATTAATTCTTAGTCTTACTTATACATAGTTTATTTTTACTTTTTTATAAATAGTGTTTTTTTACTTACTTATACATATCTTGTTTTAAATTCCAAAAAGAATACAATATTTCAACATAACAAAAACAATATAATATTCAAAATAAAAAAGCATTCAAATAACTCAAAGCACCAAAAACTTTTCAACTGTATGCATTATCCATGCTTTACATTTATACTACCATGCTAGACTTACATTTTTTTGTTATATGCTATTGTTTGTCAATTTATCTACATTATCATGCTTCACTTAATCTTATTTGAGTGTGTAAAGTGACACTTAGACCATTGATTGCTTCACTCTACCCATTGAGGGGGCATCCTACTTCTACATTCGAGACATACATTGACATATCTACCATTGAGAGCATATTATACATAAATAAACCATCCAAGCTATGTCATCCCTATACCACACACTCTAGTTATCATGTTGATGTACATTACTTACTATCTTACATAGATTATTCTATCGACACTCACTAGTATATAGAACTTGTGTATTTCTTAACATCTACCTAGTCTTATACTACTTATTTTACATACTTTCACATTTTTATTTGATTAGTTAGATGCAATAGCATTTCTAGAATTTACATGCCTTCCTTTATTGCTTTGAGTAGCTAGATGTGATTGCATTTCTTAGTTCCTATTTTTTTACTTGTGTGTGCCTTAGGATATTTGCCAATGTCCTTTTCTTGTACTCTTGTATGTGTTTATATCCCTTATTCCAATATTCCTTTTTTGTAATTGTATGTGTATGTGGGAATTTGAACATGCCTTGTATGCTTTCTTTCTTCATTTGAGTGACATATGCCCATGTCCCTTATTTTCTTGGACCCTTTACCTCATTTATATACTTCTTGCCTTGCATGCTTGTTTGCTTATTTGCTTCTTAGTTGTTTGCAATGCCATGATCCACATCATGCATTATCTTTCCTTCTTGGATGCCATGATGGACATCATGCTCTATCCCTCATTAAAAACTAACCATATTTATAGTTTTAGTTAAGTATAATGCATATGCTATTACATTGTTATATCTATTTGGGCATACCCCTATTAATCTAACAATCTCCAATACAAACTATGTTATATCTTGAGATAGCTTTTATATTATCATCATTATATCATGTATTTCATAGTATAACACACTTGTAGGGCTCTTTCTTCTGACAGAAGTAATTACAGGGTCTTTATTCTTACCCTTAAAAGATGGGGTAATAAACAGGGGTTTTATCACAGATATTAAAGCCCTCTATAGGTCAAAAATAAATTTTTAGAATACTCAGAACAATATTCAGAATTCAAAACACATAGAATAGACCAAAAAAAAAGTGATGAATATAGAACAATCATAGAAATATTAAAGGATAAGAGTTCTATGTTTAAACTACAACACTAGACAGAAAAGTGTCCACTTTTTGGTGCTCCTATCTACATAGCCAAAAACCCAAATTTTTCAAAAATAATTAGAAAGCTAATGTCAATTATAGTTTTATCAGCTATAGTTAAATTTATATTGGGTAGTTTCAATATAGTTTTACTTATATTATCTAGATATATGGGTAGTTATGCATGGCATGAAGGCTCTTGATTTTAGTTTTAAATTGGGTAGTTGGTACAACTTCTAGATCAGAATCTATGTTATAGACATCAGTGATTGGGGGCAATGTGCACAACACATTTACCTTATTATATTTCTATTTAATTTCATTACCCAAGTATTATTAGTAGTTGTGTGCCTTATTCCATATACAGGGGGTTATTTCAGAGTGGCTTTCATATAAGCCTAGTTCTTAGTTTTAGAGTGGCTTTCATACCAACCTAATCTCCACCTTTTATAGTGGCTAAAATTGGCCAAGTTATTAGGACACATTTAGCTATCCATTCCACATTATCAAATTATAGAGCATTCATGAGCTTCATGAGCCATCTCATATGACACACATTCATACTTGTATCAATTTATAGTTCACACTTAGTGGGTAATGATGGATCTAATGGACTAACTAGCCTTTGTATTCTTGATCCACCTACGTAGAGGGAGTGGATACACAATACAAACATTGATTAACACTCACATGATCTTATAGCTTCACTACATAGTAGATGATGATGGAGCCAAAGGGATAGCCTTTGTATTCTTGAGCCACCCTCAAAGAATTGATCACTCAGCTCCATTTGTGATATTACTCTTTGTACAACACATACCCAACATCACTCAGCATCACTTAACATTATAATAAGTTTTATATTGGTTTTCATACCTAATGAGGTGTATTCATTTCATTCTCTTCCTATCTCTTTTACCCAACCTTTATACATTCTTATTTTAGACATAGTGTGTCTAGTAAGAACTAATCTACTCCTTATTTTCTCTTTTAGATTTATGTTTCATGTTGTGTTCTCTCTATGCACAATTAGCATCACCCATATTCATGGGATTCACCCTTGAAGGTAAGTTTAGGTACACTTTCTATTTTTATTTTATCCTAGTATTTCACTTTGTTGTATCACTGGAATAAAAGGGGGAAAATATAGTCATATAAAATGTCTAGAATAGTAGTTTTAGTGTGGCTTGTGACACCCCATCCATAGGTCCTTTTTACATGCTCCTAGGACCCTTCTAGACCCCTTTTCCTCATTACCAATCATCTAAGACCTTATGAATAGTCATTCCATCTTATCCAGATATTATTCCCCATGCCAATCCTATTCCCCCAGGTCTTGATCCTGTAGGATAGGCACACCCCATTTGAACTATAGCACCAGTCACCAAAGTGTCCCATTTTTGGTACTCCTCTCCTTTTAAACTTTGAGCCCCAATAGTCATTTTCATCAGATCCTTATCCTTAACTAAGTCAGCCTAACATGAATACATATAATCCACGACCAATTATTTCCTATAAAATCCCACTCAAAGCTCATTTAGAAAGGAGGTGACCAAACTTACAAATCAAGCAAGAATATAAATAAAACACTAATGTAAACTTCCCTATTATTTGCACATAATCATCCAACATAGTTGAAAACCTAATCAAAACTTCATACCAATAGCTAGCCACCTCAAACACTATCAAATTGGCATTTACATCAGCATCACACTATTGTACAAAGCACACTAGGTTATAGAACTACATATGGCTTGATCCCTCTTCAGAGTATTGGTATGTAGGCAACATGTCCACACAAGGGATGTGGATTGCACATTTACTTC
The DNA here is from genome assembly GCA_037957365.1 of Torreya grandis. Lineage (NCBI taxonomy): Eukaryota > Viridiplantae > Streptophyta > Pinopsida > Cupressales > Taxaceae > Torreya > Torreya grandis. The sequence continues at coordinate 2,926,235 of JARHVA010000537.1, read as the reverse complement.
ATCTTACACACTAACTCCCATTCTTTTTCAAGTGACTCAAATATCATTTTATCAAACATTATGGAGGGTTAGGGTTTTAAAGACAAAATCAGTTCCATAGTGAGTTTCATCAATAATCAACACTCAATTTTACATAGGCATACTCACATAGGCACATCAAAAGTACCCAAAATGTTTCATGTCTCTATGATTAGTTTGGAAAATAACAGAAAGAATGGAAAATAACATCAAACACTAAATCATCCACTTTTGTATGCTCCTATGCTTTTGCTAAACAAAATCTAGATTCAAGTTTACAACACCTTCCTAGTCCTACATAACTATTTTCAACATCTGTATCAGTTATCTCAGTCTATTTTTTAGATAAGTTATATTTCTTCTTATTTATTGTTATTTTTACAAAGGTGAAAAAGACAAATAATTACACAAATTAAGACTATGATTATTTCTATATTCTATACTAATTTAATAAGCTAGACCCTTAACTAAAATAGGAATAAAACTCCATTGTTTCCAAAAATGTTAAATCACCCAACATATATTTCTTCAATTTGGGTTGTGTATCATTGTTATATATGATGTTGACTAGTGATACAACATTTTCCCTAGGTGAAATTATAATTTACCAGCTTGGTCAAAGTATACTATTATGTCCCACTAGCCTACCAGAAAAAAAATTAAAAAATAAATCCTAAATAGTACTTAATGATTTTTTTTAGAAAAATGTATATTCACTACATATATATGTGTGTGTGTGTGTGTGTGTGTGTGTGTGTGCACGTGCGTGCGTGCGTGTGTGTGTAGTCTAAAATATATTTTTTGATTAATTTCAATGACCCAAAATCAAGATATTTTGAGGAGAATATGAAAGTGTATATGACCTCTTTATGCCAAAAAGTGGGATAGAATATTATGCTTTGACCTAGTTGAGAGAATAGATCATTCATAAGGACAAGAAACCCACTCTAGTGGGCCACTTATATATGGTGTCATATCTTTTGGATGTTGTAATGGGAATAGTGTATAAAATCCTTGACGAGCTATGGAGCCTAGCCACTGACTATATCAAAAATTGCATTTGTGATCATTTTTAATTTCTATATATTTATGATTATACCAAGAATATGGTGAGGATTTTTGAGGACATCAAGCCTAAAAATTAATCTATGGGTCTTCAATGCCCAGAGTCAAAGCATTCATCGTGAAGAGACTATCTAGAAGAGGTGATTATTTTCTATATACTGACTACACTATTATCATGATCTCCATCCATAATTTTCATCCTTTGAGCCTTCTAAAATATGTACCTAATAAATTGGATGAGAAATAAAATATTTTCCAACTCTAGTGGAGTATTGAGAATGACCTCAAAAATAAGAAGAGCATGATCTATAGACACCATATGTTCATTGGCAAGATGGTCTACACAATGAGAAAACATTTTGGAGACATGGGTGGCAAAAGAAAGAGTTATCAATTTCCCACATTACCATATAAGGATTGGGATCCTCATGGCTACATCCAAAAACACATTCAAGGCTTTAGCATCCCCTACTAACACATCCATTATGAATATGAATTTTTATTCATGATTGCATGGAATAATGAATAGGTCTTGGAAAGGGCAAGGATTGTTAGTTTAAAGGAGGATCACTTAAGGGTGATTCAACAAGAACCTTCAATCACTATGAAGGAATTTCATAATAGAATGCCACTCTTTTTAGAATGGACATCCTTAGACTTTTGGAATGACCAACCCATAGATCAGTCTAAAGAACAAGGAGATCTATCATAGGATCTTCCTTTCAAGTTGAAGGTTGTCAAGAAGGAATCAAGGGTGAGTGAACCTAATCCTTAGGAAGCCCCAAGAGACCCCATCAATCTAGATTTCTCCAATGAGGAAAATAAAGGACAAGATCCCCTAGATTTCATTGCAATTCAAATGTATGTGGCTACCCCCAAGAGCAAGAGTCTACATCTTTAGGGGTAACCACACAAGAAGTAGTTGCCTTAGTTTAAAAAGACTCCTCTTCATAACCTAAGACTATTATTTATTACAAAATGAATCCTAAGACTCCCCCCATGGGAAATCATATAATAGATCAATCTCAAAGCTTGCTTGCAATGCCCTAACAAGTATTAGTAGAGGAAAAAGAAAAAGATATTAATGAATAAGCAGAGTTGGAAAAACTCAAGGCTTTGAGCCTCAAATCTTATAAGGGGAAAGCACCAGGTGTAGAAGACATAATAGGTAAAAAGGATGTTCCTTTAAATACCACCTCATTTTCCTCTTCTTCTATTTCTATTTTTAGATTTGTACCAATTTCATTAGTGTTTAAAAATCCCCATGTGGAATTTGTTGCTTCCCTCCTGATAATCCATTAACCACCTCCTCTCTCTTAAATTTTTTCTATTCACCACTAGAATTGAGAAGGATACTACCACTATTGCTCTACCTTCCACTACCTTTGATCCATATTCCACCACCATGCCATCTATTTGCATCATGACCACTTCTAGTATTCCTTTTGGCATTACCATAGTAAGATCATTAAAAAGGAAAAGGGCATCTAGGAAGATCGAGATAACTATGGCCACTCTCTAGATCCATGTCTCATTAACCCAAATCACTCTCCCCATGCCATCCACTAGTCCATCCCAAGAAACCATTGTCACTAGCTTAGGCAAGGGAAAGAGTACAAAGACACAGGTTATCACAGTCCATCCACTCCCCTAATATGGAGGTTTGGATTGGTCTAAAATTATTTGGCCTTCTTTCTTGATACAATTGTTAAGAAAATAAAGAAGTAACAACTAGATGAGGAAGTTGAAGAAGTTGTGGTCAAAACCACAAAGGAGATAGACCTAAACGAGTTGATAATTCCTTCATAGGTGATTGATTTAAGGGACAAGACCTCTTAAACACCTAGATTCAAAATAAAAGAGATCCCATATATTACAACTTTATTTAGCAAGCCATCTAAGAGTACTCAAATGGTATGGAAGAGAAAGCTAGAAGATGGTGCTGGTAGGGAATTAATTTTTGAACAGAGACAAGAGGCATTTTCTTTGACCAAAAGACAAAATAGACAATTGGGTCAATCCCCCTATAATGAATACTTCAAATCTTTGGCCAAAGCACATAAGGATTTCATGGTTGTAACTCATGAAGGCACATAGCTAGCTAGACAAGAACTAGATGAAGAGTTAGAGAAAATAAAATAACAAAAAAAGATAGTGCATATCCTAGTTGGCATTGAAGTTGAGGTCCAAGAGCCAGCATCAAATTGCTACAATTATTTGGAGGCAATAGAGTTTATACAAGCTTAATTAGCCCCCCACATTATCAATACTCTCAAATTATTTAAACTTTTAAGATCTAATAAGAATAAATTGAAGATGTTAATTTTTTACACAACTAATAAGGCTTATGGTCACCTATATTTCATGACACGATTAGAGGCATCCAATGCACTCAAAATGGTGGTCATCAAGATGGAAGAGACTAGGGAATGTGTGATAGTAGTTGGGGCTTTGATACACAAATATCAAGAGTAGGGGTCCCTCATTATCTTTATACACATAATATTTTCACACTTTTATTGATTACTGACACTTTGTATCTTGTAAGAACCTATCGAGTCTCACTATCTCTAAGTGCACAACCTAAGGGATGCACTAAGAAAGGGGTGGGTAGACCTTTGATACTTCACAAGATTATTATCCCTTTTTGCCTCATTATTACCAATCCAACTAGTTCCTAAAACCTTTCCCTAAGTTGTTTCTCCTCCCTTTCATAGTATTCTATTTTTTCCCCTCTTTCTATCCTTCATTTCCTTGCTTGGCACCATTTTGATTTATTCAGCATACTAGGTCGACTCGGTCAACCTAGTATAGTTTACAGACTCTTTTTGTTTATTAGCCTCCTAGCTGATCTAGCATAGACCTAGTGAGTTAGCTTGAAAATGTGTTAGGTTGACCTAGCAATGAAGATATTCCCAAACAATTTTAGGGTAAGATACTCCTATAAATACAAGGTCATTTTTATCATTATTAATATATGGAATCAAGAGTTATTATTCTCTCATGCTTATTCACAATCTTCTCTTCCACCATTCTACTTAAGGAGACTTATCTTAGGATTCTTATTTTGGAGAATCTAGTCTTATGGATAGGTCTTAGATGCTTTGGCCTAATAAAGTGATGTTTACAAACCACAACAATCTCTTGAAAAGCCCATTTTTCCAAGGGAGAGATTGATTCTTGATGGGTTCACATTTAGGTAAGTATATTATAACTTTGTTCTCCTCTCTTTTAATAAATAAAAGTAGCATAAGTATTGGCTCAAATAATATTACTCTTAATATTCCATGTATTAGGGTGTTACTCATACTTACTTTATTTAAAGTTCCCTATATATGTTTTGATTAATTTACTTTACTAAACTCCACTTTGTGCCATAAAATTTGGTGTGAATTACATTAAATTTAATTTTATTATTATTAGATTAGTGAAATATTAAATCATATAACTCTCTTAAGTTTGTTATGCAATTATGTTAGACTATAGGCTTTGAAGCCCTATCTTTCACAGTGTGTTGTAACAAGTAATCCCCTAATCAAATCTAGTGGATCCTCACATTGGTCATGCTCCTGATTAAAAATTATATGATCCCTAATTGGAAGTTTAGGTGTGTTCTATCCTATCCAATCTAAGATTAATTTATGGACATGATGCGTTTCTAATTGCATGCATTTTGGTGAACTTCACATGAATCAAACCCTTGCAGGATTTCTTTCACTTATTTCATTTCTATTTTTCATTATTTTTATCATATCTTTACCATGTTAGATCCACCCTATCCACCTAGTTTATTTATCTCTATGCATAGGTTTGCAAGAATGGTTAACTAGGTCGACCATCTCAACCAAGTATAAGTTTTAGTACTTATAGATTTTTATTTTCACAACTAGATTGACCAACTTGACCCAGTGAAAATTTTGCCAATTTTTAGACTTCTTGTTTAGTCAACTAGGTCAACCAAGTTGACCTATTGCATTTTTAGCACTTTTTCAATAGGTTTTTGTATTGCGCTATCAACCAACTTGATAGATTTTATAATATTTTGATATTTTTCTCTAAGGTTCTTGATTAGTAATCTTATCCTTTTCATCTCTAAACCATTTATGTTAGTTTTTATTTCTTTGTATCTTTTTATTTCTATAATTTCCTTTCATAGTTTTCAATGTTTAAAACTGCCCCTACATAGTCAACTAGGTCAACCCTATGGACCTAGTTCTGTGTTTTGTGTTTTCTTAAATAACTAGGTCAACCTAACTGACCTAGTTAATTTTCAAAATTTGCTTCCACAGTACAGGTTTAACCTTATAGACCTTGTTCTCTATGATTATCCATATAGTTTATCAACTATACCTTATTTCAAAGTTATAATTAATTATATATTTTAATCACATCTTTCTTCTTAGTTTTTTGCATGCTTAAAATAACTCACATAGTCTAATTAGGTGGTTTTCAATTAATATCTTAGTTACACTACTTATATTATTTTTCACACATGATCAAACCACATAAATATCAACAAGAATTTAAACATTTGACTACCCAGGCCAACCTACATGGATTTCATCACCAAGGGGGAAGCTGACTTGATATTCAAGTCAAGTATAAATCATGGTTAATAGTATATTTTGGCTAAGACACTTGACACCTTTATCACTGTGATGTGTGAAGTGAGGGGTAGGCCCCAATATCAAGCCTATATCATTTCCACTACAATCCCTTTCATTCTAAACTTACTTAAAACTATCCTTAGATTTCTATTTAGTACCTTACTTATAGCCAATCCCCCTTTACACTTAAAAACATTCTTAATAATCTAATCAACATTCTAGGTTGACTAAGTAGCTAGATTTACCTTTCAAATTGTTTACTTTTTCTTTGATCAATTATGTGTGAAAAATATTTCATTAGCCAATGTTAGTGAAATATTTTACTTTGTGTACATCAAGTAGATTGGTTAGCATCAATTCAATTGACAGTGTGTTTCCTTTCTGCACTTACTTTCTTATATTAACTACAAATTATCTTATTTTATTTCCAAACTTCTTATCAATCTTTTCCTCTTTCCTGTTCATTATACTATGTCAACCTAGTTGACCCAATACTTTTTCTAGCTTTTGTACATTGCTCTAGATCAACCTGGTTGACCCAATACAATCTGCAAGCCTTATTGCCTATAATAGGTTGATTTGGTTGACCTAGTTCTGTTTCCTACTTTTCCTCTTTTTTAATCTAATTTCCCATTTCTCTAGTTTTGTATCTTGTTCATCTCTCTTTAGTCATAATGAGGACTCCTATCAGAATCTGTTTGTACAACCTAAATCCATTTAGATATTATATGGGATGTTCATTCCTTCCTCTCTTTTCCTCCCAAGAAAACCATCACTCTTGGGGCACCTATTCTCCTCCATCTATGAACTATAACATGGTGCAAATAACACCTCAAGATGACGTTGATGGATCTAGTCCTTTCCATACTTATCAAGATACTTCTCAAAATATCCAAACCAATGTGGAAGTAATTGATACAAATCTATTTCACAATCCCACTAATAATCCTCTTTCTAATAATCCTCCCCCTAACACTAATTTTGGGAGTGCTCCAACCAACACTAACTCACCTCCTAATATAACCCAACTCTTATCTCAAGTCATTCAACAAATGAACATCATGAAAAACTATAATAACAACTAAATGATGCAACTTAAATAACATTTAATCAATGTGACTAATAAACCTCCAACTATTCATCCTCAAGCTAATCCTAATTATATTCCTCCACCTCTTAGGGATGCCTTGGGTAATTTTATTCCTTAACCCATAATGAATAACAAGATGATTCAAACCATTCAAAATGAGCCTTTATATCCTTTCATTGTATCCATTTATATTTAACATAACTCTAACTATCAATTACGATGGGACTAAAGATCCTACTTCATTATTCAAAGCCTTTAGTAACCTTTACAAAGATTGGACCCAAACTAATACATTTTCCACAACTAAGCTATTAGTCAAAACTTTCACTGGTGATGCATTAGAATGGTATAATCAACTTCCTCAACATTCTATTTGGAAAATTGAATATTTGATCAATCCTTTGGTTAAAGAGTTTCAACATAATGACCTTCTTAAAAATTATCTTAGAAACTTCATAAATTCTAAACAATCTCCTAATGAATCATAATAATGAATTTATTAAAAAAGGGAAATCTTTAAGTCATAAATCTAATCATAATATGACTGATGATAATTTATTCAAACTCTTTATTACCACTTTCACTCCCACTCTTCAATACAAGGTTCAAACCTTTGCTCCTCAAACTCTTAATGAATCTCTTGACCAAGCTAAGTGTCAAGAATTTCTTATGAAGAAATTTGAACCCAACCATAAAATTCTTAAAGGTTATTTTCAAACATCTAATGCTATCATTAGTAATACTTTCTAAACCAAGCTTGGAGTTTCCAAATTTGATGTTCTTTTGCCATCTCATACACCTCTTTTGGTTCAACAATTGCAATAATTTTTACCACCCTTGAAGCCTTTCATTTATCCCAATGCTCCTCTTAAGTGGTATGATCCTAATATATTATGTTAGTTTAATGCAGACATTAGAAATTCTCATGAATCTTATAGAGGGCTCACTAAGTGTGTCATTTCTTATATGTTTGATGACTCATTCAACCATGAATCTATGATCAAATTTCATCATCGAGAGTATGTTGTGAAACTCAAAAATGAAAAAACTTTAAATATTATACTTTTAACAATCTAAAATATTCTTTAAATAATAATTAATCGAATGTCAAGGATGTTTGTGCCATTGATATTGATTATGACCTATATTGTAACGAACTCTCATTATGACAATGCTGCTAAGGTTAATTATTGCCATAAACTGGCCCATAAAGATCTTGTTACCAAGCCTAAGAAATCATCTTTATAATAATAATTACTTAAATATACCACTACCACTCATTATGATTTAGAAGCACATAAGGAAAAACTTCCTCCTTTTAATCCCCCCACCACATCTATACCTCCTAAGTCTAATTTGTCGTATAAATCATCATGCTAGTTCTTCTAAATCACATTCAAATTTTATTTAAGAACTCAACTCTATGCCTTTTAAGATTCCTCTTATGGGGTTGGTTCGCACTTCACATTATCATCATAAATTTACTATATAATAACTTCAAGAAATTGAAGTTCCATCTTCCATAAATGAAGAACCACCTTCTATTGATTCTTAACCAATGAATGTAAATACCATTGAAACTATGTGTCCTTCTTCTAAGCCTTCCATTGAATTTATTGAATAAGACATGATCAATGATGAAATTATTTTTCACACCAATGATCCACCTCTCTTTATCAAATTAGCCATTAATACCACTATTTTATTAAAATTTATAGTTGATGAAGGTTATAGTATTAATGTCACATCCTTATGGCTCATTCAATAACTTGGTTATAACAAAGATCATCTTAAACAAACCCATCTTACTTGTTGTGGATTTAACAAGACTAATCAAAAGCCACTTTCCTGCATTTGGCTTCTATTGACCATTAGACCTAAGACTGTCAAAACCAAGCTTATTGTCCTTTATCTTCCTTTATAACATTCTTCTACGTCATCCATGGACTAATTAATGAGGGCCATCACCTCTTATAGTAGTCAATGTATTAAATTATTACATAATAGAAATTTTTAAAAAACATGAAGTTGATCCCAACCCATGGAGCATACAACTTCCCAATCCTAAGCCTCGATATCAAATTCCTACAATTTATAAAATCAATACTACTCCTTTACTTGAGTTCATCAATATGAATCCTAATCTTCAAGTTACTCTTGTAGATTCAAATGATGATGATCCTAATGAGTTGCAACACACTTTCAATACTAAGAATCTACCCCCATATATTGTGGATTAGCTTCCTCTTTCTCTCTTACCTCGAGGTCATATTGTTCCTATCATGGATGAGATTACCAAATTTACCCCTCCATACAATGCTTACGAACCATATTTACCTAAATATGTCTTCACTTGAATTGAATTTGGTGTGGCTAAATTAATCCAAGATCCTCTCACCATTTCCACTCATACATTTAACAACATTGAGATTTCACCTTCTCAAATTCCCCTTGATTCTCAAGAATGTATGATTTCTCCAACATATGATGACAACTATATCATGGCCCAAGCTCACTCTAGAAACTTGGATGTCTATCACTATTAAAATATTTTAGCCCAAATTCATGCCTTCAATTATGATGTACATACCATATCTACACATCATGACTTAGATCTCGAGGGTCATGTACCTCTCGTTAATTCTCCACTTATCAATACTCCTTAGGTGGAAGAACAACTTGCACCTTCCCAACCTACAAAAGCTCTTACATATTATCTACCTACTATGGATCCTATCATTTATTTAGATTCTTCTCCCAAAATTTAATCTATCCACACTTCCATTTATTTAAGGAAATTCTCTTTATCTACTTCCAAAATTACACTAGATGTGAAGGTAACCGATGCCCATTAGATTCATTCTGAATATGATAGCCATGGAAATAAAATTATAGATATTGAATATTATCATCCTCTTCCTACCTTGCGTAGTGATGAAGTTATTCTTGAGTTAATTCATTCCCAAGAACCTCAACTTCTTTGGTAACATCATAAACTCAAAAATTTTAAAAATAAAACTCCTTGTTTTAAAAACTTTGTCTCTAGCATTGATCTTAAAACAAATACAATTTCAGCCTTGCCTAATGCACCTTACCATTTTCAAGATAATAATGACATGCTTATCAAAGAAAAAAATCATATTGAATATGGTACCCCATCCTCTCCTTGACCAATCATAATTTTTCAAGAAATCTCACCATTTGAGCATGATAATTTTAGCCTATTATTTGATAAATATGATGAGGCATTCACTTGGTTCTACCAAGACATGCTTGGCATTGACCCTAGTATTGTGGTTCATAACATCATCACTTATCATGATGCTAATCTAGTGCATCAAAATCAATTCAAATTTCCACCTAAATTTACTATTATATGTCATAAGGAAATCATTAAATTAATAGATGATAAGTTCATTAAACCAATGGATTATTTTGAATAGGTTTCTAACATTTTCCACATTCAGAAGAAGGTCACTATGGTCATCTACATTTGTATTGATTTTTCTTCATCTACTTCCAAAGTTACACTAGATGTGAAGGTAGCTGATTTCCATCAGATTCGTTCTAAATATGATAGCCATGGTAATAAAATTCTAGATCTTGAAGTAGATGTTGAATATTATTGTCCTCTTCCTACCTTGCCTAGTGATGAAGATATTCTTGAGTTACTTCATCCCAGGAACCTCAACTTCCTCGGTAACATCATAAACTCAAAAAATTTAAAAATAAAACTCCTTGTTTTAAAAAATTCATCTATAGCATTGATCCTAAAACAAATCTAATTTTAGCCTTACCTAATGCACCTTACAATTTTCAAGACAATAATGCCATGCTTATCAAATAAAAAACTCATTCGAATATGGTACCCCATCCTCTCCTTAACCAATCATAATTTCTTGATAACTCTCACCATCTGAGAATGATAAATTTAGCCTATTCTTTGATAAATATCAAGAGGCATTCACTTAGTCCTACAAAGACATGCCTGGCATTGACCCTAGTATTTTGGTTCATAAATTTAGCCTATTGTTTTATAAATATCAAGAGGCATTCACTTGGTCCTACCAAGACATGTCTGGCATTGGCCCTAGTATTTTGGTTCATAACATCATCACTTATCATGATGCTAAGTCAGTGCATCAAAAGCAATGCAAATTCCCACCTAAAGTTACTATTCTATGTCATAAGGAAATCATTAAATTACTAGATGCCAAGTTCATTAAACCAATGGATTATTTTGAATAGGTTTCTAACATTTTTTCCATTCAAAAGAAGGTCACTATGGTCATCTACATTTTTATTAATTTCTATAACCTTAATCTTGTTTTTCCTAAGGACAACTTTCCCTTACCTTCAATAGATGCCATCATCGATTCCATGGATAGCTATGAAATTTTATCTCTTATGGGTGGTTTCTTAGGATAAAATCAAATTCATATCACTATTGAGGACAAACATAAGACTAATTTCACCATGGAATGGGGCACCTATTATTATGTCAAAATGCCCTTTGGTCTCAATAATGTCAGAGCCACTTACCATCATGTAATTACTCACATATTTCATGATCTCATCCATAAAATTGTTAAAACTTACATGGATGATCTTATTGCTAAATCCAAACATCGTAAGAACCATCTTTCCAATCTTGATATCATCTTTGACCATCTCTTTAAATATAAAGTTAGACTTAATCCTTTCAAATGTGTTTTTGGAGTCACATCTAGAAAATTGTTAGGATTCTTAGCCTCTCTATATAACATCAATGTTGACCCAGCTAAAATTAGTGCTATTATTAACATGCCCATTCCCTAATCTATTCTTGACATTCATACTTATTTAAGAAAACTTGGGGCAATTAGATGATTTATCCCCAAAATGGCTTATCTCACTCACTTCATCAATTACATTCTCAATAAAGGTATAAATTTAGAATGGATAGATCCATTTCAAAAAACCTTTGATAATATGAAAGAATCATTACTTCATCCACCTAAAATTCATCCATATTCCAATGATAAACCATTAATTCTCTCTACTTCTTCCACACTTATTTCAATTGGAGAAATGCTTTCCCAATAAGATAATATATGAAGAGAGTATGCTATTTACTACATTATCTGAGGCCTCATTGATTATGAGACACGTTATACCAAAGTTGAGCATGATTTCCTTGCTATCTATTTTGTGGATGAAAGGCTTCATCATTATATGTTATATCAAACTACTTATGTCATTGTTCATTCTGACCTCCATTATTTTTTCTCCAAAGCCTTTCTTACTAGAGATATAATTGTCAAATTTATGGTTTTACTTATGGAATTTGATCTTTGCATTGTCACACAAAAAGTTGTTAAAGGGCAAGTCATATCTGACCAACTTCCAGCAACTCCCTTTCTAGCCACTTCTCCACTTCAAGATGACCTTTTTATGACAATATCCTTTTCATTAAAGGTCTTAAACAAGATATATCCCTTAAATGAATATTTTTATAGCTTTACTACTGATCTTGAAGCCAATAATCTTGAATAATCTTCCCTTCCCTCTAGTACTACTAAATCAAATGTAGTTATCAAGGATATCCTTGAAATTAATGTTGACTTGCATGAGGATACTTGGACCCTCCACTTTGATGGTGCTAAATGCCTTCAAGGAGTTTGGGTAGGTTGCATTCTCACTAGTCCTCTTAGTAATGTCATTCCTTTATCTTTTTGCTTCACTTTTGATGTCACCAACAATATGGATGAATACAAAGTCTTACCTTAGGCATGCGAGCTACTCTTGATCTTAACATCCAATATCTTTATGCTTTAGGAGATTTTCAGCTCATTTGTCATCAAGTTAATGGTGATTATCAATGTAAAAGTGAGAACCTCATTACCTATCATCAAATTTTAACCACTATTGCTAAGGAATTTATCTCTTTCACTATCAAGCCTATTCTTTGAGACCAAAATTCCATTGTTGATTCTCTTGCCTCTTCAGCTTCTCTCTTTCATCCTCATCAAGTTCTTTTTTATCCTTCCTTTATTATACAAATCGAAAAATCTCCATCATCTATCCAACCACCTGATTCACTTATCTATCACATTGAGGTTGTGACTATTTAGCAAATCCCTTGGTATCAATATATCATTGAATACTTAGAACATCAAACTTATCCTCCCGATCTAGATTCTTGTAAAAAGACACAAATTCATAAACAAGATTTCAAGTATGTATTTTTACATAACATCCTTTAATATTGTAATATCAAAGGTACCTTGCTCTATTGTGTTATGCAAGATGAGGTTCCTCCTCTTCTCAAGCAAGCACATAGGGGCATTTATAGTGGTCACTATAGCAGGCATACTATAGAATGTAAATGCCTATGTATGGGTTACTTTTGGCCTACTATTGAAAAAGATGAAATTGAATTTTCTAAGAAATGCAATCCTTGTTATCTTCATAATAATATTATCCATTCACCTCCTGCCAAACTTCAAACTATAAAATCTTCTTGGCCATTTTCCACATGGGGATTTGATCTCATTGGTAAAATTCCTTGTTCCCAAGATGGGTAAGTCTTTATCCTCACTGATACTAAGTACTTTATCAAATGGGTAGAATCCATGCCCCTTGTTAATTTTAGGAATCCTACCATTTCCAAGTTCATTCTTAACCAAATTATTTTCTTCTTTGGAATTCTCCATACAATCATTTTAGATAATGGTGTTAATTTTAAAAATAAACATGTTAAATAACTTTGTACCAAATTTAAAATCAATCAAAAAATTTCCATGCCTTATCATCTGCAATGCAATGGTCAAGCGAAGGCCATCAATAAAATTTTCAACAAAATTATTCAAAAGGCAATTCATGAAATCCACACATATTGGCATATTCATCTCTACCTTACACTTTGGGCCTATCAAACTAGCATTTGTACTTCTACTAGGGCAACTCAATTTTCATTAGTCTATGGGTTTGAGTTATTCCTTCCATTAGAATTTCATCATACCTCTCTAAGTATATCTCTTCATTTCATTATTACTAATGAATAATTATGTGAATCTCACCTTCATGTCCTTGATATTCTTGATGAATGTCATATTTATGCGTTACACCATATCCACCAATACAAGGCTCGCATTGCTAGATAAAATAACAAACATGTTAATTTTTTTACTTTCAATGTTGGTGATCTTATCCTTAAATTAGATTACACCCATGATAAAGAAGGCAAATATGCCCAAAAATGGTGGGGCCCATATTTAGTCAAAGACATTCTTGGTCCAATCACTTATCATCTTCAAACTAATGAAGACTATATTTTCAAAGATCCCACCAATGCTCAATTCCTTAAAATTCACTTTGCCTAAACATTTCCTTTTTATCATGTTTTCTATCTATATCTATCTAAAAAAATATGTATGTTACTTAAGCTTATATCTCTCCCTCTACATTAGTTTCCTTCCTTTCACAAACCTTTAGTCCTCCCTTTTGGTCTTTTGGTTTCTTGATGTACCATAGTCTTCTTTATCTTATTGTATTTTCTCTTATTTTTTCACACCCATGGGGTTTTATTTTGTGAGCTGATTTGTAAGACCATAGATAGGATTCAACATCCCTCATAAAACCACCATATTTTAATCATTTTTTCTTTCTCCTTTTACTTCTTGCCAATGTTTTTTTCACATCCTTAAGGTCTTTCTTTATGACGTGCTTTGTCAAAATTCTCCCTCACTTTTTGCTTATTATCACCCTCATGGGTTTCTCTTTTATGAGTTAATTTGTAAGACCACATATAGGACCTAACACTCCTCATAAAATTACACATTCTTTTCATGTTCATAATCCTTGTTCTTAAACTTTAGTTTTTTCTTCTTTTGTTAGATGGAATTTTGACAAGCAATTTATGTTAGCATGTTTTCTCTATTCCCCTCTTTCTTATGATAAGGAATCACACCTTTCTATCATTGTATCCCTTATTTTTTCCCTTTGTCACATTATTTGCAATTTTAAGTAATTCAAATTATTCCATGTGTCATTCCTCTTGATTTCCCCTTTCTCTCATCTCTGCATTAGATAAAACAAGGTCAAAGTCAAGATAACAATTTTATTTCACCTTGCTTTATGAGACTCTTAGACCTCATTCTCTTTGAAGTTATCTCTTAGAAGCCTTGTCTCAATATTTCAAATGAAATTCCTTTTTAGTACCCATGTTTGGTTTTCCAAATCTATATGGAGGAATCTAGAAAAACCCATAAAAAAAAGTTAAAAGCCAAATCATTTTAAAATAAAATGCAATAATATATCAAAAGGTAACATAAAAATATCAACAGTCAAATTCACATGAAAAGATGTGATTACAAGCACATCTCCTATCTCCAATCAAATCTCAAACTCCAAAGTCAGCTTCACATAGAGCCAAAGTACTTTGGGGTGTAGTAGGCCAATAGATTGGAATAGGGTAATTCAAAAAAAACTTTATGGTGCTACCTACTTTCTAATGCAAGTAATCAATATTCACAATATACTGACGACTCTGTAAGGGGTCCTAAAGTTTAAGGAACACATTGTGGGGGGTAGGTAAATTTTACTTTTCATGCATATAGCCTTCATGGGATGATCTATATACTCTATTTGTTTACCTAAGACTTGTGTTACTAAGATAAGTTCTTCATAGTCTTTAAGGTCAAAAGTCCTCTTATTTTAACAAACCTAATTTGAGTGTCTTGACTTCAATAAATAGTTCATATACCTTGGTTTTATCTTCATTATCTCCTCCACCCATTTCATTTTCCCCCTTGATAGACAAATTATGATTCCAAATCTATTTTCCCTTCTTTAATTCCTTTTTCTTCATCTCTTAATTACATGCTAGCACTACTTTGGTTTGGTCTTATCTATACTTATAGTGAAACAACATGTTTGAGTAACTTTGGATCATTTTATTTACACCATGGTTTACATTTACTAAACTTACTTTACTTTTCTTTTACTATTTATCATGATTTTTTTATCTTGTTTTTATGAACCCCTATGTTCATACCCTTTTTCCATTATTGAGTTAGATGTGGATTGTTACTGCTCACTCAATAATGTTGTTTTCCCTTTTATACACCTTTTTCTATTGATTATTGAGATGTGGATTGTTACTACTCACTCATCAATGTTATTTTACCATTTTTTATTTTTAGTTAGTCTTTTTAGCATTTTTTCATTTTATTTTTCATCCTGTTTGACATGTATCCTTGGTTTGAATTGGTGAGTTTGCCTTTCTTACTCTAGGATAGCTTGTCTAGGTTTTTTAGTCTTTAGTAGCCTTGGTTGTTTGGTTACCTAATTTACTCTTGTTTTTTGACTTGGTCATTTAGTCTAAAATAGCACCTGTCACCCTATCTTTCCAAATATATCCTCATAGCACTAGTTGTCTTGGCTTTTCTTGAATTTGTTTGTTTTTTTCTCTTTAGTTTTTCATTCTTGGGTTTTTTAAAAGCAATCTCTGCACCCTACACAATAAAAACTAACACATCAAACAAGAATCCTATGATAAAAGTTAATTCAAGGTACCATTGCATTTAATTTTTAGTTATTTACTTTTTAAATTATTTTCCCTTTCAATTATCTACTAATTTTATCCATTCTCTTTGTTGATTGTAATCTATTGTCCTCTATTACAACTTGCATTCTTTGTCAACCTATAACCATACAAGATATCTTCAAGAATAGGCTCTCTTATGACCTAAAATAGATAATATAAGATTCAACTCATCTAATACTTGTTTAAGAATACAAAACATGCCAAAATTGTTTCATTTCTCATTCATGGGAATATCAAAATCATTACATCATAGATCTAATACATAATTCTATCTTTTTTCTTGAGGAGTTTCATACAAATTTTCATTTTTAGACTCACCTCTCTCTTATTATATAGCACACACATTCTTCCTCTACACCATATAACTAAAAATTACCTTCCTTTTTCATTTCAATGTAGATTCTTTCTTGGAAGTGACATCAACTTATTTTCTATAACTACCTCAATGTTCAAGAATGCTTTTACACTTATGCATATGACTTGTCTCAAGATACAAATATGAAATGTATTAAAAACATTGTATCATGACTTCAATAGAAATTATAAATTAAATTTACTCATCTAAACACTCAAATACATGTATTCTACCCTCTTAGGTTCACTTTCAATATTTGAATTTTCAAATGCCTAGTTTTGTAGGGAAAACACTTGTAGATCAAATAACTCAACTATATCACTCAAAATGGATTTTTTAGGCACAAATGGACCTAATAAGGTCCTTTACACTCACTGAATCTCAAATTTTACCACCTTGGATTTTCTATTGATAAAAACACTAAAATGAGGTTGCTTAGCTTAATGTTCCTACATCACTATGATCCAAAGATCGATAGCTATGCTCCTACAATGAAAAATCATGAATGGGAAGAATCCAACTCCATCATTGAGAATAAAGACAATGATATTAGACCACTAATTCTTCAATCCATAATTTTATGTGATGGTGCTTTCAAAACATCTCCTCCAATAGGTTTGATGTGACGGTATTTTCAAAAGATCTCCTCCAATAGATTTGATGTGACGATGCTTCCAAATAGTCTTTTCAAACAAGAATGATGTGATTATGTTTTAAATAGAGGTTCTTTCAAAAATATTTGGTATGATGCATAATTATTTATGAGTATTACTCGTGATACTACCAATAAAACACCTTTATGACACATCATGAGTACTTGACAAGATAAAAGACCTTCCCATTATATCTTGCATACTCTAAAGAGATAATCATAACTCCCACCATCATTCTTGTCATAATCACATCATATAACCTACTTTTTTATGTATTGTTGCATTGTCACTACCATTAATTACTATGTCATATCTCTAACATCTTACTTTCCCTATTCCCTATGCAAATTCAATCTTTTTGTTTTTACAATATAGTCAAATTTGCAATTAAACAATGTTTGCTCTGAAGATGAATGGGAGAAATAAAAATAGTGAACTATAATCCTATGATGCATTTCTGTAGGATGAAGTAACTAGAGACATCTTTAAAATAGTAGGTTGGTTGAATTTCTTAAAAATGTTTAGGGATTCCATGAAGGAATTATGTAATAATTCTATAGGAATTTTGATGAATATCATGCTATTATCAAAGGAAAAAACATTCCAATAAATCCATCTATAATCATTTCTCTATTTGGAATTCCTTAGGATGGAGTAGTTGCTATTGAAAAGATAAATTTTTATAACCTAATTTACATGTTTTTGGAAGTAAATGAGACACACCCCAGACTATCCAAATCCCCCCAAGGAGTGTCCAAGGGAATTTTGAGAGAAAGTGTTCCTCAACCTTGACAAAATGTTTTTTTTTAGATAATGAAATATATCACTTGTGATGGTCAATTTATAGTAGTGGGTGGAGATGTTATGAGACTCCTTATTCACTTGAGGAAAGGATTTATTTGAGAATAATATAAGATCAATCTTCCCTCTTTCCTTAAAAATTCTTTGATTAATGTTTCCTGGAAGATAAGATGAGGTATTGGGTTTACCCAGCATCATGGGCTTGTTACACTCATTTGTTGCCATTATTTTCTCAGTAAACCAAGGGATCAAAAGGCTTGGTAATCTTTCCTCTTAAATTTTATCCTATTCTTACCAAAAATACAACATGCCCTACCTCTTTTCCTTCCACTATAATTTAGATTGAATAAAACATAGTTCAAATTATAGAATGGTCATCTGTACAACCATTGGTTTCAAAGATATTGCACTAGAGATCAAAGTGATAAATGGAAATTTATTTAGATCCCCCTCATCCTCCTCAAACTAAACTTTGGTCCATTCACAAACTTATCTTATAGGGATAAGTAGAATAAGATGTGTAGGCCACATAAGAAGTTGTATTTATAGAGGGAACCCTAGCAGAAGAAGTTGTACCTTAAGAAGTAGAGTGTTATGTTCTCTCTATTGTTGATAAGGGTAGGGCACCATTGACTGAAGAAGATACATCTTCTCCACATTCTATCAATGAATAAAAATAATTACAACATGCCATGATTTTTTCACACCATGAGGAAACAATCAAACTACAACAAAAAAGTTAGATGTTCTCTGTTAAACTTTGAAATGTAAGGACTTGATGATTTATAATTTGAAACAAAGGTGGGAAGAATCTGTTACTAGAGTTAGTGAAAAAGGAATAATTCTTTAAGTAATACAAGATGAATAGACTAGGGTCCATAATGTAATGTTTTCATAGACCCAATAATTAAGTAATTTTGAATAATTCTCTTGCTATCAAGGACACTCAAATTAATGATTTAAAAAATACCAATGTTGATAAGCATAATCTAATTAATAATTCAAGAGAAAGTATTTCTGATGGAAATAGAATGTTTTCCAAACATATTAATAGAATAATAGATCTCACCACTTGGAATTCTAAGTTAAAAGCCTCTATTCAGGACATACAAAGAGAAACAAGAGAAATTTTAGTTCAGATAGAGGATCCAACAAGAGTTGTTCCCTCTTTTCTTGTTCCATTACATGAAATAATCTCTATCTGGCATAGCATCTAGAAGAAAATTCAAAAATTTAAGGATGAAAATTACAAACTTATGGATGAATATTATAATTAATTGGTAGAATCCCAACTACAATTACAAAAATCACAAGCTTCTATCCAACACATTTGTGTTATTTTAAGAAACTATTGGCATGCAAGCAACCTTTATTAGTTTATGTTCTTTTATTACATGAACAATTTTATAAATGGTATATTTAGTTAATTTCTTTAGTTTTTCATATATAATTAAATATGATCATATATTTATTGACGCTTTTCTAAAGAAAACTAAAGAAAGGTAGGATGCCATTTGTGAGTTCTATTCTTCCAATTTTTTTTAGGATATTAATATGGTTTTATGAAAAATTTATTTATTGGAAAGACATAGTTGCATGCCTTTCTCTCCACTCTAAGGAATCAAATATCATGGCAACAAGCCAATATTAGATTTATATAGTTAAAAAACACCATTGGGTTATGCATGGACCATAATTTCTAGAAGTAAAGAAATTGATTTATGCTTTTCAACCACTGTATCATATGTATATAAAGAACAAGTATCATGAGCTATTGAGATTTAATATTACTGATTTTAGAGCTTTTCTAAGCCATCATTCTGCTAATGTTATCAATGCAATTCTTTCCTGGTGGGAGACATTACCTATTGAGTTGAAATGCAAGGAAGTCCTTAGCCCTACTAATATTAGATGGAGTCTAAGAAGAGCCAAAATAGGTTGACAAATAGTCACTTATCTCTTAGATGAAATAAGTTTAGATGTTTGTATTAGGATGAGGTTTAGTCTTCCTATCATTATGTGTCCTCTATCTCCATGGTGGTGTTGGATTTTTCAATCAGAAGTTAAATTTGAAGCCTGGGTGCATACAATTATCATATATCTTGGATTATTTCCAAGGGGCCACTGTGATTGGGGCCATCATTTTGAAGTTTATGATCTGAGTCAAAGGTTTTACTCAAGAAATTTATATTAAGGATCAATCATCCCACTTATTTACAAGAGGACTTGCAAAAGGTAAAGTGTGGGGGAGAAATAATGTGCATTTTATATAGATCATAATAGTTATATAAACTATCCATAAAGTGTTGCCTTTGGTTATATATTGTATTTCATTTAATAGTTAAAGTTTGATCTAAGTAGGATATGAATGCAATGTATTATTTGTTTGTATGTAATTTATTATTGGGTTTTTATGTTGTTATTGTGTCTAACTTGTATGAATAACATATTTTTTAGTAAAACAACACATCCCAAGGATGGGATAATTTTAATTACAACACATCCCAATGATGGGGTAACTTTAAGAAGACAACACATAGTTTTGACAACTCTTTCAGCTATAATTTTGAGGATTAGACAAGTGAGATTTGAAGATTGAACACTCTAAAGGCACCCCAAAGATGCTCTATAATTATTCTGAAGATGTTTTGGGTGTACTCTGAAGACATACATAGGATGCTCTAAAGACCTATATAGGGTGCTTTAAGGACCTATATAAGATGCTCTGAAGATACTTGGATGTGCTTCAAAGATTATAAAAATTATGTGTAATACATGATACTAAGAGAAATTAGGAGCATTTTAATATAAAACTTTTGTTTTAAAAAAATGATTGGATGCAAATGATAGCTACCAACTAATAAAAAAGGAGCATCCATACAAATCTTCAACCCCCTATTGCTTTTCACCCCTTGAAAACTTCTCCCTAAATAGTAGTTGTTCCTATTTTTAAGGTGTATATATTTTATAAGTAATTTTTTAATATATAATGATGCATGGGACCCCTCTACCCAATAATATTTAAGCACGAGGGAAAATTTCACCACTCCAAATAATAATACTAGGTGTTATTCAATCATTCATTCATTAAAGTTTATGATGCAACATGAGGGAAAAGTTTGTCACCCCAAAAATGACTTTTCAACTCGGTCTAAAAAAAGTATATCCTTTTAGAAAGACCTTTGTCCTCTAAAATCAACTCAACCTATTGTTCCTAAAATCACAAAATATATGAGAGAGGTTTCCCAGGAATGAAAAACCACTTTAAAAATCATAATTATAAAAGAACATAAAATCAACAAAATCAAAACGTATGGATATCTTTTTAAAAGGCCAGCACATACTCCTAAATGATTGGGAGTGGTACTTGTCATTTTATTCCCATCATCATTGTTCATTGTTGCATCAAAACTCCCCCTTACTACATAATAATTCATTTTAAAACATATCCCAACACAGTTCAACAATTTATAATAGATACACTTTGAAGCAATTAAGCTTTTAATTTTTTACATTCTACCACTTATCAAATGGTCCAATATATAATATTTAATAGTTTTAGTGTCCTCTTCGACATTATTTCCTATTATTTATCTTACATAATTAACCTACCCATCAATGCTACTAATCATAGATAAAAATTATTAACATATAGTAATGCCATCATCACTTTTTTAAATCTTATTCCAAGATGGCATTACTGTATGTTAACATTTTTGTCTATGATTAGTAGCACTGATGGGTAGGTTAATGATGCAAGAGAAATAAAAGTAAACAATGTTAAATAGGACACCAAAAGTCTTACAAATTATAGATTAGACCTTTGATAAGTGGTATAATTCCAAAAATTAAAATCTTGATTGCTTTAAAGTGTCTCTATTATAAATTGTTAAAGTGTGTTGGGATATGTTTTAAAATTAATTATTATGTATCAGGTGTGAGTGTCGATGCATCAATGAATAATGATGATGGGAAGAAAATGACAAGTACCACTCCTAATCATTTAGGAGTATGTGTTGGCCTTTTAAAAAAAATCATACATTTTGATTTTTTTTCATTTTATGTTCTTTTCTAATTTCAATTTTCAAAGTGGTTTTTGATGCCTGGGAAACCTCTCTCATATATTTTTTGATTTTAGAAAAAATAGTTGAATTTATTTCAAAGGATGAAGGTCTTTATAAAATTAGATTTCCCACATCAAATGCCATGTCTAATGCCTAATATGATGAAGGTTATTGTACTCTTTATGTATATATATTGGGTTGACTATATAAAAATTAGAAGACTCATTTACTAAGAAGATGTAAAAGAAATCACTTAGTTACATTCAGAAACATTCATTATACTAAAATCAAAAGACTCATATACTCATTTTGATTTTTTAGGTGCATTAGAGCACTCATATTTAGATACATCTCACAATTTGGATGACTATGAAAATATGGTAATCAAATCCTCTTATATATTGGGATATTTTTAAACACTGATGACATATATTAATCTTCTTGAATGACATTTGAAGACATTAATAGAAATATTTTTATTTTATATTAGTTATTTCCTATCTATGATTAGTTGATTCAGTTCCAACACCTTCCTAGAAGCATGGGATCTGACTCCTAGATTGTCTATATTTTCAAAAATAGATTTGGGCATTAAGATTGCCAAGATATTATATCCTATGAATGGATGTCGAGATGAGTTTAAATACACATCTCATTCTCATTCTAGGGAGTTATTAAGCTCATAGTTTGAAGTTTTGGATGTTTAAGTTTTGGATGTTAAAGTTATGAATGTTTAAATTCTAGATGTTGATAGTGTGAATGATTAACAAATAATTTAGATTTACTTTCCTAAAAACTAAAGTTAGAGTTATTTTTACTATTTTTAGGATTTATAAATCACATCAAAAGTAAAAACCCCCAAATAGTGAACTATACAACTCCAATAACAAATGGTCTCATTAAAAATAACCATCAATTACTACCCTATTTAAAAATAACACCAATCTATTGATTGGCTAAATGAGAGGTATAATGATAGCCTATCACTAGGTGTATTAATTAGGCTCTTGTAAAACTACTCTAAATTACTAATTTATAAAGAAAAGGGTTAGAAAGAGGATAAAGGGATGACTGAAAACAAAAATTGGTGATACACCAATCTTTGACACTCCTCATTGCTCTAAGATACACACATATGATATTCAAGAACTCATACACTTACACAAACTCCATAACTATCTCATTGCATAAGTGTTTCTTAAGAAGGCTTAAGGAAATAAGATAAAAGAGGAAGGGATGATCATATCCATAGCCTATCTTCACCTCATGACTGATATAGAAAATCCTAAGACCTAAAAACATAAAATTATCTTTCACATAGGCAAGATAGAGAGGATAAACACCAATAAAGAGAGATCCTTCACAAAGTATTCATACACAAACTCAACTAAGCACAAGATGAAAGCATATAGAAAGGTAAATGAACTCTTGTATTATTTCCAATAGGTGTTTTCATTAAAAAATGGGTAGGGATAATCCATACCATAAGATAAATTATTTTCTTACAATGAGAAACATGAGAGATATATAGAATAAAATAGAAGATATAAGAGGCGAAATAGATGATGACTTGAGTGATGTCATCCTACAAGGAAAAAGTCTTCATTCTTCTAAAAGGATTATTAAATGGTTTGAGTTACCTTATCTTTCCACTTAACCTCTCCCACTTTCCAAATTCATCACATCTCCCACTTACTCTTCTAGAAGCCTCTAGACACTTTGTGAAGGCTTGTCAAATCAACACAACATTGTAACTACGATATTAACCAACTTTGATTATACATTTCTCTAATTTTAAATCAACATAATTGAAAATAAGGAGTATTCATATTTTTAACATAATAAATGATATTGAAAATAGAGCTATGGATAAAAATATATGGATAAAAAACCAACATGCATTCGTACACAATCACATCAACACCTTCAAAACATAGAAAAATGGAAAATCCTAGAGTAATATATGAGCAAAAGCCATCATATATTATATTTCTAGAAATATCTTTAAGAGATTCTTAAAATGGTATTTATAGTTTTTTTAAAAGATCAAAATAACCCTTGTGACCTTACCTTTGAGTGTTTTTTGGTGAAAAGTTAGCTGAGTGATAAACGTTACCAAAAGGGTCACTTCACACCATCATAACTTTTCACTAGAAGCTCACATAGCTGTGAAAAAAAATGCATTGCCTTCTCATAACATCAAGGTATAATCATAAAAAATTTCCTGAAATTTATAATCCATTTGATCTTATTTAAATGGGATTCAAAATTTCTCATTGGGTATATTTACCAACTGGGAGATGTATAAAATGACTAAGTAAAAAATCAATGCAAAGGCTGATTTTCATAGTTGCACATTACACACATTATATCTAATATGTTCATAGTATCTTTCCAATTTCACTATAATGACATTTATCTATCACTATGATAAATTTTATAAATATTTGACATCCTTTACCACTTGAGAAAATGATCTTGAAATGTATGCATTGGCCAGATCTGAAAAATGGAAACACAAAACATTGACCAAGTAAAAATCAGCTTGAAAGCCAATTTTCATAGCTATGAATTTAACATGTGAAAGAGAATTTTTGAGACTTTTTTTACCCTCACATTATTATCACATTTTGATACCATCATATTAAGTTTATATGTGATTTTAATATATTTTATTCTACATAATAGTGTTTGAAAAGTGTTGTGTAGGCTAATTTGGCACCTGAAAACACACCAAAATCTATGCATTGGGATGTTTTCATGACTATGATATTTTCAAGCCAATGTTATCAATACATCTCTTATCAATTAGGATACATTACCTATTTATTTAAATCATATGGAATTATTTATCCCCACCAATATTAGATGGGGTCTAAGAAGAGCCAAAAGCAGTTTGCTAGATAATCACTCGGCTCTTAGAGGAAAGAGGTTTAGATGTCTAAATAGGGATGAGGTTTAGACCTCCTATCATTCTATATCCTCTATCTCCATGGTCATGTTGGAATTTTCAATTATAATTAGAATTTTAATCATGGTTGTATACAATTTTCAGATATCTTAGATTGTTGCTAAGGGGCCACTGTGACTAGAGCCATCATTTTGAAGTTTATGATCTGAGTCAGAGGTTTGACTCAGAAAATTTGGATTAAGGATCAATCATCCAAATAATTTACAAGATGACTTGAAAAAGGTAAAATTTGGGAGAGTAATGATGATAATTTCATATAGCTCATCATAGTTATAGAAATTGTCCATAAAGTGTTGCCTTTAGTTATATATTGTATTCATTTAATAGTTAAAGTCTAATCTAAGTAGGATATGAATATATTTTGTTTTTTTTTTGTATGTAATTTATTATTTATTAGTTACCATATTATTATGTCCAAATTGGATGAATAGCATAATTTTTAGTATAACAACACATTCCAAGGATGGGGTAATTTTAAGTACAACAACATATCCCAATGATGAGGTAATTTTGAGAAGGCAACACATAGTTTTGACAACTCTTATGGCTATAATTTTGAGGAATCAACAAGTGAACTCTAAAAATTAAAAACTCCCAAGTTACTCCAAATATTCTCTAGAATTTATCTAAAGATGTTCTAGGTATGCTTTTAAGACATAAATAGGATGCTCTGAAGAAGTCTAGGAATGCTCTAAAGACCTGTACAAGGTGATTTGAAGACCTGTATAGGATACTGTGAAGATACCTAGATGTGTGCTCTAAAGACACAAAATTATGTGTAATACATGTTACTGAGATAAATTAGGATCATTTTAATACAAAAATTTTGTTTTAAAAAAATAAAAAATTGATTGGATGCAAATAATAGTTGGCAACCGAAAAAAAAAGAGCAACCATACAAATATTCAGCACCCTTGTTGCTTCCCACCCCTCCAAAAATTCTCCCTAAAAAGTAGTTGCTCCTATTTTTAAGATGTACATATTTTATGAACAATTTTTTTAATAAATAATGATGTATGAGACCCATCTACCCAAGAATATTGAAGCACATGGGAAACATTCGTACCACAAATAATAATGTTAGGTGTTATTCAATAATTCATTCATTAAAGTTTATGATGTGGTATGAGGGAAACATTCATCACCCCAGAAAATGACTTTTTAACTCAATCTAAAATATAAAAAAATATACTAAAATAATAATAACTTGGAACAATCCAAAAATTAATTTTTTAACTCAGTCTATAATGTAAACAATTCACAGTATCTTGAATAAAGCCAATAAATGAATGATGTAAGGAGATAGAGACATGGTGGAGCCATTGAAACCCTCTCTCATCATAGAACTTGCTTACTATGATTGTTTACTCATATTTAATAAAATAATTTCTACTTTCCCCTCGCATTCACCATTTGGGTCCCTATTGAATACAAGTAAGCGCTAAACAATCCTAATCTCCACTATTTCATTATCTCAGCCATTTCATAACAAAATTCTAGGTCTATCTGAATCTCAGTGATTTCATAACTTAAAGTGGTAAATAATGAATAAAAATGTCATTTCAAGCCAAATAAATCACACATTTAGACATAGTAAAACAATAGATTAAATACCTAACAAGAAGGACTTGCATAAATGATAGTAAAAAATGGGATCAATGCTTCCACCACTAATGCCACAGTTAACCTAACATTCAATAAAAAACATTTTTTAGCCTTCTAAAGGGAGAGATAAATTGAGATAAAATAATGGAAAGATAAAAATATAAACTTAACCCTAATTTTGAAGCACATGGGATTTTTTAATTCTATAATAATTTAAAATTTTATATAAAAATTTGTAACATATAAAATTATTTTAAAAAAATATTTATATATTTAGACATATTAAAAATTTCAACAATGTATATTATTTAATAAAAATATTTAAATATTTAAACATAAATAAAAATAAATAATAAACTCAAATAGTTTTTTGATATAAAAATATTTACAATTTTTTATTGTTTATTATAATTATTCTTATTTAAAAAGTTTTTTTATATTTGTTCAATAAATTACATGATTAAATTGTCTAATATGGTTTTGAATAAATTTTTAACCCCCATAGAATACCTTTGAGATATTTTAATTCACCAATTCAAATAACTATGAGAGTGAGTCACCTTTCTTGAATTTACAAACTAATATTTAGAGATGAATTCAACTCCAAAATGGTGATTAAAATTAGTGACAAAAAATCCTACCTAGTAACTCAAAGACCTATAATTTAGAAAGTATTTTTTGTGGTTATCTAAATTATGGTTATGTGAGGTCATAATTAGTCTACACCATACTAATATATAAATATTAAATTTTCATTCATGACAACAAGGTATGATCTTTCAGTGTAGAGTCAAGGTTAAACATTTTGGCCAACAACATTAGTAATTCAACTTTGAAGCCCAATATTGGGGTCAAAAATACATGTCCAAATAAAATCCATATAAAATCAATTAAATTTAAATAGGAAACTATAAACCAAGTAACTTTACTCCTCTTGAAAAAAATATTTCAATACAAGTTCACAAAAACTCCAGATGATCGAGATTATATATATTAGATTACTGATGAAGCACAATATTTAATTATATCTCTTGGGAAGATTTTCAAAAGCATTTTAACCATTGAATAGTACATCTCAAGATGTGTGCATCTAAATTCTCTCACTCCAATTAATGTCACTAATATTATTATTAGTTGACACTAATTCTACTTATCTAATTTATCCCCTTTCTAATTATTTATCTAATGTCTTCCTTCATTATTTATCATCTACAAACCTTATCCATCCCCACCAATCGATTAATTATCCTAAATCCCCATTATATTATCCTAATTCCTACTTATCTATTAGTTATAAATTTTAAATTCCCATGCCCCACCTACCCACCTACACTAGCCTATTCCTAACCTCTCTTACACCCCTAATCCCCAATCACCCACCTAATCCCTATCTAATCCCCTCCTAATCCTAATTTATCCCTAAGAATATTCTAGAATTATATAATTCTAGAATCCTCTCTATTCTCACCTCTCCTCTTTAGAAGCCTCTATATATAGAGGCTTCTAAGAATAATCCCCAACACTTGATCTCCTCAAGCCAACTTTGAATATCAACTATTGATCCTTCCCTCCTCTTTCTATTTAAAAAACTCCATTCCTCCATTGGATCTAACTAAAAATCATATATCAAATCCATTTCAAACTATTAAAGCAATAAGGAGTCTCCATTCCAATCTAATCCATCATCAATAGTCCATGATCATGCTAACATAATGTCA
The DNA here is from genome assembly GCA_037957365.1 of Torreya grandis. Lineage (NCBI taxonomy): Eukaryota > Viridiplantae > Streptophyta > Pinopsida > Cupressales > Taxaceae > Torreya > Torreya grandis. The sequence goes on along the minus strand of JARHVA010000537.1, from coordinate 2,897,699 downwards.
AAATTTTGAGTCTTAAGTAATTAATCTAATCTTCTAATTTTCATATTTCATTTAATCATGATTTAGATCATTAATATATAGGATTATAATGTTGATTTTAATTTTAAATTCATATATTGTATTTAGTTCTAATGGCTCTAGATCTTACTTAGGTACTTTGATGTTTGAGTAGATTTAGATTAGTTGCATGATCTTAAATCCATTAAGCTCAAATTTCATACTACAAATTGGTATATCCCAAGATGATCAACACCATTTTTAGATACATTAGAACACTTAATATATATAGTATTTATATATAGACTTTTCATTTATAGATTGTATATAAATGTAGATTTGTATGATTTAGGGTGGGAAGCTTCTCAAGGGCATTTTGATGATTAACTAGTATATCCCAATATGATCAATTCCATTTTCAGCTATCAACTCATTTGGAAAGCATTTATAAGGCATTATGATAATTTATTAGTCCATTCCATGATGACCAAGATCATTTTTAGCTATCACAAGAACACTTTCTATTTATATAGTATATCTATAAATAGGTTTCCATATATTATTATATACTAGACTTGAATCCTTTTATAGATGTCTTTAGATATATATTTGTATTTGAGATAAATCTTGTAAATCAAGGTAAAGAAACCAAGGTGGGGATTTTTCACAATCCTCATTACAAATGATTAAATCATTAGAGGAAAAAAATTTCTCTTATTGTGAAGAACACCTAAAAGGCATCTAAATTATGTGTTTGATTCATGATATGTCTTGTATAATCCTCTTGCTTTAGAGGTATCATTTCATCCCTTGTTTCCACACTTTATAACACTAAAATTTCCTACTTATGATAAACAACTGGGTGCCCCTGAGCATGATTGAGAAATGAAACTCCTTACATTAAATAATCCAATAAAGTTTGGGGCCACTACATTAGCCTCATCCAATACATAAAAATTTAAGATCAAGCCATCTTAAAAAGTTAATCTGAATGAACCAAAATGTGATACCAATCAAATAGTGAACATGATGGTGCCAGAATGAGACATTTACAAAATTATTCATATAAAATAATTACTAGATTCACAAAGCCTCTGGTGATTCTTATTATGAAGTTGGTTGAGCATCAACTCATATCTCTCCCTACACCTATAAACAACCCCTGCTCATATTTGGTCAATACCTAACTTATACGAGTCCTAATAAATTAAACTTAATGGGTCTCCTACCATGGGTTTTGGATCATATCTATGGGAACATCAGTATAAAATGATTAATAATCTGATACAAGACATACAAAAAAATTATAGAAGTTTAATTATGGAAATAGAAGTAAAATTATAATCATGGAACTTTGGAACCGATGGTAATGATTTAGAAATAATAGGCTGTTGCATAATAAGTGGAGTTTCATCCACATTTTTTGAAGATGTAAAATAAGCAAATTTTCTAATAGAGATTTGACTCCTTAATTTGTATCCCTCTTGGAATACCTTTGATATATTTTAATTCACTAATTCAAATATCTATGAGGGTGAGTCACCTTTATTGAATTTATAAAATAATAGTTGGAGGCAAATTAGATCCCAAAATGGTAATTAAATAAGTAACACAAAATCATACCTAGCAAATCAAAGATCTCTTGGGAAAGGATTTTGTGTGCTTATCTAAATTATGGTTATATGAGGGCATAATCAGTCTACCTTGGAACACTTATTGGAACACAAATAGATAATAAAATGGGGGTAAATTAGTATATCAACTAAAACTACTCATTTAAATTTTTTTTAAAGAAGATTAAAATATATATGCAGATCAAATTAAATATGTAGAGATCACATAAACTCAGGTATATATGACACTAGATTTATACGTGGAAAACCCAAAGGGAATAACCATCGTGAGAATAACTGCTAGAATCTATTGTTCTAATCTAGCCTCATAGTTAAAACCTCACTAGTTACACATTGAAGGGCACCGACCTTAAGGAGAAACCAATCCCATGATTTAAGAGCTTTAACTCTAAGAAATCATTGAATCCCTATTCTAAGCACCAACTTAGTTTATTTGATGGTACCAACCTATCAGATTCTTTTATGGAGATACAACTCCAAATTATGGCATAGATTCATTAATGAATCCAATCCTTCTATTCTCTATTATAGGTTAGATCTGTAACTATTCATGCTATGCACATAATATATTTGTGCCTCTCTTCTTCTATACCCCCTCTATCTCTATGTCTAGATATGTCTCTATTTGACACACTTCATCTCTCTCTCACTTTACTCCTCTATGTTTCTATATTTTCTATTTGACACACTCTGATAGCTTCAACAACAAACCTTTGCCTTCATCCTAGATGTCATATATATAAATAATTGACCTAGGGTTCCATATTTTTGTTGTGTTCACAAATACATCACACTCTATTCTAGACTCAATTCATTATGATTTGAACTGTAAGTTTCCCACATCTCAATTTCATGCATCACTATCATGATGTCTAGTCTCATTACTATCTATAGCATTTGTTGGACTTGAGCAAAAAAATAAATATACTATTCAGCTCTAGAAGAAATATTTATATAGGCAAATATATAGCCATGGGAATAGCCCAAAAAACCTCCTACAATATAATAAGGTTTACAAATAAAAAAACCCATAATATTGTTCATGGGTATAACAATAAAATAAACTAACAATAATTAACTATGGTGAAATAATCACCTTATTAAAATCTAACATTCTCTCCCTTGATTCAACATAGCTTGAAGTGAACAGGAGAGAAATTCTCTAAATGCCTCAAATTTTTCCATTGCAAGTGACTTGGTGAAGACATTTTCATGTTGTTCTTCTATTGAGCAATATTAGAGTTGGATGTTGTGTTGTTGTACATGTTCATGAATGAAATGAACTTGCACCTCAATGTGTTTTGTGTGTTTATGAAAGATTGGATTGTGAATAAGCTTAAGAACACCCTCATTGTCATAATATAGGATGGTAGGTGTCTTTTGTGGTACTCCCAATCCTTCTAGTATGTGACCTAACCATATCACTTCATAGACAGCTCCTCCTATAGCATGATATTCTACTTCAATGGAAGATCAATAAATAAAGTTTTGTTTCTTACTCCCCTAGGATATAGGACTAGATCCTAAAAATAAAACATATCTAGAAGTGGATTTTATATCATCAATATTTCTTGCATGATATAAGTCAAAATATCCTGTCAAGAAGAAATTGTCATTCTTTTTATATTCTAGGCTGAAGTCCATTATACCCTTGATATATCTTAGTATTCACTTTGTTTTTTCTAGTGAGGCATCTTTAGCTCCTATATGAACCTTGAAAGATAGCTAACTACATAGTTGATGTCTGGCTTAGTATATTTTAAGTAAATAAGACTCCTAGACAATTATAGATAGAGAGTTTTATTTACTTATTATGATGGATCTATACGAGACAATTGAAGCCTTATCTCCATAGGTGTAGCAATTAGATTACTATCCATCATCCTAAATTTCTTGAGCATTGTATTTAAATATTTCATCTAGGACACAAAGATGTGGTGTTCCTTTTGTCATACTTTTAATCCAAGATAATAGTGTAGAAGCTTGAGATCTATCATGTCAAATGATCAGTTGAGATATTTTTTGGTTACATATATCATCTCCACTAAAATACCAATGATGACTAGATCATCAACATATACTACAGTAATTAAAATTTCTCCCCCTTGCTATTTTAGGTAGAGATTTGGATTGTAGGGACATATTTAGAATCCATGTTAGATGAGATGTTCATAGATCTTTATGTACCAAGCTTTGGGATCCTATTTGACACTATTTCATAGATTTTATGAGTTTACACATTTTTCCTTCATTACTAGGTGAGATAAAACCTTCTGGATCTATTATGTAAACTTATTCTTGTATATATCCATTGAGAAAGTCACTTTTTACATCCATTTGGTGGATCTTCCATCCAAATTGTGTAACCAGAGCAAATATCATTCTAATTGTTTTGATCTTGATCTTAGGAGCAAATGTCTCCTCATAATCTATGCCTTCCTTCTATGCATAACCCTTTTCTATGAGCCATGCCTTGTGCTTTTCAATACTTCTATTTGCTTTGTATTTTTTTTTTAGACCCATTTACAATTGATTGACTTCTTCCCTGGTGGAAGAACTTCAAGCTACCATGTTTTATGTTTCATCAGTGATTGATATTCTGTATCCATGGCATCCTTCCAAGGTTTAGACTCTAGGGCTTCTCAAATCATTGAGGGCTCTACTAATTCTACAATTGTGCTCATTACTGACAAATTTTCCTCATCTTAAGTCATGCTATGAGTCCTTGGTCCTATTGTTGATGTTTTTGGAACTCTATCTAGTTTAGTATCTCTTAATGTAATTATATACTATTTAGGCATACATTACACTTTTATTATGGGTTGATCTGCATTAACTAACTAATTATCCTCATCATCATTATCACCTTAAGTGTGGTATGACCTTATAAATTATCTAGAGTTCTAATTACTAAATCATGTGAGTTTATGGAAGGCAAACTAGTTTTAATTTTCTCATCAAAATCAACATCCCTATTGATGGAGATCTTCTTTATTTTAGGTTCCATTAGTCTGTATGCTAAGGACTCTTCACTATATCCTAAGAAGATATAAGGCATGGATCTAGTATCTAGTTTTTTTCTCTTCTTTTTAGGAACATGCATATAAGCCTTACATCCAAAAACTTGTAGATGAGCAATGGAAGGTTTATGCCCTATATAGGCTTCATGTAGAGTCATATTATGAAGAGCTATAGTGGGTGACCTATTTAACAAATAAATTATTATTTTCACTTCTTTTGCCCAATATGTGTGTCCCAAACTTGAATATTCAATCATGTTACACACCATTTCCATGATAGTGTGGTTTCACCATTATGCAATACCACTCTACTATGGAGTGTATGGTGGAGCCATTTGTCATGTTCTTTTAAATAAGTAAAAAAATCTTTACTAGTTGAATTCTCCCCCTTGATTTAAGTGGAGAGACTTGATTTTTTTACTAATTTTAGTTTCAACTATAGATTTGAACTCTTTGAAAGTATTATAGGCTTGGTGTTTGGTCTTTAGATAGTAGACTCGCATTTTTCATGAGTTGTCATCAACAAAGATCATGAAATAATAAAACCCATAGTGACTAAATCTCATGGGGCCACATAAATTAGCATGCACTAGGTCAATCTTGCTAGATGATCTTGAGGAACTTTGACCAAAGGATGTTCGATGTTTTTTCCCTACTAGACAACTAGTGCATAGATCTATATTTTTATTTAACTAAGAAAGTCCATTTATAATTTTATAATTATTGAGTACTTTGAGGTATCCAAAACTAACATGACCATATCTACGATGCCATAAATTGGTTGAGTTTGAATCCTGAGCTATAATTTCTTGATTATTTGATTGAATAAAGTCAAGTTGGAACATTTTACCAACTCTTGAGGCTCATGCAACATTCTTGAGAATTTTTACTATTATTTGATCAAACACATCTTTTTCCACTATTGAAATCAAAGTCTACCTTGATTTTGTGTTCAAGAAGCTAACTGACTAATAGAAGATTCTTTGTGAGTCCTGGGACATACAAGACATCTAATATTTTATAATCATGTCATCTAAGTGGAAATAAAATATTACCAATGCCTTGAACTTGGTAAGATGAGTCATCACCTAAAGAGACACGATTTTTTGGGGAAGTCTCATTCATGCTATAGAACCAATCTTGTTTTCTATTCATATGTCGAGTTGTACCTGAGTTGACATAATAGATAGAACTTTGTGATGTTGATTCATCATGAGACTATGTAGCATATAGTAAGTCCTCATCCAAGTGAGTGTCTTCCTATTTAGAAATATTTCCTTGATAATTATATTTCTTCTTTCAATTCCCTTACTTTTGTCCTTGTCCTTTATGTGGATGAGATAATTATTGGTGACTAGGATTTTTGTTGCTTTGAGAGCCTTATGTAAATGAGTTATAACAATAATTATTTAGCTCATGGCCTATTTTTCCACATATAATACAAATTTTTTATTGTTTATCCCCAATGAATGATGTTGTTGACCTTGATTTGGTTTATAAAACTTTATCTACTTATTTATATTCTGTTGATTAGAGGCAAGAACATGTTCTTCGTATTCATCTTCTTCAGTATGCATAGACTCTTCCTATTGTAACATGTTTACCAACTTGTCAAAAGATGGTTTATATTTTTTTACTATCAAAGTAGTCATAAATATACTATAGGAGGGTGGTAATTCTCTCAAAATAATAGCTACAATAGATTCATCTAAACCTATTTTGCCCAATGCTTAGAACGAGGTCCTCAGGATTGTAACATAGTGAAGAAAAGCTTCCACTTTTCCATTAGACTTCAGTTTGAGGGAATGAAGTTGACTCTTCAAAAAAATAATGGTTCCTTCTTTTTTTGGTCTTATAGACTATCTAGAGCTTATCCCAAGCATGTTTTGCTATTATGGCCTCATGGATATGAGGTTGTACCTCATTCAGTACTCTGAACATGATTATCAACTTTACCTTCTGATTGGCTTTGTCAAACTTATTCTAATGATCAACGTTAGTATCATGTCAGGTAAGAGTATCAATAACAATAGGCTAAATGCATTCAAATTCCAAATGTGTCCTAATTTTAGTTTTACAAGAGGCATAGTTATCATCGCAAAGGAGTTGTGAGTTTGGCAGAAATTTTTTTGGCCCATTTCTAGCCATTGTGTAGAATCTGACCAAAGTTGATGGATTGGTTCCTTATCACTCTAGGTATCAAGGTCTCCTTTTTTATGTACCATCATTTCATTATACAAGACCTTTATGTATATGCACCCTTCTTTTATACCCATCAATACATGGAATAAGTTCACCCTTTCTATATACATAATGGTATGTGAAAAAAGTCGTAAACATACATGAAAGAGTCTAGTACATAGTACTTAGATAGTATGTAAAAGGGTTCATTCAATCAATAGTACCTGTTTAGATGGATTTTTGCATATGCACATGTAATTTTTCTATATACTTGAAAATACCACCAGTTAGGATTTACACCCTTCAAATAAAATAAATTGGTAGATGAAGGGATGATTATGAGTGCATGTGTCCTTATTTCTCCTCGATGATTTAAAGGGATGATGACCAAATGTCATTATTTCAGCTATGTTAGGCTATAATTTGGTAATTCAAGCATGATGTATTTACCCATAAATGTGAGTTAGAGGTACCACTTGTACCAAACACTATGATTGAGTTTGTAAACTCATGATTTTGTGCAAATAAGTAAAACAATTATAATAGTTTACAAAAGAAAAAATTACAATGCTTTTCAAAAAATGAAAAAAAACTTTTTTTTTTCATTTTGGGATCTTTGGCATCTTTTCAATTTTTTTTTTTTTACTTTGCCTTTCCCCAATTTTTTAATTTTTTTTGTTTTAGTACATTTTTAGCTAAATTTAGCTAGTTATAATTAAAATTGGTAGAATTGCCAAATTTAGAGGAATTGATAAAAAAATTTAAGGATATTTGAACCTCCCACCTCCTCTTTACCATAAAATATACTCACCAAATCGTTTATGCATCAATACATGTCGTAGTAAAACAAAAATGTATTTAAAGGCTTTAAATTGTTGTTTGAAGGACAAAACCACTAGCTTAGCTAATACCACGGGTTTGTTGGAGAGGTGTTTTTTGAACATTATATGAACATATATTTAAATATCACTATTTGATATCTCATTTGGCACCACAATCTAATGGTCTTTATTTAAATGGATCAACTTTAGAACTCATCGATTCAATCTTCCTAATCTAAACTATGCATGTCATTAGATCTTCAAACTAGCATGAATATTATCTCTATCTTTAGTTAAACATCAAGAAATTTATTATAATAGATCCACTCATTCCATTTGATCTTCTTTTCATGATCAACTACTCATCATTTGATCTTTTGATGAGCTTGAACTTTATTTCTTATGAGCTTCTATGAATGGGACACTTGTCATAAGTGCATTTACTCAGAGGTCATATTGACAATTTCACTTTGTTGTGCTTTATTGGATCTAATTCATATGATTAAGTAATAACCATTGATCAATTTGAGATAAATATAAATTATAATACTTAGGAAATATTAAGTCCTTTGATCACTACTTGAGCTACTAATTACTAGGTCAAGTGGCCAGTTTCACAATGATAATAAAGGCTTAAGTTATAACTTAAGCTACTAGGTTTAGACTATATCTAGTCACCATCAAAATAGAGCATGTTTATTGATTCCATGACTTAAACCCTTAGGGTTTTACTAAGAAACCCTATTCATTTTGAGAGCAAAGATCATTCAATTATGAGCTTATTCTTTCTCAATTTAACCTACAGACCATATATTCAAGATGCTCTTGAAAACCCCATAATAGATCTTATATATGTTTCCTTTTTAAATGCCCATAAATGATCTTTGTAAAATCATGATAACTTTGAAATACCTTGTGCATATTTTGTCTAAGTATGGAGACCATTTCAATGTGCCTGGAAGGCTAAATTTGCACCTACATAACTCTTATTGCACTTAGTCACATGACCTAAAAATTAGTGCATATGATCCTCTTACATAGGGGATTCCATAAATATAAACATTTTCTCTTGAATTATTCATACGTGTAAGATATGACATCATAAAAATGCATGTTCATTTATTTCTTACAATCTAGAATTTTGATTAAGTGTTGGAAAACACTATCAAAATAGTTGGGATTTTAACTTTGATCAAGCATATATTTTGTCACACTATATCATGTGACCTAGGATTTAGTAAATATAATCTAGGCACAAAAATTAATAAACTCATATGATCATTTTATCCTCAAACCTCCATATGTGTGAATGCTAACCTTATCAATATGCTTACTTGGCTTTGTGAAACCCTTTTGCAAATTTGGCCAAGTATAAAAACTTAGTGATTTGTGACTGAGTATCCAACTTTGCATCCCCATATTTTCCACCACACTTCAATGCATGATTTTAAATTTGGCACATAATAGCTAAGGACTAGTGTGATCATAACCATGTGACTATCTCCCCCATACTCATTCACAAATGTCAATGGTGATGTTAGTAAAATGCCTTCTCATATTTTACTATCATAAAACCAAAATGTCTAGATGATCAATATGAATATCTATATGAATTCCTCTCATGCACACAAGCATTCCAATCATCCTTTAATTTTGATAGGATCCATTTTATATCCTCTAATCAACATATTTAGTCTTGAACATCAATGACATGCTCATAATGTCCCTTTTGACATCAATGACAATCATATTTCCAATAATATCCCCCTTTGTCATTGATTAAAAACTAAATGCTCTGATCTTCTAATATTTATCTCCTTCTCTAGCATTTATTGCATTGGATTATGATGAGTATGAACTAAAAATATTCACACCAAACTTACTCCCCACTAGGAAATGGAATATTTTCCTAATACTCAACTTGGACACTTTCTTTACTTTTTCTTTGACATTTTCACTTCTACTCCAATGTTTTGTAGAGATCATTTTTCTCTTCTTCTACCACAGAGAGAATTTTCACTTTTTCTTCCCCTTTGACATCAATGGAAAAGGGAATCTTTCTGACTATTTTTCCAAATGTTTCTCCCCTTTTATTAGATAAAGGAGTTTGTCTAAGAATATGCAACCATAAACTCATTAGAACTTTGTAAAAGTATTAATACCTAATTTTACTTTTCTCTCTTCTTTTAGGGATTAATAAATCATCTATGAGACTCCCCTTAGACTCATGCCCTATCACTAATTTATAATGATGTGATGGAGAAGCCACTACTCCCAACTTATGTCTTAGATACTCAAATTATTCCTTGGGAAGAGATTTGGTGAATATGTTTGTAATCTGATCCTAAGTTGGCATATACTCCATTGTGACCTCTTGATTTGCAACCCTTTCTCTTAATAAGTGATACTTGATTAATATGTGCTTAGTTCATGAATGCATCTCTGTATTCCTTGATATATTTATAGAACTTGAATTATCACAAAGAATATAGATAAGTGGCTTATACTCTACTTTGATGTCTTTTAGTGTTTTCTTCATCCATAATACTTGAGTGCAACATGCCACTACTGCTACATATTTTACTTCTACTGTGTAAAGAGTAACAAACTCTTGTTTTTTGCTCAACTATGAAAGAAGTCTATTTCCAATGAAAAATTCACCACTACTAGTGTTTTTTATATCATCCATACTTCCTACCCAATCAACATCTATATATGATATCAAATTGAAGTCTTCACTTTTAGGATACCATAGTCCATAGTCAATTATGTGCTTAATGTATCTAAAGATATTTTTTACTGCATTGACATGTGACTCTTTAGGATTAGCTTGAAATATTTCAACCATGCATACTGCATGCATGATATCTATTCTTGATGAACTTAGGTATAGAAAGTTAACTATCATTGATTTGTACATTATCTAATTTGCATCAAGGGACTCATCTTATTTTCTCAACTTGCATCCAATTATCATAGGAATGATAACTAGTTTGCTCTCTTTCATTCCAAACTTCTTGAGAATTTCATTTGCATACATGGTTTGGTATATGAATATCCCTTCATTAGATTGTGTTATTTTTAGACCAATGAAGAAATAAAGTTCTCCTAACATAGACATATTAAACTTACTTTGCATGTGTGTAGTAAATTATTTTCACATTTTATTATTGCTACTACCAAAGATGATGTCATCTACATAAACAATAACAATCAACATATGATAACCCTCTAATTTGAAGTACAGATTGATGTCTGCACATCCTTTATTGAAACCTTATTATTTTAGGTACTAGTCTAATGTTGAATACCATGCTCTTGGGGCCTATTTTATACCATACATATATTTTTTTGATTTGCACATATAATCTTCTTATTATGATAATGAAAACCTTTAGGTTATTCTATATAGACTTCCTCTTCTAAGTTCCCATTCAATAAATTTGATTTAACATCCATTTGATACACTTTGAATTTCTTGTAGATTGAGAATTCTAGAAACATTATTATAGCTTCCAATTTAGCAACTGGAGAAAATATTTCCTCAAAATAAGTTTCTTCAACTTGTGCATATCCTTTACATTCCAGTCTTGCTTTATTCCTTATAACAACTCCATCCTCATTGAGCTTATTTATATAGACCCATTTTGTACCTGTCAGATTCTTTTTTGAAGGTCTTGGGATTAATTACCAAGTTTTGTTCTTTTCAATTTGTCTCAATTATTCTTCCATGGATTTTAGCCAATTCTCATCCTTTCTAGATTCAACATATCCTTTAAGATCAATTTCAGACATTAGAGCAAAACTTACTTGATTTTTATTCATTATAGCTCTTCTCCTTGTCTGAACGCCTTCATTCTTATTGTCAATTATCTACTCTTTAGGATGATCCTTTTAGACAAATCTTAGAGGTGCCTTTTCATTTAATTTCTTAGCCTCTTGATTATCTGCTTCTTCTTCAATATTGATTGCCTTGTCGAGTTCAACATGTTTCAATCCTTATTCAACCTTGACATTGATGTTCTCTACTATCTTGTGTAGCCTCTTATTGTAATATACATAGGTTTTTATTTTAGTGGAATAACCAAAAAATATTCCTTCATCACATCTTGATTAAAAACTTCCCAACTTGTCCTCTTTTCTCCTGATGTAGCATTTGATTCCAAACACTCTAATGTACTTAATAGAGGTAGGCTTTCCATACCATAGCTCATAGGGAGTTTTTCCACTATTTACCCTCAATTAAACTCTATCCAAGATGTATACATTTGTTTGGATTGCTTCTCTCTAGTATCCATTGGGTAATTTGGCCTCCTTTATCATTGTTATGGCCATATCCTTGGCTGTCTTGTTCTTTTTCTCAACAACTCCATTCTACTATAGAGTCCTTACTGAAAATTAATGCCTTTTGATCCCATGATTCTAAAAATACTCTATGAACTCATTTGATGTGAATTCTCCACCTTTATCAGATCTTAAGCATTTTATCTTTCTTCTAATCTCATTATCTACATTGGATTTAAAGATCTTGAATCTCTCAAATGTTTATGACTTGTCCTTAAAAAAGGTTACCCATATAATTCTTGAGTAATAATCTACAAAAAACATGAAGTATCACTCTCCTTTAAATCCTCTTTTCTTAGAATGACCACAAAGATCAGTATGAACTAATTTTAGAGGATTTGTAGTTACATACTCCTTTGTTTGGAATATTATCCTTGTCTGCTTACCTAGTTGACATTCCTTGAAAGTAGTGTTTTTAGGTTTGGTTATCTTAGGAATGTGTCTAACACACTTATTTGTGCTTACTTTGACTAGGTTATCAAAGTTAACATGACTGATTCTTCTATGCCATAACCAAATCTCATTAATCTTACCTATTAGATAACTATTTCCATTCATTTCAAAAAGATTATAGATGTTACTTTCAATCCTTCTCCCTTCTAAAACTATTCTTATATATCTATTTAACTTGTATCCTTCTACATCAAATGTGACACTATATCCATTGTCACACATTTGGCAGACACTAAGTATATTATGATTCAATCCTTCAACATAAAGGAGATCATGTGTAGGTAGTTTACCATATATGTTAAAGGTTCCTTTACCTTTGATATTTATTGTTGTGTTATCTCCCAAGATAATAGATATTTCCTTACATTTTATCAATTTTATGAACTTGCTCTTGTCACCAATCATATGCTTTGAGAAACCACTATCTATCACCCACAAATTATGCTCCTTGGCATGGAGTGCAATTTGAGAAATCATGGATTGATTTTTCACTTTCTACTCTTAATTAGGTTTCTTGTATGTCCTCTTTTTATCTTTATCAGAGACTTGTGAACCTTTGTTCACACTAATAGGCATGACTTTATTTACATTTTGTACATTTGATTTTACAAAGCTAGTTCTACATTATTTAGTTATGTGACCAAAGATATTGAAATTGTATCAAATTACATTTGTATCTAACAAAAGAGAAAATGAATTTACACTTACAAAATTTGTTCTCCTTTTAGGTAAAACTCTAAAATCAATATCCATCATAGAATTTCTTGGTGCAGTATGAGGAACTCTTCTAAACTCTAGCTTCTTCAAATCTCTCACTTTTGTGTATCCATCTACATTATCTATCTTTATCTTCTTCTTTTCTTTAGGATTCTATTTTCATTAATATTTCTTTTCATTAGATGTGTTTGAATCTATATTTATATCCTTGTAATATTTCTCCTTATTTGCTCCAAATTCTCCTTCTACTTTGAAGTTATCATATAGGTTAACATATATACTAGTTGTGTAACTTTTTCCTTTTTTGTAACCAAGACCTGATCTCTCTTTTAAAGGATTTTGAGATTTGATCAATTCATCAAGAATGTCTAATCCTCCTATCAACTTTAGACTTTTATCTAGTTGAACTTTGGCTTTCTCAAGCTTTTTTCTCAAAGCCACTATTTTTGCTTCTAAGTTCATACATTCATTAGATTTGGATTATAGTTCAAGTTTGAATACATATTTTATTATATTATCATCTTCAACTTGTGTCTTAAGTCTAACCACCATCTGATCAAATTCCTTAAGGAGTTTAGACATTTTCTCAATTTCCTTTTATCTTGACTTCTTCTATTTTGAGCTCTATTTTCTTAGCTTGTCAATTTCTTCTAAGATGTAGATGAGTTCAAACACACTTCTCCTTCTTATTATTCATCTGAGTCTTAAAATTCTTCTTGATCCATATAAGTTGATTCTATTATCATGAGTATGACTTCCTTTTCCTCAGCCACAAAATCATAGTCATGATCATCATCAGAACTAACACTATCATCTATTAAATCACTATCTTCTTTTGTGTATAGACATTTCTTGTTTTTAAAGAAGTTCTTCTTGGGGTAGTAGGGTTTCACCTTTTTTCTACTCTTTACTTGCTCAGAGTTGTCCTTTTTTATTGTGAGGGCATTTATTAGGAAAATGTCCTACTTTAGCATAATCAAAGCATTTGAAGGGTAACTTACCTATGTACTTTCTAGATCCTCTCTTTAATCTTCTAAAAAAGTTGGATTCTTCTTCATCAGTCTCCTCAGATCTATATGTATGTGCTTCTAATTTTACTTTATTAGATACTTTGAATGTATATTCTCTCTTAAATGTGTATGCTTCTCCCATTATAGTCTCATAGGCAGTGAAGGCTACATGCAACTCATCAATAATGATTTTATCCAGATCTCTTACTTCCTTTATTCTAGATATTTTAGAATCATACCTTGATGGAAAATATCTTAGGACCTTTTTGATAATGATTGATTCTTTCATTTCTTTTCCAAGGCCTCTAATTACATTGACTATTTTATCTACCCTGAGGAGGTATTCTACAATCTTCTTTTCTTCATTAATTTTAAGTATTATAATCTTGCCCTTGAATGTTTGTAGTTTGGCCTGCTTTACCTTTTCATCTACTTCATAGATGTTCTCTAATTTATTCCATATATCTTATGCATTATAGCAATGAATCACCTTGACAAACTTTGAATTATAAAATCCACAAAGGATATCATTCTTTTCCTTAACATTGCTCTCACATGCTTTCTTGGTAGCTTGAATATTAAGATTTGTATCAGGGGTTGTATATCCATATACCATAGACATCCATACATCAAACCCTAATGAGGATAAATAAGCTTCCATTCTTATGCTCCAAAATGAATAGTTTGATCCATCAAAGAGAGGTGTTTTTTTTGATGAATATATTTCATTAATAGACATTTATGTTCATTGTTATAATATCTATTTGAGATAATTAAACTTATTCTAAGGAACCAGGGCTCTGATACCAATTATTGAAACACAAATAGATATGAAGAGGGGGTGAATTAGTATATCAACTAAAAATAGTTATTTAAACACTTTTAAATAATATTAAAAGATATATGTAGATAAAATAATATATTTATAGATCACACAAACTCAGATACACATGACACCATATTTATGCATGAAAAACCCAAAGGGAAAAACCATGATGAGAATAGATACTAGAATATATTGTTCTAATGTAGCCTCACATTCAAAACCTCACCAGTTACACATTCAAAGGGACCAACCCTAAGGACACACAAATCCCCTAATTTAAGAGCTTAAAATCTAAGGAAGCACCCACTCCCTCATTTGATAACCAACTCAATGTATTTGATATCACCAACTTATCAAATTCTTTTATGGAGCTACATCTCTAGATTATAGCATAAATTAATTATTGAATCCAATCCTTCTATTCTATATGATAGGTCTAATATATAACTACTCATGATCTGCACATAATCTCTTTGTGAATTTCTTCTTCTCTACCCCCTCTATCTCTATGTCTAGATATGTCTCTATTCAACACACTTCATTTCTCTCTCACTTTACTCCTCTATGTCTCTATATTTTCTATTTGACACACTTCAATAGCTTTAATAGTAGCAAACATCTTCCTTTGTCCTATATGTCATATATATAAACAATTGATCTAGGATTCCATATTTTCATTGTGTTCACACTTGTTCACAAACACATCACACTATGTTCTAGACTCAGTTCATTATGAATTAAACTATAAGTTTCCCATGTCTCAATTTTATGCATCACTACCATGATGTTTGGTCTCATTACTATCTATATCATTTTTTGGACTTTTGTGTTGATGCATATGCACATTTACATAGATTTGATTACTTACATCAATCAATATTGTTTTATGTGTAATGATTCATGTCTTACTTGTATATTCCTACATGTTCCTATGTCTGACCATTAGAATAAACATATCTTTAAATATCATTCATTGATATTTCATTTGGCACCATGATCTGATGGTCTAAATTCAAATGGATCGACTTTAAAATGCATCCATTCAATCTTCCTAATCTAAGATCCCCATGTTATTATAATTTCAAAATAGAACAAATATTATCTCTATAGTTGGTTAAAAATCAAACACTTTATTCTTGTGGATCCACTCACTCTATTAGATCTTTTCATGATAAACTGTTCATCATTCAATCTTTTGACAAGTTTGAACATTATTTTTGATGAGCTCCTCTGAATGGGACACTTGGCATAAGTGTGTTTACTCAGAGGTCCTATTGATAATTTGAATTCATTTTGCTTTGTTAGATCTACTTCATATGATTAAGTGATATTCATTGATCAATTTGGAACAAATATAAAGTCTAAGACTTGAGAAATATTAAGTCTTTTGATCATTGCTCAAGCCAATAATTGCTAGGTTGAGGGGTTGGTTTTACAAATATTATTGATGGAACATTATTATCAATGGAATGATATAAACCCTTAAGGTTTTACTAGGAAACCTTATTCAGTCTAAGAGCAAAGATAATTCAATTCTAAGCCCATTTCTTCTCATTTGAACCTATAGACCAAATATTTAATATGCTCTTGAAAAACCCATAACAGATATTCTATCGGATTCCTTTATAAAATCGTGACAACTTTGCAAGAGCTTGTGCGAATTTTGTCCAAGTATGGAGACCATTTCAATGTGCCTAGAAGGCTAACTTTACACCTACACAACTCTTGTTGTATTTAGTCACATAACCTACAAATTAGAGTATATGATCCTCTTATATAGGGGATTCCATCTATATAACCATTTTCTCTTAAAGTCTTCATACATGAAATATATGACATCATAAAAATGTTTGTTCATATATTTCTTACATTTTGTAATTTATACTAAGTGTTGGAAAACACTATCAAAATACCTGGGAGTCTAACTTTGATCAAGAATATATTTTATTGTGCTACATCGTGTGACCTGGGATTTAGTGCATATAATCTAGGCACAAAAATAAACAAAACCATATGATCATTTTTTCCTCAGAACTCTATATATGTGGACATTGACCTCATCAATATGCTTACTTGGCTTTGCTAAACCCTTTTGTAAATTTGGCTAAGTATAGAAACTTAGTGATTTTTGGCTGAGTATCCAACCTTACATCCCCATATCTTCTACTACACTTCAATGCATGACTTCAAATCTGGTGCATAATAACTAGGGACTAGTGTGATATAACCAGGTGACCAACTACCCCCTACTCATTCATACATGGCAATGGTGACATCAGCAAAATGTCTTCTCAAATTTTCCTATCATAGACCCAAAATGTCTAAATGACCAATATAAAAAACCATATGAATTCCTCTCATGAACACAATAATTCCAATTATCCTTTAACTTTGATAAGATCCATTTCATATCCTCTAATCACCATATTCAGTCCTGAACATAAATGACATGCTCATAATGTCCCTTTTGACATCAATGATAATCATATTTCCAACAACACTTACTATATATAGTATTTATATATATACTTTCAATTTATAGATTTTATCTAAATGTAGATTGTATAATTTAAGTAATTTAATTCCAATAAAATATAAATAGACTCATTAAAACAAATTACACTTGACGGTTATCCTACGTTGGGTTTTGGATCACATCCAGGGGATCATCAAAATTAGAAAATGTTCAATAATCTGCTACAAGACCATAAAATGAAAATTAAAGAAGTTAAAATATGTAAATAGAATTAAAATTATCATCATGGTACTTTGGAACTGATGGTAATGATTTAGAATTAATAGGCTCTTTCATAATAAGTGGAGTTTCATCAACCTTTTTTGAAGATGTAACATTATTAATAATATATTTAGGAGAAAAAAAGTAGTGGTGATATAATAGTAAGCATACACATTGGAATAGATGGTGTCTTTTGAACATATATGTCCACTTCAAATTTTTATCATATTTCTATACCTAAAATTCTTCTTGGTCACTTCTAATTTTTTTAGTGTCATTGTAACAAAAGCAATTTCTCCATTACAATCACCAAGATAAAACCTAATCGCCCATAAATGAGTTCCTTATCCAATTAATATAGATACCCTCTGATCAAAACCAAGGGAGTTACAATTTTGATTTAGAGATTGTGTTAAGAGGCTATCTCTTTACATAAAGAATGCAAACCATCATAGACTAAAGCATTACATGGTGATTCAGATCTTGATAGGTTTGCATTCACAATTACTTTAGATGAACTTATTTTGACTTTTGGAGTAACTAGTAGATTTAATTATCTATTTACACTCTATTTCTTCACATAAGCCCTCTTACCAGCACACACACACACAAATTATATTAGTTATTAAATAAATATTGACATGTAATATATATCATAGTATTTTTATATATTAAACTGATTAATTATTTATTAATATTATATATAAATTATATATTGTGTAAAATATATTTTAATATTAATAAATATTATTATATCAGATAATATGTATGTTAATAAAGATTATAAAACAATATTATATATTATATATTTCAATACATTTATATATTGTTAATAGTATAAAAATAATATTATATTTTTAACAAAATTAGATGATTTTTTATGATTCTAACGTATTGTATAATTATATGTAATATGAAAATGGGCTAAGTTTATTCTTCATTTAAAATTCATGTATGGGAGGGAGTCAAAAATGCATTCATAGGTATGAAAATAAAACTCTACGGTGCTTTACCATGTGTGCATTAGATGAGGTAGATTACTTCAAAGACCAAAATCTATCAAATATTAATACTATTTGGTACGTAATTGGAATTAAATTTAAATGTTTAATCATGTATCACAAAGGTTAAATTATATATCAAAATCATTCAATTTGGTGTTACATATGACACTTGACATGGGATAGTGGGTAGTAAAGTAGATAGACAATCAATTAATTTCAAATAATGTGAATGATTAATTTTTTATCCCTTTAAACTTGGTTATAAAAAGTCTACTAACTATTAAATTAAATATAAATTATACAAATGAATGTATGTTCTACTTGACAAGATGATAATTAAAAAATACATGGCCAAATCACATCCATGTAAAATCAATTAAATTTAAACAGAAAGCTATAATCAACCAACTTTACTCTTGAAAAAAATAATTCAATACAAGAATCACAAAAACTTCATTTTTCAAGATTATATAAATTATATATCTATATATTGTTAACAATATAGAAATAATATTAAATTTTTATCAAAATTAAATGAATTTTTATGCCTTTAATGTATTATATAATGCCATGTAACATAAAAATGGGTTGATTTTCTACTTCATTTAACATTCATGTACAGGAGGGGGTCAAAAATGTGCTCACATGTATGGATTTAAAACTCTGTAACACTTCACCATGTGCAAAATAGATGAGGTAGATTACTTTGAAGAGAAAATCTATCAAAAATTAATGTTTGGTAGGAATTAAATTAAAATTTTCAATCATGTATCACAAAGTTGAAATCATGTATCATGAAGCAATAAATTTGGTATTATAGACAACACTTAGCCTGTGATAGTGGGCAGTAAAGTAGATGGATAATCATATTTAAAGTAATGCGAATGATTAATTTTATATCCCTTCAAACTTGGTTATAAAAAGTCTATGAACTGTTAAATTACATACAAATTATATAAAAAATATCTATTCTACTTTACAAAATGACAACCAAGTTTTAGTTAACCATGAGGTATTTGGAGCTACAATTTTAGTTAGTGATACGCAATTTTTCTATTGAACTAATTCAAATTAGGCTAAAATTTATTTAGCAAAAATGAATATATATTCTATTTATTATATTTTATTTATTTATCCACTCAAATCCTTTGGTTTATTTTTCCATTTTCTTAAGACCCAAATGATTGATTACTAACTTCCATTTTGAAGTTTACTATGAGATGTGTTTCTTGGTAGATATTTTTATAGATGAAGGTGCCACAAAGTGAGCTAGAGAATGGTTCATCAGTTTCTACAAACAAGACTAGTTCTTTTTGACTCGTGTGTACCGTGGCCTTGTTGGCAATTTTTTGTAATGCATAGTTACTAGGATAAATGTAATCATGCACCTACAGTCAGTTGTAGTTTATTTCTTCTTATAATTTTAGAAACTCTTTATTTCATATAATATGATTTCATTATTTCCAACTGTAGTTTTGTATCCAATCATATTTATTTATTTATTTTAAGAAAACTTTTTTTTAAAGTAAAATACTCCTAATTTTTTTAGCAACATATAATGCACAAATTTTTAAAGAATGTAGGACTGCAAATTAGTAAAATCAATTCTACAATTTCTCAACACCCCTTAAAAATAATCAGCAATCCCCCAACATGGGACCCCTACAATTTATATTTTTATTGACTATAGGTGAATTTGATTAAATGGTAACATGTCAAATTGATAGATGGAAATATTATAGAAAGAGATTTAATTAATACTATGATAATTTAAAATTGTTATCGGTTAGTTTGAGAGATAAAAAAGAAAAAAATTCTCATTATTCACTAATCCAAAAACCAATGTGCCACTTCTAATGTAATTCAAACATTTCCCAATCCACTACTGCCACCATTCATTGATGAGAAATAATTTTTGGGACTATTGGTTGATGGTTATGATGTCCCACCTTATAACAATAATGAGTTTCCTTCATATTTTTTGAGGAAAATTTAATGTAAGTTTAATATCCTGAATGAAATTCTTTATTAATTTTATTATTAAGAGTTTTAGGGCCAATAAAAAGGATTTTGATAGGATAGGTTGGGTGCATATCATGTGCCTAATAAACCTATAATAATATCTATCAAATAACCACTTTATCTTGATATAATATCCTCTACAGTGAAGGATGTTGTAGAGATTGATAGTTTACATGCATTTAAGGCACTTACTGACACCCTCATGTAATATACGAGCCAATTTTCCCATATTAATGCTTATGAGAGTGGAAATGGAGATGGTCCAACTAACACTACTACTCGATCACACTAATGCATATCATGTGGTGATCTATGCACTCGAACTTAAATTAGATGATGAGAAATATTTGACATAAACTAGTTATGGTGGTATTTCTAATTGGATAGATGATATGGTTTTGACCCCTATTTCAAGAAATGTGATGGTTAACTGTCATTGCATGTTTTCATATCCTAAAACATGGATGCCATATAAATGGTGTTTTAATACCATATTTGATAACTTTATTACTAAAACTACATTTTGGAGCCATTTTTGGAGGTTTAATAACTCATACAACATTTCTTGGATGTCGGTGAAAGCTTTATTAACACAACACCCAATATCATAAGCTCAACTTCTATAATTTTTAGTATTTGGAAATGGTAAATATATGGGACTTAATCAATATCATGCTTTGCATTGACTATAATTTTAAATGGGATCACTTCATATTATAATTGCCTTTTCTTCTCATTTTTTATTTTTTGAAACATACATTTGGTTTGGAAATCTCACCTGCACCATTGTAAGTATATTTTAAATTTGACATGTAATTTTTTTGGACCTGTTAAATTATAAATAGTGTTTAAAATATCATAATTATCTTACATAATATTAAATTACAATATTATATAGGAATTTTTTAGGTTGTAATAGGAGACAATACCATCTTTTTCCTAGCTAGATTGTGAATCATCTTGTATCTCATATATTGATATAGCTACTTGGTTGAAGATTATATAGATAATTTTTAATGTTATAAGTTATCATTTATGTATATTTATTTAATTTTATATATATTATCAACTAATGATGATATTTTGTTTATTTCATTATTGACCTCATTTGAGACTCTTCCATCTATATGGGTAGGAGAAGACATAAGTGTTGCTAATATGATTTCATTTGTGTAAAAACTTACTGAGGTGTGAGTTGAACATGTAAATTATGTTTAAATGTAAATATGTATTTATTTTAATAAAAAAAATTCACATAAGAACCCCTATGTTCACTTTTTATATTTCCTTAAGAACTATATACGTACATACATACATACATACATTTGACCTTGTAATTATTTTGTACATATTATTATTTTAATTTCATTATTTTATTGAAACTCTACACATAGATATAATTTTAGCCTCAAATTATTTGATCATAAGGCACATGTCATCAAAATAAGTTGATCACATCCTTCAATTATTTTTATCTCGCTATGTCACTAATCATATAGAATCTGATTATCCTTTAGTTGATTATGGATAATTTTTATGGTTCACATATGTACACCATATATTCTTGTGGTAATATTGAGTAGCTACAGTAATATTTTCAATGCCCAACTAATGGCTTCCTATCATAATTTTAAATCACTAGTGATGTTGTATTTCATATACGTATAAGTGTATTAATTTATTGTATTAGAATTTATGGAGAGCTATGGAAATTAGATGGATGAACCATGGAATGACACTATGATTATTAATCATTTATATTATGTGATGTATTAGTTCATTGTATTACATAATAATAATGCATATGGTGTTGAGCATGTTCTTGAGATGCATGGATGTCAAGGTGATTTTAGTACATAATGCATTAATGTTAAAATGATAGGTTCCAAGTGGATTTGAGAGAGCATATCATGTGTCTAGAAATTTGGGATGATAAATAATGGTTTTTATGTGATTTTTTTATTGAAAAATTCATATGAGGTATAAATAGGGATTTTTTTCTTATGGAAGTTAAAGGAATTCATCATAACAGTCATACGAGTGTCTAGGTTCTCCTAGTCATCTTGGTAAATCAAGATAAGTGAGTAGATTTATGACATCAATATTAAATAATGTGGAAATATAAGAATAATTTGGTCACATGGGTCTGGTCATTTTTTTATCAAGATCTTATATTCCAAGATTCATTTCATGAGGTGGTGTGTAGCAAAAGTTATGGAAGTGCAAAGTTGGTCTCCTAGGTAGATTTCACTAGCTTCCATACTTGGCCAATTTTACAATAGAAAGTGACCATTATAAAAGGTTTCAAGTGTTGAAACCTCACTTGATCAGATGAATATCTAATGATAATCATGAGGTCAATAATTTAAAATATACTAAGATTGAATGTGATAGTGACATGTGTCACATACATTATGATTTAAATGTAGATTGATAGTGTGAATCAAGTCAATAAGTCAATAAGAATAGATTGAACATGGGGATGCAAAATGGCATAAGAGTGGAGACTAATATTAGGATACATAGAAGGCATGCAGGGCTACCAATTGGTGTAAGAGCAGAGACTAATAGCAAGATACACAGAAGGCTTGTGGGGCTACCAAGTGTCACAATCTTGGAAGTATAAATAAAAGATCAATGACCAACGATTAAAATTAAATACCAAGAGACTAAAAAAGATATATAATAAGGGTATTTGATAAATTTTATATGGGGAATGAGATGAAGACATGTGTCTAAAACTTTTTCATTACATAGTGACCATTGGAATTTGAATATTCAAATTAACAAAGGAAAACCAATGCTCATTATTTTCTTTATATATTTGATGGAAGATGAATCTAAAGGTGGTATAAAAATAAAATTTATAAATAAATATAAGGGATATCCAAAAAAATTGGTTAGAATGTTTTAATATTCATACATTTATAGTTATTGAGCATCAAATTTAACTATGTGTTTGACCATCTTATGCAAGTGACCTGAGAAGGATGTTTGTATTTATCTTGGTGGTGTTTGGATATTTTAAGGTGAATTAACTATTGGATAATGTTTTATAATCCATGAGGATCATCTGTATGGATTTTTGAGGTTTGACCAATCCATATTCAATATGAATAAATGCCTAGAAGTTAATTGTTTATTCATTCATAGTGTTCTTATGTACAGGACAAATATTTGAGTAGATTGTGCATATATAGAGGAATGTAGTGATAGATGTAATCAATTGAAAGTGTATTCATAGTCATGTATAATAGACCTATGATTTTTTAAGTGGTCTTGTGTTCCTAATTTTCTCATTGAAGTGTTAAATAGGTGAATACGTCTCCATGAGACCTATAAGGGCATTAAGACCTATTTGAAAGGTGTAGCTACTTAAGGGTGACCCATGGATGACCTATTAGAGTGGTATTGAGATATGTCCTAGTTTAATAATTTCCTTAATTTTCAAGTCAAATCTTATGTCCAACCAAGAAGATGATATTCATGAAGGTTATATAAAGAGTAAAATCAAATGTGATGGTTTTCAAATTTTATGGTGAATGAGTATAAAGTAGTGTGGTGAATGAAAAGATAATAAGGGTGCCTAGTAGATGTATTGAAGAGGAGATAAGGTTAATTATTGTGTGTATAACTTTTAGGTCATCATTTTTATGTCATAATAGTGTACTTAAAGAATTGAAGATTGAATATGAGAAAAGAGGTCTAGAGTGATCCAAAAAGGTGTGTTGGATGCATTGCTTATGTGTGAAATATTGAGGTAGTGTGAAGGGTTGAAAGAGAGACATTATACATTATTTCTCCATCATATTGAAAGGAAATTCATGTTTTGGAGTAGTTTTTTTTCATATATTTTGTGTGGGTTTTCAACATGTAGATTAAATTAGTGCTTGTTCATACTTAGGGGTGAGTGCTCCTTGTGAAGTGGGTGCTTCACTAAAAGGTCTCATGTTTGTAATAATTTTATAGTACAAGTAGTCCATGTTTTTTCATGATTGAGATGGGTTTTATTTCCCATTAGGGTTCCCCACATAATTCATGTGTTGTGTGATTGATCTTTCATCATCTTTCTTGTTCATTATTATGAATGACTTTTATGCTTTATGAGTGCTTGTGGTGATTAATTAAGGGTTTGAAAGGATTGGAATCAAAGTTTGGATTATCTTGCATCATTGATTCACCCCCCAGTGACTATACCTATAACAATTATTATCAAAGCCACACCTTCTTTACAAGTTTAACCACTTGAAGGTGATCCAAGCTACAATATTTCAAGTCAACATATTAAGGGTCTCTAAAAATAAATCACCACTTTTTAATGGGTCTAATTATGAATTTTCAAGTGTAAGAATGAGGACATACATCATGTCTCTAGGGTTTGATATTTTTCAATCTATTATGGATGGTTATAGTAAAACAACTATTTCTCCAATTAGTGAAACTAATAATAAGCTAAGTGGAAAAAATTTAAAGGTAATGAATGCCATCATTTTTGGTCTTTCAGAGGCTGAGTTCACTAAGTTTATCCATTGTAAGTCTGCTAAGTAAATTTGGGTCAAGTTGCAAACTATCTATGAAGGAGATTCAAAAGATAAGTTGGCTAAATTATAGACTTACCAAAGTCAATTTGAGGGCCTCAAAATGAGGAAAAAAAACACTAAAACATCCTTTATTCTAAGGGTTGATGAGATAGTAAACATGATCATAGGTCTTGGAGAGAATATTGAAGAAGCTAATATAGTACAAAAGGTATTGAGGTCTCTCACTCTCAAATTTGATTCAAAAGTATCTACTATAGAATAAAGTCATGATCTTACTCAGATGAAGATGGATGAATTTCATGGGATCCTTACTACCTATTAAATGAGATTAAATGAGGATATACCTCCTAAGAAAGAAGAAAATTTGAAGGTGATCAAGGAGACAAAAGCTAAAAATAACAAGTTAAGTCTTGAATACTTTGACCTTAATGAAGGCAAACTTGAATCCATGATTGCAAAGAAATTTAATGTAAGATTAGGAAAGTATGAAGGGAAACATCCTTTTAAATGTTTTTCATGTGGTAAAGTTGGTCATTTTGTAGCTAGATGTCTAGATAGAGGCGAGTTTTAACATAAAGAAGCTCATAAGGAATCTCATGAGGATTAACAAAATAAATCTTAGGGTCCTAGAAACTACATAAAGTTCTTCAATAAGAGAAATGGAAGAAACAATCATACAAAGGTAGTAAGAGTCTTTACCATGAAGAAGATAGTAACTCATCTACATAACAAGAAGAAAACACATTAGACAGTGATGATTCTTTTCATAACGAGGATAAGGAGACACTATTAATTGATCTTAGTGATGATGAAGGTGAATATTATTTAAGTAGAGATATCTTTGGAGGAGATATCTCAGAGGAAGAAGATGATAAAGTCACTCTTGAATAAAAATATATGAACACTATGGAAAAAATGAAGCTACTACAAGGAATGAACAGAAAATAGTCTTCCTTGATAAAATCCTACGAGAAAAAAATTGAATTTTTTGAATTAAGGTTGGGTAATGAAGCCAAAGAGAATTATGAGATCACTCAATATCTTGAAATTCACTTTTTTTATCTTTATGAAGAGGTGAAAAGTAAGGATGAAGAATCTATCATGTATCAATAAAAAATGAAGTCTTTACAGATGAAACTAAATCAAGCTATGAGTAAGTTTAAAACATATCAAAATTTATAAGTAAGCATCTCTAAAAGAGATGATATCATAATAAACAAAGATACAGATGATGATTTAGATAATAAAGAAACTAAGGTAGATAATGAGGCTAAATTTATGAATGATCTTGAAGATCTAAAGATTAAGAATAAAAAGAACAAGAATATGATTTCATAAATCAAGGACTATAAGGAAAACTTTAGTGTGTTTAGAGGGAAGAATGAATGATGACACCAGAGAACATGAAGATATAATCAAGCATCTCAATACTCAGTTGGAAACTATGTCTACAATCCTAAAAACAAAAAAAAATGAATGTTCTAGGTATATGATTGAAATTGTTTCCTTGAAGGTTGATTTAGAGAAGACATATAGTAAGGTAAGGTCTTTTGTTAAGTTTGAAAAGAGTGCTAATGATCTTGACAACATTTTTAGTAGTCAAATATCTGTAAGTGATAGATATGGTCTAGGTTTCAAAAAGGAATAAAAGGTTATAAATCAAGACAAAGAGAAGGCTAACATGAACAAGAAGAATCATAACTCAAAGGTCAATGATCAATCAAGGAATGATGGTACTATAAGATTGAAAACTAATCCTATCAGAAAACTAAATGCTATGAGGTATGCAAATTTCAATTGTTAGTTTTACTTCTACAATAAATTTGGTCATAGATCAAGAGAATGTAAAAGACCCTCAAGGAATGAATTTGCTTGAAACTATGATATGAATTATTAGTCAAGTAGTGTAAGTGAAGTTGAATGATATAATTTCTATGACATGAGGAAAATTTCAATATTTTTTCCTAACAAGTTAAGAAACAATGAGTTTTTATTAAGAAGTATGGTTTGATACAAGTGTCAAGATATAGGTCACATAACAAGGTTCTGTAGGAATGGTTAGTCTATTAATTTAAATAATATTAATCCTAAAATGAAGAAAATAAGTTATAATTAATGGAGACCCAAGAAGGTGAATGGGTTGTTTGTCATGATAGAATGGGAAATAAATCCAAGTATCAAAGAGTAGGCCTTATCTACCCAAATGGATAAAGAGATCAAGAAGGACTCTGAGTTAAAAATAAAAAGTGAAGTTATGGACTCATTCATAGTCAATTTGATGATGAAACAAGACTAAACGTCAAGTAAGAGTATGGAGATGTGGGAGTATCCTAAGTTTTGGGAGTGTTAGTCTCTCATGATAAATGGGTGTCTCTCTCTCATATGTAGAAGCAATTTTGCATGGTCTAGTTGATGAACCAAATGCAACTATCAATATATTAGGTATGTAGAGTTTTTGATTGTTCTTTAAGACAAATATTATTTTGATATAAATTATGATCTTATGTTTTTAAGACTTGTATTGATCTTATAATGTCTTTGGAGTTAGGGGAGCTAACTCAGGTTTCTTAAGGAGTATGTGAATTTTTGGAATGTTTTCTATAAGCTAAGAATCAAGGAGAAATTTAGATATAGGTATGCTCTCTTCAAGTGAAAACACATAAGGTATGCATAGAGTAAGGGGGAGAAACAAGTTCATAATCTTGATCTAGTGGTTGGTGATGAAAAGCTTCAAAAAACCCACTCAGGGACAATGTTTCTAAAATAAAAAAATAGTCAAATTTTGATGCTTGATTTGATAGGTCATATCATAAATTATGAAGGTAACTTTATTTTAAAAGTGGCTTGAACATCCATTAAATATCATGGTGTTATATTATGAGAGAAAATTTGAAGTAAATAATGTATCTTTATCATGACTATAGATAGTCTGAAGGTGATCAAGAAGAGACTAAGGTAAAGATAGGTAGGGAGAGTCTCTCTTAGTATTTTGATAGTGTGATCACTCCTATTTGCTTGATATTTTTTGTTTATTCTTCATATAGCAGGGAATGGTCAAGACGGTGTGTTTTTAATGGGCAAGATTGTGAAGATAAAGTAATAAATGGTTTGAGAATAGGTTATATAAGGTGAGCATGATTTTAGGGGGAGCTTTCTAATCTCTATGAATAGTTTATTAGGTCCAAGGATCAAGTTGGCATTTTGAGAAAGAAACCCTTTGTCATTAATGTCAAAGGGAGAGAAAGTTAAAAATGAAGGAGTTGTTCACTTTGGGAGAGAGTATTTTAAAAGGTGTTTTCCATCAATGACAAAGGGGGAAAATTTTTAGCATGTTATTGAGATGCAATTATTGTCATTGATATCAAGGTGATCTTAATACATAATGCATTAATGATAAAGTGATAAGTTTCGAGGGGATTTGAGAGTGAATATCATGTGTGAAGGTCTTTGGGATGATATATAATTTTTTTTATGTTATGTTCATATTTTATAAGTCATATGAGGTATAAAGAGGGATTTTTTCTCTTGTGTAAGTGGAATGAATTCATCATAGTAGTCATATAAATGTCTAGGTTCTCCTAGTCATCTTAGATAATCAAGCTGAGTGAGAGGATTGATGACGTCAACATTCACTCATGTGAAAGTATAAAAAATAATTGGTAACATGGTTCTAATAATTTTTTTACCAATATCTTAATCTCTAAGTTTTAGGTCATGAAGTGGTTTCTAGTAAAAGTTATGATAGTGGAAAGTTGGTCTGCCAAGAAGATTTCACTAGCTTCCATACTTAGCCAATTTTGCAATATCAAGTGACCATTGTAAAAGGATTCAAAGTGTCAACAACTCACTTTATTTTATGAATATATAATTATTATCATGAGGTTAATAAGTTAAAGGATCTTTATATTGAACATGATGGTGACATGTGTCACAAGCATAGTGATTTAACAACAAATTGATGGTGCAAATCAAGTCAATAAGTCAATAAGAATAGATTACACATGGGGATGAAAAGTGGTGTAAGAGTGGAGACTAATAATAATATAAATATAATTATTCATGGCTACCAAGTGATGTAATATCTGAGACTAATAGTAGGATACATAGAAGGCATGTGGGACTACCAAGTGTCACAATATCAGAAGCATAGATAAAATATCAATGGGCAAAGATTAAAATTAAAGACCAAGAGACTCTAGAGTGGATAAATGGAGTGTATTTTCTCAATTTTACATGGGGTATGAGATGAATATATGTGTCTAAATTTGTTGCATTACACAATGACTGTTAGAATTTGAATATTCGAATTAACAAAGGAAAACTAGTGCTCATTGTTTTATTTATATCTTTTGATGGAAGGTGAATTTAAAGGTGGTATATAAAAAAAAAAAGTAAAATACTCTAAGGTATATCCAAAAAAATGTTTAGAATATTTTAATATCCATATATTTGCATTTATTGAGCTTCAAAGTTGACTGTGTATTTGACCATATTCTGTGACCTAACAAACATGTTTGTATTTGTCTTGATGGTGTTTGGATGTTTCAAGGTGAATTAAATATTGGAGAATATTTTAGAATCCATGAGTATAATTTATGTGGATTTTTTAGGTTTCACCAATCCATATTTATTATGAACAAATGCCTATAAGTTGACCATTTTTTCATTCATGGTGTTCTTGTTTATAAGATTAATGTTTGAGTAGACTGTGCATATGCAAAGGAATGTAGTGATGGATGTAATAAATTTAAGGTGTCTTAGGGGTCATTTTGAATATAATTATGATTTTATAAGTGGATTTTTTTCCTATTTTACTCAGTGAAGTGTTAAGATGTGAATAGGTCTCCATGAGACTTGTAAGGGCTACTAAGGCCCATTTGAAAGGTGTAGCTACTTAAGGGTGACCCATGGATGTTATGTCTGACCTATGAGGGTGATATTGAGATATGTCTTAGTGTAATAAAATATTTAATGGTTAAGTCAATTCTTATGGATGACCAAAAAGATAATATTCATGAAGGCTCTATAAAGAGTGAAATCAAAGGTGATGGTTTTGGGATTTTGTGGTCAATGAGAATAGAGTAATGTGGTAAATGAAAAGATAATAAGTGTGATTAGGAGATGTATTTAAGAGGAGAGAATGTTTAGGATTGTGTGTATGACCATAGGTCATAATTCTAATGTCATAACAATATGCTTCTAAAATTAAAGATTGAGGATGAGCGAATAGGTCTACAGTGATCTAAACGGGTATTTTGGATGCATTTCTTGTATGTGCAAGATTGAGAGAGTGTAAATGGTTTTAAAAGTGATTTTATACATTGTTTATCCATTATATTGAAAGGAAATCAAAGTTTTGGAGCTGTTGTTTTCATAAATGCTATGTGGGTGCTCAACATCTAGAATAAATTGGTTTTCGTTAATACCTAGGGGTGGATGCCCCTTATGAAGTGGGTGATTCACTAAAATATATCATGTTTTTAATAATTTTGTAAGACAATTATTCTATGTGTTTATAGGATTAAGAGTGGTTTTTATTCCCCATGAGGTTTTCCCACATAATTTATATGTTGTGTGCTTGATCTTGTATCATCTTTCTTGTTCATTTTTGTGAATGACTTGTATGATTTATGAATGCTTATGGTGATTAATTAAAGTTTTTAAAGGATTGGAATTTAAATGTGGATTATCTTTCATCACTTATTCACCCCCCTCTTAGTGATTATACCTATAATAAATGGATGAGGTTTACTAATAAAATTACTTAGTCAATGCTACATAACCATCTAGAAGTTGTTATTTTGAGTCTTAGTCATATGAAACAACTCATATTTAAAAGACATAGTTAGAGATCTACACTTTCAAAAATTCTTGGATGAAACCTAGATAACTACCACTATTAATGGTTTGTGGTTGTTTAATTCAATATCAAGGGCACATGAAGTAGTCAAAATTTAATATTAAGTATGAAATATGTTTCTTAACATTTGATTATATCTTAAGTAGAATATGTAAATAACTCTGAACATGCATGCCAAGTCATTAAAATTGATTTAGAGGTGGAATTATATACAAAAATTGGCATAGTTCATTTTGGTAAATGGAAAAGGGATTCTTGTTATTCCTATGGTTAGAGGATATAACTTTATATAGACTCAAAGAGATTTAGAGTTGTAGAAAATAGTCAAAATATCTACAATGGAATTGTGATAGTTTTTAAATATTTTTATTAGTATGGATTTACTTCTTATATTTATCACCACTTGAATAAGAATAAGGACATTCCTCTTTCAAATCCATTAATCAAATCAAACATTGAGCATACATCGAGTGGAAATATATATTCATTCCCATTGATGTCAACTTTAATGAATACTTTGAACCAAGGTGGGGATTTTTCACAATACTCATTACAAATGATTAAATAATTGGAGAAAACAAATTCTCTCATTGAGAAGAACACCTAAAAAGCATCCAAATATGGATTTCTTGATTCACAATATGTCTTGAAAAAACCTCTTTCATTATAGGTATCATTTCAACCCTTGCCACCACACTTTGTGCAACATAAATTTCCTACTTATGAGAAACATGAAGGGTGACACTAAGCATAACTAAAAAATAAAAATCCTTACATTAAACAAGCTAAAGTATATGGAAATTACATTGGCTTCATCCAATACAAAATTTAATATCAGGCCATGTTACAAAGTTAATCCAAATGAACCAAAATGTGATACCAATAACACAATGAACATGACAATGTCACATCAAGCTATATTACATAATGCACCACACAAAAAAGTTACTAAATTTAGAATATGTCAACCATATATTCTTGTGGTAGTTTTAAGTAACTACAATAAGATTTTCAATGCCTAACTAATGGATTCTTATCATAATTTTAAAAAACTAGTGATTTTGTACTTCATATACTTATAGGTGTGTTAATTTATTATATTCACATTTATGGAGAGGCATGGAAATTGGATGGATACACCATGGAGTGACACTATGATATTATATTATGTGATGTCTAATTATTTCATGATTGTATTATAATATGCATATGGATGAGGTTTACTAATAAAATAAAATAGTCAATGCTACACAACCATATTGCATTTATTTCTATTTTGAGTCTTAGTCAAATAAAACAACTCATATTTACAAGCCATAGTTAGAGATATACACTTTCAAGAATTTTTGGATGAAACCTAGATAACTACCACTATATGAATGGTTTATTGTTATTTAATTCAATATCAAAGGCACATGAAGTATTCAAAATTATATTAAGTATGAAATGTGTTTTTGAACATTTGATTATAGTTCAAGTGGCATATATAAACAACTCTTAGCATGAATGCTAAGTCATTAACATTGATTTCAAGGTGGAATTGTATACAAAAATTGGCATGGTTCATTTTGGTAAATGACAGATGGAGTCTTTTTATTCCTATGGTTGTAGGATAGAACCTTATTTAGATTCAGAGAGATTTAGACTTGTAGAAAAAAGTCAAAATATTTTCAATGGAATTGTGATAGTGTTTAAATATTTTTATCAGTAGGAATTTACTTCTTATATTTATCACCAATTGAATATGAATAAGTAATTCAGTAAAATAACATCGCATTCAAAAATGTTTCATTTTTTGAGGAGGCAAAACCTAACCACTATGGAAAAACATTTAAACACAAATTATTTAGTAAAAATATTTAAGGATTTAAACATGATAAATAAAAATAAACTATAAACATAGTTTTTAAATATTAAAATAATTATAATTTTTTATCATTTATTATAATTATTATTAAATAATTTTATTTATATTTGTTAATTTACATGATTAAATTGTCTAATAAGGATTTGAATCCCTAATTTTTATCCCCCTAGAATACCTTTGAGATAAAATTCACCATTTCAAATACATATGATAGTGAGTCACATTTCTTGAATTTACACTTGTGACTCTATTAGTTAATTTAAACAATTTAATAACATAATAGACATCTAACATGGTCATATATCAAATATGATAGAGACCAATATGTAGAAAATTCCTCTTTTACATCCATTAATCACATCAAGCATTGAGCGTATGTTGAGTAGGAATACATATTCATCCCCCTTGATGTCAACATTAATGAATACTTTAAACCAAGGTGAGGCTTTTTAGCAAGCCTGATTAAAAATGATTAAATCATTGGAGGAAAAAAAATATCATTGAGGATAACACCTAAAATGCATCCAAATATGGCCCACTTGATTCAGAATATGTCTTGCATAACCCTGTTGCATTAGAGGTATCATTTCAACCCTTACCACCACACTTTGTGGCACTGAAATTTCCCACTTATGTGAAACATAAAGGGTGATCTTGAGCATGGCTGACAAATGAATATTCTTACATTAAACAAGCTATTAAAGTATGGGAACACTACATTGGCCTCATCCAATACAAAATTTAATATCAATCCATATTAATAAGTTAATTTGAATGAACCAAAATGTGATACCAATCAAACAATCAACATGACAACACCACATCGAGCTATATTATAGAATGCAGCATGAAAAAAAAATACTCAATTCTGATTATGTCCACCATATCTTCTTGTGGTATTATTTAACATCTATATTAATATTTTCAATGCCCAACTAATGGATTCTTATCATAATTTTAAATAACTAGTGATGTTTTACTTCATATACTTATAGGTGTGTCAATTTCTTGTATTTGCATTTATGAAGAGGCATGGAAATTGGATGGATGCACCATGAAGTGACACTATGATAATTATATTATGTGATGTATAATTATTTCATGGTTGTATTATAATATACATATTAATGAAGTTTACTAAAAAAATAAATTAGTCAATGCTACACAACCATCTAGAAGTCATTTCTATTTTAATTCTTAGTCAAATGAAACAACTCATATTTATAAGCCATAGTTAGATATCTACATTTTTAGGAATTATTGGATGAAACATTGATAACTACCACTATATTAATGGTTTTTTGGTATTTAATTCAATATCAGGGGCACATGAAGTAATCAAAATTATATTAAGTATGAAATTTGTTTCTGAACATTTGATTTTAATTCAAAAGGAATATATAAACAATTTTTAACATGCATGCCAAGTCATTAAAATTTATTTAGATGTGGAATTGTATAAAAAAATTATCATGGTTCTTTTTGGAAAATGACAGAGGGATTCTTTTTATTTCTATGGTTGGAGGATAGAACCTTATCTAGATTCAAAGAGATTTACACTTGGACAAAATAGTCAAAATATTTTCAATGGAAGTGTGACAGTGCTAAATTTGTTTTATTAGTATAGATTTACTTCTTATATTTATCACCACTTCAATATGAACAAGGAATTTATTAAAATAACATTGCATTAAAAAATGTTTCATTTTATGAGGATGCAAAAACTAACCACTTTGGAAAAACATTTAAACATAACTTATTTATTAAAAATATTTAAAGATTGAAACATGATAGATAAAAATAAATAATAAACATAATTTTTGAATTAAAAAATAATTAATTTTTTTTATCATTTATTATAATTATTATTATTAAATAATTTTATTTATATTTGTTAATTTACATGATTAAATTGTCTAATAGGTATTTGACTCCTTAATTTATAGCTCCTTAGAATAAATTTAAGATAAAATTCACCAATTTAAATACTTGTGATAGTGAGTCACCTTTCTTGAATTTGCACTTGTGACTTTATTAGTTCATTTAAACAATTTAATAACACAATAGACATCTGACATGGTCAGATATCAAATATGATAGAGACCAATATGGAAGACATTTCTCTTTCACTTCCATTACTCACATCAAACATTGAGTTTACATCGAGTGAGAATACATATTCATCCCCATTTATGTCAACATCAATGAATAATTTAAACCAAGGTGGGGATTTCTCACAATTCTCATTACAAATGATTAAAGTATTAGAGGAAAAAAATTATCTCATTAAGAAGAACACCTAAAAGGTATCCAAATATGTCCCACTTGATTCAGAATATGTCTTGCATAACCCTCTTACATTAGAGGTAACATTTAAACCCTTGCCACCACACTTTGTGGCACTAAAATTTCCTACTTATGAGAAACATGAAGGGTGACCTTGAGAATGATCGATAAATTAAACTTCTTGAATTAAATATGTTATTAAATTATGGGAACACTACATTGGCCTCATCCAATACAAAATTTAATATCAATCCATATTACTAAGTTAATATGAATGAACCAAAATGTGATACCAATCAAACAATCAACATGACAACACCACATCGAGCTATATTGTAGAATGCAGCATGAAAAAAATACTCAATTTTGATTATGTCCACCATATCTTCTTGTGATAGTATTTAACATCTATATTAATATTTTCAATGCCCAACTAATGGATTCTTATCATAATTTTAAATAACTAGTGATGTTTTACTTCATATACTTATAGGTGTGTTAATTTCTTGTATTCGCATTTATGAAGAGGCATGGAAATTGGATGGATACACCATGAAGTGACACTATGATAATTATATTATGTGATTTATAATTATTTCATGATTTTATTATAATATTCATATGGATGAGGTTTACTAAAAAAATAAATTAGTTAACACTACACAACCATTTAGCAATTATTTCTATTTTGAGTCTTAGTCAAATGAAACAACTCATATTTATAAGCCATAGTTAGAGATCTACAATTTCAAGAATTCTTGGATGAAACCTAGATAACTACCACTATCTAAATGGTTTTTTGTTATTTAATTCAATATTAGGGGCACATGAAGTAGTCAAAATTATATTGAGTATGAGCTGTGTTTTTGATCATTTGATTGCAGTTTAAGTGAAATATATAAACAACTCTTAACATGCATGCCAAATCATTAAAATATATTTAGAGGTGGATATGTATACAAAAATTGGAATGGTTCATTTTCGTAAATTATAGTTTGATTCTTGTTATTCCTATGGTTGGAGGATATAAACTTATCTACATTCAGAGAGATTTAGACTTGTAGAAAATAGTCAAAATGTTTTTTATGGAATTGTTACAATATTTAAATATTTTTATCAGTATGGATTTACTCATTCTATTTATCATCACTTGAATATGAATAATAAAATTATTAAAATAACATTGCATTTGAAAATGTTTCATTTTTTGAGGAGGCGAAAACTAACCACTATGGAAAAACATTTAAACATAAATTATATAGTAAAAATATTTAAATATTTAAACATGATAAATAAAAATAAATAATAAACATAGTTTTTAAATATAAAAATAATTGAAAATTGTTGTCATTTATTATAATTATTAATATTAAATAAGTCTATTTATATTTTTTAATTTACATGATTAAATTATCTAATATGGATTTGACTCCTTAATTTTTAGTCCCCTAAAATACCTTAGAGATAAAATTCACCAATTCAAATACCTATGATAGTGAGTTTTCTTTCTTGAGTATACACTTGTGACTCTATCAGTTATTTAAATAATTTAATAACACAATAGACATCTGACATGGTCAAATATCAAATATTATAGAGACCAATATGGAGGACGTTCCTCTTTCACATCCATTAATCACATCAAACATTGAGTGTGCATCGATTGGGAATACATATTCATTCCCCTTGATGTCAACATCAATGAATACTTTGAACTAAGGTGGGTATTTTTCATAATCCTCATTACAAATGATTAAATCATTAGAGGAAAAATATTCTATCATTGAGAAGAACACCTAAAAGGCATCCAAATATGGCCTAATTGATTCAAAATATTTCTTGCATAACCCTCTTGCATTAGAGATATCATTTCAAGCCTTTCCTCCACACTTTGGCACACTAAAATTTATTTCTTATGAGAAACATGAAGGGTGACCCTGAGCATGACTGATAAATAAAATTCCTTTCATTAAATAAGCTATTAAAGTATGGGTCCACTACATTGGCCTCATCTTACAAAATTTATGATCAAGACATCTTACAAAGTTAATCTGAATGAGCCAAAATGTGATAATAATCAAATAATGAACATGGCAGTGCCACATCAAGCTATATTATAGAATGCACCACACACAAAAA
Organism: Torreya grandis; assembly: GCA_037957365.1. Classification (NCBI taxonomy): domain Eukaryota; kingdom Viridiplantae; phylum Streptophyta; class Pinopsida; order Cupressales; family Taxaceae; genus Torreya; species Torreya grandis. The sequence goes on along the minus strand of JARHVA010000537.1, from coordinate 2,860,240 downwards.
TTACTAGATTCATAAAGCCTCCAGTGCTTCTTATTAATAATTTGGCTGAGTGTCGACTCATATTTCTCCCTAAACTGAGGTATAGAGGTTGATATGAGTAAACCTATTTCACTAGGATATTAATATGATGAGAATGCATATTGTGATTTCTATCAAGACCATATGCATTCTACTAACAAATGTTTTTCCTTGTGATATAAGATTTAAGATTTATATGAGTCACAACATATTACACTTGATGGGTCTCCTATCATGGGTTTTATATCACATCCAGGGGATTATAATAATTATAAAATATTCAATAATCCACTACAAGACCATATTACAATGAGAATTACAAAAGTTTAAATATGGAAATAGAAGTAAAATTATCATCATGAAACTTTGGAATCAATGGTAATGATTTAGAAATATGATATTGCATAATATTAAGTGGAGTTTCATCCATATTTTTTGAATATTTAACATTAATAGTATCTTTAGGATAAACAAGACTATTGTGGTATACTTGAGAATGCATCATCACTAGGCATAGTAGGCATACATGGAATAGATGGTGTATTTGGAACATATATGTCCACTTCAATTTTTTATCCAAATTATAAATCTAAAATTCCTCTTGATTTATTTTAATTTTCTTAGTGCCATTATAACAAAAGTAATTCATCCATTGTAATCACCAAGATAAAACATGATCAGCCACAGTTGAGCTCCTTATCTAGCGGATATAGATGCACCCTGATCAAAATCAAGGGAGTTGTAGTTTTTTCATAGATATTACATGATAAGATACTATATCTTTAGATTAATAATTCAAGCCATCATAGACTAAATAATTACATGGTGATTCAGATCTCAATCGGTCTACACCCACAATTATTTGTAAAGATAAAATTTAATATTTTGACATTGGCAAGGGTTTTGAATTACTAGATTTAACATTCAATTATAATTTTACACTCTTTTTCTTTACATAAACCCTCTTACCAATACATATATACATGCATTAAATGTCATGATATGTGTGTGTGTGTGTGTGTGTGTGTGTGTGTGTGTGTGTGTGTGTGAATGTGTGTGTTTTTTTGTGTGTATATATATCATAATATTTTTATATAATATAAATTTAAGTATATTATACTAAAATATATAATATATAATAATATTAATATTAAAATATATTATATAATATATATATATATATATATTTACTATATATTTTAAATAAATATTATACATTTTAATATAATATATGTAAATATCATTTTAATATATTAAATATATCACTTGCCTTCAATTTGACTTGACTACTCCTAAGGTGCATTTTTATTCAAAAATAGGCGGGAATCCCAAACAAATTTGAAATTCAAATTTACTTTTCAAAATGGGGTCCATATAATCTTAGCATATTTTTAATAGAAATAAAAACTACCAAACATGTCTGACCAGATATATTTCTATTCCTACATATTCCTAGTTTTTGTTAACATACACCGTAGAGCACCGACAAATCAAAATAGATTAAGTTTATAGAGTGTCTGAAGCATTGACAATATTTGTTATAGTCATTTTTGTAGATCATTATTTTTAGGTATTTAATCTTAATAGTGTTATATATATATATATATATATATATATATATATATATATATATATATATGTGTGATTTATTTGTGTTGACTTGGCCCTTTTATTCATTGTTTAGCACTTTATGTTATGAAATCTCTAAGATTCAGATAGTCTACCTAGATTATTATAATATTATTGGCCCTACTAGAGTGCACCTAGCTATGATGTCAGTGAGCCTTCTACTGAAAGAGTGTGCACATGAATATTGTTTAGGAAAATAGGGTTTTTTAATTGTAACACTAAAATTTTATAAAATAATACAATAAATATAATTCCAAATACTCTGCCTATATATACTTCAATTATTTTTTAATAAAAAATAATATAATTTTTAAGAATGTGTGTTGAGCTTAAGGAGACGCTCGATTGGTCTAGGCAGTAGTGAGCCCTACTGTAAATCTTGGTACAAAAGGAAAAGAGGTCACAAGAGTCAAGTGGGTGTATAAGACAAAAATGGGTAGACTCCACTAGTTGTAATTCAATATGGGTGGACTCCTTGTTTGGTTTAAATTCTATGGAAAATAGTCACACAATAATTATTTTGCTCTTTTTTTTATCATCATCATGATCTAGTGAAAACTAACCAATTACGTGGATTTAACCAATAAACCATGCAGTTCAAATGTCCTTCCTTCTAAATGAATGAGCATGAATAGTTACTCAAAATTCATCTTAATTATACATAAAGTGGTGAGCCATTACAATCTAAAAAAAAAATTTAGCCCCATCCATGATAATAGAAAACATAAGATAATATAATAGGTAGTCTCCCATAGCTTTATACTATGGCATTTACCAAAACAATTGAATATACCCCCACCTATAATTAGGATTTGAAATTATGGAGCTAGGTAAATGAAATAGTTCAATTGAATAGCCAACTTACTATTGATGAATTTGTGTGTACATCTATAGTAAATAAATATAGTCAACTTCTATTTCTTGAGGAAACCAACAACCTTAATATTTAGAGGAGTAATAACACCTAATATTACATGACATGAAATAGTAGGTTGAGAATATTTAAATTAATCTTAAGCTCCTTCAAGACTTTTGATGTGTGTCTATGTCAAGGACACAATGCGTAAAATGGAATAACATTTCTCATATTATAGTGTAGGTCCTAGAAAACCTTGGTGCTTCACACAATTTTGCTAGAGAGATTATGTGGTTACCACATTCTAGTCTACAATCAGACCCTATTGTAGGGACACCAAGAATATGGTAGTGACACAATCTACCTAAATTTTTTATAATGTAAATTACTTTTTATTTTTCAATATAAACCCAAACTCTTAAACAAACAAATGGATATACATAATGAGAATTAATCTAAAGTGATTCATGTTAAAAAATTTCAAAATGAGGGAGTAAAGAAAGAAAAAAAATAAAATTCCCTTGCAAAAAAAAAAAGAACAATATATCTCCTTTGATTTATATTAGTAACCTAGATATCACCCAATTAAAATCAAACTGCTCAGATCTGATTCATATCTAGACTAACATTGAAATGATCTAAGGCTATGAGATGCCTCTATCTAGACCAAACCTCTAGTTGTGAGGCTAACTCCTCTAAATATGTGAATTTAGGATCAATTACTAAACCTATTAGATGTTGGGATGAAAGAGTAAGGAAAAAATTGAAATGATTCTTCAAACGTAACAAGACCCTATGAACTTTGAAAATATGCAAGATCTTATTGCTTTAATGTCTTGACTATCAACATGTTTTTTGAGTCCCTTAAGTAGTTGTAGGTGAAGATTTCATGAAATTTAATATTCAATTGAGTTTGGCTTCTTTAGGTCTCTTCCAAAGTTCACAACTTAATGCATTCCTTTTAGATGGTTATCTTCTTCACATGTTCACCATTCTTTCATTATGAAAATAAACCTCTTCTATATAGACCATTGTGCATGATGTGATGTCCCTTATATATAATATAATAGGGTCTAAATATGCTTTAGGATTTTTTACAATATAAAAGGTATCCATGAGTTTATCTCTATATGATGATCTCTTAACAATCTCATTACCCTGCTTGAAAGTCTATACCCTTGAAGTTTTCATTAAACATGGTTCACCCACTTGACTATATCGATGCTCTTGAAACTAGCTATAAATGTACATTTGTGTTTATTTATCTATATTTTAACCTCACGTGTATCCTTATTGAGCTCTATATTTATGTTATTCATCTCAATCATTCATGCATTTGATGGTCCAAATAGCCTCCACAAGCCTAGAAAAGGTCTTAAGACTGCCAGACCCTTGACTGTAGCATATTTTGACTTGAAAACAAACTTACAAGTGTATCAAGGAAACTTGTTTGATTACTTAAAGGATGATTTATCGGGATTATACCATGGATGAATGAAAAATATGGATTAAAAACCCTTTTATAGAATATCAACCTTCATCTTTGCATTTGGACCATGATTTCAACCTTGGGGTGACTGTATCCTTCTTTAATTATAGTATGATGTGTATTTCCATTATATGTACTATGACTATTCTTAGCCTTAAGGAAGTCATCACTCATATATATAATCATTTTCCTCGCATATTTTACATCATGATGAGAGATATTGAGCCTAGACCTTCAAAATACATCTTCTAGCATATCCTTCCCTTTTGTACTTTCATGAAAAGTTTTGACTATTGGTGTATTTCTATAGGTTGCCTTATTTTCTATAGGTGGTGGTTTCAAGGTGGGCATAACCTATTTGAGTGACTATGATGCCCTTCACTTTATCTTAACTCCTCTTTATGATTAATGATGAGATGGATATGAGTGGAAGCAGTGATGATGAGGTGGGAAGATGAAAACCATGAATGAAGGGTGAAAGTAGTATGATCACATTGAGAAATGGAAATGTATGGCAATGATCATGGAGAATAAATAATATGGAGAGAAAAGTACATGAAAGGGAAATCTTAGAGTCACCTTGAATCATCCTATGTGATAATGATCATATCCCCTACTTGATATATAAATTTAGGGGTCATTGGAGGATGATAAGAAGCTAGATTTGAAACCTAGGAATATGCTAAGTACCATAACAAATGCTAAAAAATATTATTAACATTTGTTGAAAAATGATTTTGAAATTATTGAGATCATAATGATGGGATTTTGTTATGAATATTTGGAGAATATCTTAATAAAATTATATGAGGAACATATGAATATGATGGAGATCCCTACCAAGAAGAAAACAATAAAATTTGAAACCCTTTCTCTCTCATAGACCATACAATTCTTCCTCCTTTGCTAGTAGACTATAGAATGGCACTCTTTTGCCTTCTTGAGCACTATTTGGTCTTCACATGTGTGAAATAGAGGAGATCTATACCATGTAATGGTGAGTCATTTCCTTAAGAATCATTTCAAACTTTAATTTTCTTTATATGATGCTCTAATGAGGAGAAAATGTAGAAAATTGATTGCCTTCTTAGATGTAGGATTGTTGATGTATGCATTGAATTCAAAGGGATGATTCATGAGGGAGAGATGACCAATTTTAAAACCACATGCTCCATCTAAAATAAAAATTTGATAAGATGCATTTGAAACACTAATACCATATTTTAACCATTAATTAAATGAGATCATATATTATTAACAAAGGTTGAGAAATAGGAATATAAGAAAACAATGGAAATAGTGAGTTAATTTCTTGAATGTAATTTCTCTTTATTTTATTTCTTAAAATTATATTAATAATTTACAATTAAGGGGAGAACCCATATATATAGGCCATTCAAATTCCTTAGTCCGTTAGAAAAGGAACTGGGTAACATGGCACCTATCAACAGATAGGGTCTCCTATGTCCTAAAGTTAAAGAATACTCCCTATTCAAAACATGGGAATATTTTATAATGTAATTCAAGTGACCATGGGACATATTTATTTTTAAAAATTAACCCAATAAGTTGATATTTTGTTCTTAAGGAGTTGGGTTGGGATCCCGTTGGTATTATCGATGATGAAGCTCTTGTTGTAGAAGAAGATGGAGCAATAATGCCAATTGAGGAAGAAGACATTCTAGGATGGGCTGAAAAAGTGGTGGCTCCTAAGGTGGAAGTTTCTTTTAGGCCTCTATTAACCCTTTTCATACTTGAGAGGATTTCTTGTACTCACTATCAATTAATCTTAGATCGATGATAGGCTTCATTAGTAACTTGTCTATGAACCTGGCCATTGCATCATGCCTACTTAGGAGAGGTCCCATAGCTTCATTTATGGCCTTAGCCTTCTGTATTATTTGTTTGGTATAGGTTGATAAATCTACTATCTCTTATCTTAATGTCACTCCTTTAGCCTTGGATTTATTTTAAAATTTCATAATGAATTTCTATAGCTGAGCCTTAAAGGCATCCCTCCTAATGATGGCGCCATATTTATTATCCAAGTGTATAATTTTGGCATCTTTTAGTAAGGTGATATATTTTTTACCTTGTTGCATAAGGGATCTCCTCAGGGACCTCATATCTTCAATCCAATGGTTCAAGTTTTTCTCCTGCCAATTACATAAGACTAAGCAATGCTCATGTCCTTTGAGGGAATTAGATTTAGGTCCTCAAATTTATTCATTTTTATTAGCCTCATCAAATTTATTATATTGATATCATATCCTCCATACACATATTCTACCTTGAGAACTTTATTATATATTTCATCTCCCTTTACCTCGTATTAAACTAAGGTATTTATCATATCAAACATTTCTTTCATGGCCCGTTCCACTCTTATTATGGTCTACTCTCAAAAGGTGGTCTTGTGTTGCTGCTCCAAGTTAGTCATTCTTTATTGCACTCCATTAACCAATATATTAGCCACATCCATATTTGTTTAGAGAGCTGAGAAGGGGTCCTCCTCATATTACTAAAGTTAGACTTGATTGTCTTTATTTATCTTTATTATCTCAAATATAAGGTTTCTTATGATTGATACAAGATTATTTGCTTAGGGTGGGTGACCTTCCTCTTGGTCACTCGCTTCATTGACCTAGACTCCTTTTTTAATTTTATTAAAACCTAGGGAGAATCCATCATGACCCAATCTGGGTTCTCCCTACTTGTTAGATGCATCTTCTTAATCATGATTCATTTGAAGAGACATTTGGGGGATCTAATGAGGGATTTAATGGTTAAGTTGGAGTCAACCCTTGGAAGACAGACATATGGGAGGTATCAAAAATTCTAACTAGTTTGAACATAAAAATAGTGCATGAAGAAGCATTAGTTCTAGTTAAATAACTAGTATAAAATATGGGAACTTATGGAAGGATGATAGTATGACTCTTATTCAGAAATTTTGGATTGAGTCTAAGAATAGGCTTGGGCATGATTGGGGGAAAATTGGCCATCCTTGAGACCCTAGAAGTGGATGATATGGTGAAAAGGGTCACAGTGGGAAATGACATGGTTACAATCCTGATTATGGGTCTTGTGAGGGGTTTGTAAGGTTGGAGGTGGACATGAACCAGAGTTAGGGGGCTTGAAATATGCTCAGGAACTACTTATCAAAGAAAGAAGGTGGTAAGTAAATATGTTCCTAACCTAAATCACTCAATCCTTTTCTTGTAGGAGGAAAGGAAGGTGATGTTGATGTTTAAGTTATCAGAGTAGGAGCTAATACTATTCCTATTTAAGGTGAAACTTACATTGTAGTAGCACTTTTCACTTGGGATGTGCTACTAGATAGGACCCCTAAGGTGGAAGCCTACATAACTTGTTTTCCAATGTTAGTCCCTCCTTTTTCCAAAGTAGGAGACAATACCTAGGTTATTCTGCAACTGAGTTGTGGGTTAATTGGATAAGAGATACCGATGTTCTTGTTTGATTATATTGGTGCTTGATTACCTAAAAAAATCTAGTGTCATGCAGTCTTCCTTTTACCTACTTTATCCCAATAACCTTTGACCTATGCCTAACTTCTTTGTTATCAATTGCATTAAGTTAGAACTGGTCTCCATACTTAGGCTCATGATGATATATGGTATTGAGGTTTGTATTATGTCCTACATAATGATCTAATGTCAAGTGCATAGGGTCCCATTCCCTATTGGTATGTTTCTCTAGATTGAAAGTGGACATATGTTTGATAGTAATATGAATGAGTTCCATGTTTTAATTTTGAATCAATTAATGTTGACCAATTAGGGGTGGATCATCCCCATTTTTTTGCTTTTACATATTCTATATACTCATGTGTGTAGTTAAAAGGAAATCTCCTTCTCAACTAGTTTTTTTTCACTGTAGTGGGCAATCTGAATAGGGTTATCTTGATTCCCTCAACATATGATTATAGTGTGTGTGTGTGTATGTATGTATATATATGCAATCTAGGTAGTACCAATAATCTCCTAATGTGCTAAGTGTTGTCTTGATCACTATTGATAACCTAGGCATATTTATTTCATGGATGGATATATATATATATATATATATATATATATATATATATATATATATATATATAATTGGGGAGAACTACTCAATAACATCTTGCATCTCCTACCTGTATTTTTAAATTTGACCTTTATGAAAACATGGGGATGGTCCATCTCATGTTTGGGTCCTAATTGGTAAAATGGGGGAACTTGAGAGTGGCAAAAATGGCATCAACCAAGTCGGAAATCATATAGAAATGATTTCCTTGGTTGGCCATGGCCTTCTTGATTTTGGCATCCAAATTACAAAAGATGATCTCCCTGAGGTGAAGGGTCACAGAGCTATCTATAATCATAGACAATAGTGGAACCCACTTCTCATCTACATGGCCAATTTGTTTTGATCCATGAAACATATTCATCATGGCCATCCCTATTCTCACCCCTTTCTTGAATTGGTGATGGGAATCTGATTTATTTTATACTTTCAAATGAACTTCCCTAATTTTTCTACCTAGCTTCTCAAGACTTCTTTGATATTGTGAGAATTGAGCCATTGGGTCATGGTGTCTTGATTGTAAATCATTTTAGGCTTGGGAAAGTCATAATAGGCATGAAATTCTAGTCCATCTATGTAACCAATATCATTTCCAAAGTTAAAATATTTGATCATGTGATCCACACACCTAGAGTGAACAAAAATTTAGTGGACTAAGTCCACACATGGGAGAATCTCTAGATTGGATGCATCTTTGTGTAATCCTACACACTTAAGAACCAAGATTTTATACCTTTCCTATAAAACACTAGGAGCTTCCTCATCATCAATTCCTTGGTCTATCATCCTCTCCACATGGTAGAATAAGTAATTGTAGTGTTTGTCATCTGTAGCCAATGTAATTACATTGAAGATGGTGTCTCAAAAGATTATGTTTATTTCTTAGGAATATAGGAATGGGATTGGTTCTACCTTGGTGGCTCTAGACACTCCTACTCCATCCATGTCTTCTAATTTTTTATTGATAAGCTTGTGGATTGCCTAGATGTCAAATAAATACATAAAAGTTTCTTACCAAATGATACATAGTAATTTGGAGTTTTCAACAGATGGTAATGGTGAATGTTAATCTTTAGAGTTTTAAACTCTAGATTTTTTTGAAAATTTTGAATTACAACATAAGGGTCATTAATGGTAAGTATTTTTCATTTACTTTGACATAAATCACAAGTGGATCTTTGGTTTTATTTCAACGGCTTCAAAAATTAACTTTTAGGAATTGGCCAATCATTAGTCTTAGTTTATCCACGTGTCCTCTAATCATAGGATTGACCTTTTCTTAAGGTGACTTGACTTTATAGCCACCAAAATGAGCCTCCATTATCATTTAATTTGTACCACCAACTAACACTTATGGACAACAATTTGTCTTTCAGGTGTTATACTTGACACATGACTAACATTTGGTGTCTATTCATGTATTTAAATCTTTTAATTTAGATATTGGGATATCTAGGTGGGTGGCATGATATTTTGGCACATGGAATCTTTAGATTAGCTTGTACCTCATTTTAATGTTTCCCAACTCAACCCATGTTTTTTGGGCTGATGTGGTCTTGGGACCCCTACAAGCTTGTCAAGTGACAAGATTTCATTGGATTACATTATCATGTGATTATATTACATGAAACTCTTGGTGGACCCATCTAGTGTGACACCTTACCACTCGTTTCCCTTCCATGGGATTAATCATCTTCAATTATCATATGAATCAACCTCTTTCATCCTTAAACTGATGTGGCCTTAGAATTTTTTTTGGATTACCAAATGTCAAGTTATTATTCACTCATGTTGTTATGTGGCTTTGTTATATGAAATTTTTAATAGACCCAAATATCATGCCACTTTGCCAAGTATCATATTTTAATTTGATCATGTAGTTGTTAGGTTTCATGGCTTCATTTGGTCATATTAATTTTGTGATATATGGGTCCATATGTCTTTAACCCATTGCTCCCAAATTCTATGTGGCTTCCATGTCACATCTAGATACCTAAGATTAATCAACTTAATACCAAGTTTCATCTTGTCATGTAATCTCTATATTATGAAATTAAAATATTACATATTGACTATAGGGCATGATCGAGTGCCAAGTGGCATGATGCAATACAATTATATTGTAGTGAGAATTATAAACTAACAAAATCCTTGCAAGGCCATAACTGGATGCCACATGGAGTATTCTGATTGAGTCATACAGTTGAAAACTTTGTAACTTCTTCATAAGTTATAATGATGTGACTGGGTGACAAGTGGAAAAATCCCATTTCATCATGTTGTCTATCTATTTTTCAAAGGTGTAAATATATGAGACAAATTTTATAATTTATTTGACTGAGTCAACAATGCATGTGACATTGTTACATGTCATTCAAATTTGAACTGGCATCAAGGTTATTTCCAAATAAAAAGGTGCCATGATTATATCAAATCCCTTGAAATGACCTTTGCAATCAACATGGTAGGTATTCCAAGGCCCCCCTATGAGGTATCTAATGGGTGTCATTTAAATCCTCATTTAATCAATATTTAATTGATGTCTTATCAACTAGGGCTGGTGTCCAAAGCTATTTGCAATAAGGTATAGGATGGTAGATCTAGAAGTCTGCTTATGAGGTTGTTTTGATGATCATATTCTAACTTTGACTAAAGAAAGAAAAGTATCTTAAAATACATGATTCACTCTTTTTCTAAAAAGGAAGAAATAAAATCAATCCACTCTTTTGCTGAAAGTAAAAATCACACTCCTATTTACACTTGCATAGAAATTAAAATCACACTCTTCTCTAACAAAAGGAAATTTCCTTCACACGTCTGTTGTAAAAGAAAGCACACTTTGCTTAGAAAGGAAATGATTCTGGAATAAGAAAATGCTTTTTAAACTATGAATTTATTTTGATGTTTTTATGAATAAATGTAAATATTAACAAGATTTTAATTAATTATAACAATGAGTTAATAGAACATAACATAAATACCGTACATAGTTCCTAGTTCTAAGGAGAGTGGGCCCTTGCTCCTCTTGGACTCAGGAATAAATATTGATCAATGCTAGAAATTGAAGTATTAATTCATAAAATTGAAATGATTACAATCTATCTGAAACTAGTAATATACTTGTACAAATCTTTTCCTCTATTATCTGTTCTATCATCTAATATCTATATATCATTATATATGAAAATCTTACATTTTATACTAATATAATCAACTCAAAATAGGATGCAAAGGAATATGATTCCTTGGTCGATTCATTCATCCAAAGATAGGAGATTGGATTTCTAAGAGATCTAATTATTCTGATGAAATAGATATCCTATCCTATAATAGTCTCAATATCCAAATATATATACAACTTTATCAAAATCAAATCCTACAAAATAGCAGGCAGTTATTTTCCTTATTTGGTTCTAGGTGGAATGATTCTCTCTTATCCTATCTGGCCACCAGCTTCCCCATTTATAGCTTCATTCTTATAGAATTCTTGGAATTGACCCTAGATAGTTAGGAGGAATGAACCTATAGAGTCTATAGAAATAATCCTATGGAGTCTATAGAAACAAGCCTGTGGAGTTTGTTGAAATAAGCCTACAGAGTCCATAGAAACAAACTTATAGATTTTGTAGAAATAAGAATGTGAAGTATATAGTTCTACTAGATGGAGATCAAAATTTCATGTTCACTATACATATCTTGTGTCTTTATCCTGAGCATTATTCACAACAAAGATCACTAAAACATGCTATGTATTAGACATTAATGACTAAGTAAAGGTTTAGTCTTTGGTTCAATATAAATAAGACAAATATCTATTTTACATGTAATAGTTATCTAAAAATCTAAGATTTTCATAAGATAATATCCTTCAAGAGATGAATTGAGGTAAATAACATGTCAATAATGAGCCATATTCTGAGCTCATCATCTCCCCCAAGCTTTACCTTTTGCAAGTCTCATTTCTAACATTTATTAGCATTCATAGCTCTAGATTCTGCTTTCCACACACTAACTCATATATTGAATTGCTCCTCTGATTGTGGACCCCAACTCTACCATCATGGAATAGGTATGATCAACAAAGAGGGTCTATATCTCATGCCAATCCATTTTTATTCTCCTCCAAATTTGATTACTTCTATTAATAATTCCAAAATTGAGGACACTCTCCTCATACTCCATCTTAAGTTATTTGGGGACATGACCTCTCACCTTTTAAGAGGCACTAAAAGTTGGTCCCATTTGTTTACACTTGCAACCACCACTGAATCAAAACTCTGTCTTGAAAACAAATCAAAAGAAATAACATAATCATATAAATTTTATAAATAATGCATTTTCACCTCATCGTTTAAAAAAGCATAGTTAAAATTTAGTTTGATCAATTGAGGAATAGGAAAGGCTGGTCTGACATATAATCCTGTAGTCTTAGCATGATTTTTATAGTCCTTAAATCTACGTTTCCATACTATTTGATTTTTGAATGTAGAATGTAGTGCCCTTAATTGAACTTCTCCTACATTAAATTTTATCAAAAATTTATTGTGATCATGGTCTCTTAGAATTAAATCATGAAAATAAAACTCACAAAGCAAATCCTATTGATCAAGTTCACCACTATAGAAAATTTCCAAAAATATGATTGGCTGTAAAATTTTTTAAGGAAGATGACAAGAGATCCTCAAAAGCTGCCATCTATAAAATTATTCAAATAAAAACAAACTATATACAAGAGAAGGATTCTTGAATGCCAAAAGAGATTCTCCTAATTTGCATGCATCCTACAAATTTTCTTCTAAATTTTGGACCTTAGATTCTAATTCTTTCTTTTCATTTTCTAAGAGTTTGTTTGAAGAATTTGCATCTTTATTTTTATATTTAAGTACAGAATGTTCTTCAATTTGATGTAGTATTTACAAGGGAGGAATACATGGATCACTTGTTTGACAACCGTGGTCAACAAATACCTTAGGAGGAGGAGGTACAACATCAGGTGCTTTAAAAGAGTTTACCAAACTCTGTAATCTCCTATTTTCCTTCTTCAAATTTTATACATATATCCAAAGATCTACTTGTTCACTTTCATGTTCCTTTATTATTTACTCTAATCTGTGGACTTCTATTGCATGATCAGTAGATGTTGTATCTAATTTATGCACCAAAAATAAGTTGAGATGATCCTTGTTCTACAATTGACTGATCAAGTCAATAATGTCAGCTATTTTTTGTTGTTTAAGAGCTTGAGCTTGAGAAAGCTACAAATTTAACTACATAATAGGATTATTTAGATTAGATGATTCATCTTTCTCATTGGTACATATAGTTTTCCTTTTATCCTTTATAGTTTCAACTAGAATAGGTGGTTGTTCCACCATACTTGATTCCTCTGCTATGTGTACCTCTTCCTCTAGATTTGGCTCCTACATTATGATTGGAGAGTTCCATTCAGAAGGAATTTCTTTAATATCTATAGGTGCAGGGATATTTTGATGTATGGGGGAGTGAGATACCATTTTAAGACTTTATAGAATTTCTATAGCCTTTTATTCATCTTCATTTGTTAGAATGAGCCTTCTCCTTCTTTTAGTCACTCTTTAAGCTACACTCGGTTGGATTTCTTTCTCAACCATCAAACCCTTGGTCTTCTCAGGTTCTGTAGCAACTTTTCATCTCAATTTTCTTCTTCTTGACAAGGGAACTGGTTACACTATAGATTCATGAGGTTCTTATGGGGACCTTGAAACTTCAAGTTTTTGAGATCTTGTGATTCTTCTTGAAGAAGAAGAAGGAATTTCTGTTGAGACTATAGTCTATGATTTCTTCCTTGGTGTTGTTTTCTTAGCTAATGCTGCAGGTGGAGATGAGCATTATTTTGGTGAATTTAGGGTTTCTTATGGAGGATAATCTAGAATTTGTTGTGCTATACTTTTCTAAAATTCCTCCCAAACCTCTTATCCTTATTGAAGGAAGTGATGTTGGATAATGAGATGAATAAGGCCATGATGCCTAAGAGTAGAATTAGGGGTTGTAGACATAACTTGTGGAGCAACATATAAGAAGGATAGGAGGTTAATTTTGTATTGAAGGTTTTGTCTCCCATGCTTAATATGTATTAATATTTTCATGGCATTTCCCCCTAAAAGACTATGTTGCCCCTCACAAATGATATACTTGAGTACCCACTTGGATACAGATTTCTAGGGTAAAGGAAGTGAATTTATATTAATCCCTTTTTCTTTTCCCTTAGAATCTACTAGACATGAAGTCCCAGTCTGCTCATTACCATTAAACTAGCTAATTAAATCACTAAATAAAAATTTTCTTGTAGCTCTTATTCCCTCTTCTGAAACTTATATAATTTGAATTATAACTTGAGTTGTAATAGGAATAAAAATGCCTTTCATAATTGAAAATTCAAGAGTGAAATTAGTGATAAATTCACTTACCATTATTTTTTCAAAACCCTAAAACTTTTTAATGAAAGGTAGCCAGCCATTGGCTCTAAACACTACCATAGAATCTTTATCTTTATGAAACTTTGCTGCATTCTTCACTCTAACCTTGTCTTCTATCCCATTTCTTTACAAATTTATAGTCAATTTTATTTCTTTAACTTTGATTAAGGTGTAGACCAGTCTTTTGTTGTAAATTGGTAGGCAAAAGTCATTTAATATTGGTACGCAACAATCATGGAGGATATGTAGACCAACTTCTATTGAAGTTTGTAGAAATGAAATGGTTCATATGAAATAATACAACTACATGAGTTCATAGTTTGATATGATGACTTAATACAGTTATGCACCACATGTTTCTATGGAGTGTGCCAGCCATTTTGTCTCATTAATACAAGTTGGATGAAATGATGATATATCACTTTGACAGTGATAGTGATTCATTAATTCATTTAAAACCTTTTTTTATGACATCTCATCATTATCATAATTGATGACTCAACTGATTATATCAAAGATGAACACTTATCCATACACCTTTGGCAGCTCAGTTGCATGATTTTTCATTATGGAATATGTCATGTCATTCTATTTTGGAAGATTTAAATTTGGGTCATATATGTAGAATAAGTCTTAATTAAATCAAAGATAATTAGTTAACTAAACATAGATAAATAAAATATATGTCTTACTTAATTTGACCTTAGATGTATCCTTTGTCACCATGTGTCCTGCACAAATAAGTTTGCATGAATTAGTTTATTGCATGGAGATTTTTTTATTATAAATTTTTTTTTGCTCTTTGGCCAGCCATTGCTATTTTTCTGGCCAAAGCACTTTTTTCAATGTATAACCATCCAACAAGCTAGTTTTATGGGCATGCATTGTCAATAGTGTCTCTAGAAAGATTTTCACTATTGAAAGTTTTAAGTTTTTTTATTTTGTTTTATTTTATTTTATTTTTTACTGGAGGATTACCAAGGAGCATGTTCTCTAGAAGAAGCACAACTCTCTAGAATAGCTACTTGATCCTTTACCTTTTGAATAAATTCTTCTTTATTGACAGGATTTTGATGGAGCTTTAGTCGATGTCTATTGACTAATAGAGCTCTTCTACTATCATCAATAGGTATTAGCTTAATAAAACTATTTTCAAAGACCTTAATATGATAAGGTCCCAACCACCTCGTTTATAGTTTTGTTTTAAACTATTGAAATTTAGAATCAAACAACAGTACCCAATCTCCTTTCTAAAACTTTTGTTACTTAATATGGGAATCATGCCAAACTTTTCTTTGATGTTGTACCAATTAAATTCTTTGTAGTGCTTCCATCCTCATCTCATCAAGTTGATTAAGCTGTAAGAGTCTTTTTTTTTATATTTGTTCTAATTCAATTCCTACTTCTATAGTTATTTTCAAAGTTTGTAATTCAAATTCAACAGAGAATAAAGGCTTCTTACCATAAACCAATTCATAAGGTGAAAATCCAATTGTTATTTTCCAAGTAGTATTATAGGCCCAAATATCTTCTGGTACCTTATTTTCCCAATCCTTTCTATTGAAATTAAAAACCTTGGTTAAAATGGTTTCCAGTTATCTGTTAGTGACTTCAACTTGCCCATTAGCCTGCAGATGGTATGGAGATATTTTTTTGTGCTAAGTTTGATATACTTGAATGAAGTTATTTATCATGTTTGACATGAACTATGGTCCTTGATATGAGACTATCTCCCTTGGAGTACCAAATCCTTGCATGATTTTGAAATATAATAAATTAGCTACCATCTTTTCTCTGGCATGAGTTAATGCTTCCACTACTACCCACTTGGTCACATAGTCTATACATACTAGGAGATATTATTTTCCTTTAGAAGGAGGATATATAAGACCTATAAAATCAATTATCCATTTATAAAATGGTTATAAAATCAATTAAGGATGAGGTTACAAAGGTATATCAATTGAAAGAGTAGGTTGTCCAATTCTCTGACAAGCATCACAGTGTCTAACATATCTTTTTACTTGCTAATGAAGATGAGGCCAATAATATCCTACTCACAAGATTTTATGTATGGTTATTTGAGCTAAGTAATGACCTCCTCCTGGTTCATCATGATAAGCTCTGATGATATCATAAGCTTCACCATAAATGGTGAAATCATCTATATATACTTCAACATAATCATTTGTAAGGTCAGAGAATATTTCCAAAACTGCTATTTAAAAGGTTGTTAGAGCATTACAAAATCCAAATGAAATAACTCGGTAAGAAAAAGTTCCCCAAGGTTAGATAAATGTGGTTTTATCTTGATTTTCAACTGCTACCATTATTTTTTTATACCCACTAAACCCATCTAAGAAAAAAATATCTCTTTCCTGCCAAGTGTCAAGAACTTGATCAATGAAAGGTAAAGGAAAGTAATCTCTTAGTGTTGCTTTGTTTAGTTCTATATAATCTACACATACCCTTAACTTTCCATTTTTCTTGGGCATAATTATTAGAGGTGAAACCCACTGACTATCTGAGATGGGATAAATAAATCCAACTTTCAGTAACTTTTAGATTTCTATTTTGACTATCTCCTTTAATGTTGGGTTTATTCTTCTTTTTGGTTGTCTGACTGGTTTGACAGATTCTATGTAAATGTGATGAGTGCATATACTAGGGTAAATTCCCTTCATGTCAGTATAATCTTAAGCAAAATCCTTGGTATGTATTTCTATTACTTCAAAGAGTTGATCTTCCTCTTCATTTGTTAACCAACTATTAATGTTCAAATTCTTTCTAGGTAATACCATAATTAGTTTTGTACCTGGATAGTTAGATTCTATTTTCTTGAATTCACTAATCAATGAGTTAAAATGACATGGATGAGGAAGTAGCTTATGAAACATGTTACATTATCAACTAACTCTTTTCTAGGAGGAATTAGTCTTGCTAAAGAATAATGGAATGCATCTAAGAAATGAGTTTTTTATTGTTCTACCAATTTCCACATACTTTTTTGAATCAATCTATGATCATATGGTGAAGAAACAATAGAATAATTAGAAGTGGAGGTTTTAGAATATTCTATCTGACCTAAGAATCCTAAACTAAGGTAGTCTGCAGTTTCTAGACTGTTCAAGTCTGTAGCTTTCAAACTGGCAGAGTCCATAACTTTTGGACTCACTAAGTCCATAGATTTTAGACTAGTAGAGTCCATAGATTTTGGGTATATATCTCCATTCAATTATTCCAAGTGTTTTTTAACTATGATCATAGCTAATGAGAAAATATTATTTAGTGTGTTGTCTAATTCATCCACCCAAAGTTCTTGTATGCAATTTATTGATGGTTTTGTAGGAGGATACAAAGAGATGCATTTGGACTTTATTCCATTAAAAATGGTCATGTCTCCTGAGCTGCAATCAATTGATGTTGGTATAGTAGCCAACTATGGTCTACTTAGGATTATGAGATATCTTATATTCTTTGTTTTGGGTTGCAATACTATGAAATCTACTAAATACTCCCAAGACTCTATTAGTACTTCAACATTTTCTATAGTCCCTTCTGGTTTAGTTACAGACTGGTCCACCATTTGAAGAATGGTAGTTGTGGGTTGCATTCTCATAATATATAATGTATAGAGAGTATCAATTGTCATAACATTAATTACTAATCTTAAATTTACCAAGACATTAGGAATTTCTTTACCTCTGATTGTGACTGTGATCAATGGGCTTCCCAGATCTGTGTATTTTGGAACTAATAGTTTTCCTACTAATAAATTAGCAACTTTTCCATCAACATGAATGGTTCCTGGATATTTTTATTTCCTCCTAGGTGTTTTGATACAAAGGTTTTTAATGATTTTATTTAATTTAGGTATATCCCTAATAGCTTGTAGAAAGGGTTCCTCATTATTCATCTTTTACAACTCATGGACCAAGTTTGATTCTAGTTTAATACCAGTTTCTCTTAATCTTTCAAAAAAAGGAACTGCTAGTGTAGCAGTGTGTTCTTTGTTTACTTCAGGGCTCATTTTGATTTTGGCTTCTCTAGTGTTTAATCACGACGATTCTATTTTTTTTGTTTTCATCAGGTATCTCAGAAATGAGAATTGGAAGTTTTTATATAGTTTTCCCTGATCTTAAATGTATGTCTAAACACTCAATAGCTCCAAAATTGATTTTTTATTAATGTTCATTAACATAAGTAGGTGTTGGTTGTTTATTTTTCATATTTACTATTGGTTGTACATGCATTAAGGATTGATTGATTTATCCTTTTTACTGAATAACTAGGGGTGACATAATAGTTTATTGTTGAAGTGGTCTTCTTGGTTGGGTGAATTGTGGTTATGGGTTCTAATAATAATTCCATTGTTGATATGGTTGTGACATCCATTACTATTGTGGTACCCATTGTTATTGTGGCTATGGCACCATCTATGGGGGTGTTGGAATCCAATCTTGTTCTATCCATGGATTTTGAATTGATGGAATTTGCAATTGATTTCAAAATGGTGAAGGAACTGGGATGTTCCATAGTGCCATCCATGGATTAACCAGATTTTTTGCATTAAACTATCCTTGAGCCTAGTTTTGTGAGGCAAAATTTTGTCTCTAAATATGATTTATTTCTTCAGTGGACTAGACTTGTGCTTTCATTTGATTCTTTAAAACAAGCAGAAGGGTATAATGTTTGGTATCATGATATGTTGCATCATAGATCCCATATGATAAAACATTGGTTTTATCTAGAGGCAGTCTCTAAGGGTGTGTTTCTATTTATACTTAGGACAGTAGATTACTAAGGGTTCTATTGCATTTGCCTTAGCTTGAAGGCCATCTAAAGTACTATTTAGTGTAACTAGGATATCTATCTTTAGATTAGAAAATTCTTCCATTAGCTTATCCACTTTATTAGATTTCTCAAATCTTCCTTTCCTAATTCCAGGTTTCATTCAAGAGTAGTTGGTACAAAGCTCAAAAATCTGATCGAAAGCCAACTTATTTATATCTCCTTCTCCCATCAAATTTAAGGTATCTCTAGTATCTTCATCCAAACCTTTCAAGAAAACCAATTTCTGAACATCTTCAGTGAGTGGATAATTGTTTCTTTTATGAGTGAACATGAATCTATCCAAATAATCCTCTAAAAATTAATCCTCATCATTTAATTTTAAAGAAATCTTATTTTCTTTCTTACACTCAGCATTAATCTTGGTATTTTTTCAAGAATTATATTTTCATGTCATCCCATATTCTAATAGAATCACCAGATAAACCCATGAACCCTTTCATAGCTACATCTTGAAGTGTAGAGGGAAATAGTTTTAATTTCTGGCTATCTGTTATGTAATCATAAGTTTGACATAGTACCTTAAACTCAAATAGGAATTAATCAAGATCTTCTATAGATCTTCCCCAAAAAATTGTAAGATTAGTTGGTGAAATATTTTTTATGGGGGTTTGATCATTAGGATCTGTAGCAATAGGAAAGGAGAAAGTCCTTGGTTGTGCAAGTTGTTAATTTTGTTGGAGAGCCATTTCTTCTGATGATGATGTTTCAAATCTAGGATGATCTTCTCACTGAATATTTATGGTATTAGTTATGGGTTGTTCATAATTTTCTTTAGTTACAGATTTTTGAAATACTTCTAAATCTTTGGCAACTTCTAAATAGTGTCTTCCTACAAGAGATTGATCCTAAGGAATTTGTCTTGTGGGGCTTACTTGTGGTAATGGCCTAGTTTCTATTTAAGTTTCAGAAGATTCTTGCAAATAGGTTTCACTTGTAACTTTTGGTTCACTACTCAGAGATGTTGAATGAGTGTCCACTTGTGTTCTTAGTGCAAACTTTGGGATAAATCATCTTTTATAATTTCTAAGATGCTACATCAATTTATTGAATTATTTTGGGATTTTATAAAAAAAATTGTATTTCACTCTAGACCAATAATTATTACCTTACTAACATTTTATGTCCCCGACAATGACATCAAAAATGATGAATATCATTTAACTCCTCATTTAATCAATATTCAATTGATGTCTTATCAACTAGGGTTGGTGTCCAAAGCTATCTACATTAAGGTATATGATGGTAGATCTAGAAGTCTACTTATGGGGGTGTTTTGATGATCCTATTCTAACTTTGACTAAAGAAACAAATGTATCCTAAACTACACGATTCACTCTTTTGCTAAAAAAGGAAGGAAATCAAATCAATCCACTCTTTTGCTAAAAGTAAAAATCATACTCCTATTTATGCTTGCATGGAAAGTAAAATCACGCTCTTATTTAACAAAAAGAAATCTGCTTCACACGTCTATTGTAAAAGAAATCACCCTTTGCTTAGAAAGGAAATGATTTTGGAATAATAAAATGCTTTTTAAACTGTGAAATTTATTTTGATGTTTTTATGAATAAATGTAAATATTAACAAGATTCTAATTAATTATAACAATGAGTTAATAGAATATAACATAAATACCGCACACATTTCCTGGTTCCAAGGAGAGTTGGCCCTTGCTCCTCTCAGACTCAAGAACAAAGATTAATCAATGCTGGAAACTAAAGTATTAATTTATAAAATTAAAATGATTACAATTTGTCTGAAACTAGATAATATGGTTATACAAATCTTTTCTCCTATTATCTACTCTCTATCATCTGATATCTATATATCATTATATATAAATTTTTTACATTTTATACTAATATAATCAACTCAAAATAGGATGCAAAGAAATAAGATTCCTTGGTCAATCCATTCATCCAAAGATATGAGATTGGATTTCCAAAAGATCCAATTATTCTGATGAAATAAATATCCTATCCTATAACAGTCTTAAGATCCAAATATATATACAACTTTATCAAAAACAAATCTTACAAAATAAAAGGTGGTTATTTTCCTTATTTGGTTCCAATTGGAATTATTCTCTCTTATCCTATCTGGCCACCAGCTTCCCCATTTTTAGCTTCATCCTTAAAAAATTCTTAGAATTGACCCTACAGAGTCGAGGAGGAATGAACTTGCAGAGTCTATAGAAACAAGCCTACAAATTATGTAGAAATAATCCTGTAGAGTCCATCAAAATAAGCCTATAGAGTCCATAGAAACAAGTCTATAGAGTCCATAGAAACAAGCCTATGAAGTCCATACTTATGCTGGATGGAGATCAAAATTGTCACATTCAATATACATCATCTATGTCTTTATCTTGAGAATTCTTCACAACAAAATTTACTAAAACATGCTATGTGTTAAACATTAATGACAAAGTAAAGGTTTAGTCTTTGGTTCAATATAAATAAGATAAATATCTATTTCCCATGTAATAGATATCTAACAATCTAAGATTTGCATAAGATAATATCCTTCGAGAGATGAATTGAGGGAAATAACATGTTGATAATGAACCATATTCTGGGCTCATCATCTCCCCCAAGCTTTACCTTTTCCAAGTCCTATTGTAAACATTTATTGGCATTCATAGCTCTAGCATTTTGCTTTCCACACTCTGACTCAAATCATATTCATCAAATTCATTTGTTATATGCTTTTCTAAATTACTTGTAAACCTCTGATGCTCTTGAATCATTTGTTCCCATATATTGAATTTCTCCTCTAATTGTGAAGCCCAACTCTACCATCTTGGAATAGGTATGATCAATAAAGGAGGTCTATATGTCATACCAATCCATTTCTATTCTCCCCCAGAGTTGATTACCTCTATTAAAATTTCCAAAATTAAAGACACTCTCCTCATACTCCATCTTAAATTATTTGGGGACATGACCTGTCATCTTTTAAGAGGCACTAAAAGTTGGTCCCATCTATTTACACTTGCAGCCACCACTGAATCAAAACTCTACCTTGAAAATAAATCAAAAGAAATAGCACAATCATATAAAATCTATAAATAATTCATTTTCACCTCATCACTTAACAAAGCATAGTTAAAATTCTATTTGATCAATCAGGGAATAGGAAAGGCTGGTTTGACACATAATCCCATAGTCTTAGCATGATTTTTATAGTCCTCAAATTTGCTTTTCCATGCTATTTGATTTTTGAATGTAGAATATAATTCCCTCAGTTGAACTTCTCCTACATGAAGGTTTATAAAAAATGTATTGTGCTCATGGTCTCCTAGAATCAAATCATGTAAATAAAACTCATAAATCAAATCCTGTTGATCAGGTTTACCACTATAGAAAATTTCTAAAAATGTTGTTAGCTATAAAATTTTGTAAGAAATATGACAAGATATCCTCAGAAGCTATCATCTATAAAATTATTCAAATAAAAACAAATTGTATGCAGGGAAAGGATTTTCACATGCCAATAGAGATTCCCTTAATTTTCATGCATCCTATAAATTTTCTTCTAAATTTTGGACCTTAGCTTCTAATTCTTTCTTTTCATTTTCCAAGAGTTTATTTGAAGAAGTTTCATCTTTATTTTTCTATTTAAGTACAAAAAATTCTTCTTCAATTTGATGTAGTATTTGTAAGGGAGGAATACTTGGATCACTTGTTTGACAACCACGGTCAACAAATACCTTAGGAGGAGGAGGTGCAACATCAGGTGCTTTGGAAAAGTTTACCAAAATCTACAATCTCCTATTTTCCTTCTTTAGATTTTCTACATATATCCAAAGATCTATTTGTTCACTTTCATGTTTCTTTATTGTTTCCTCTAATTTGTGGACTTATGTTGCATGATCAACAGATGTATCTAATTTTTACACCAAAAATAAGTTAAGATGATCTTTATTCTGGAATTGACTGATCAAGTCAGTAATGTCAGTGGTTTGTTGTTGTTTAAGAGCTTGAACTTAAAAAACCTGTAAAGATAACTACATAACAAGATCATTTAGATTAGATGATTCACCTTTCTCATTGGTATATATAGTTTTCCCTTTATCCATTGTATTTTTAACTAGAATAGGTAGTGTTTTCACCATACTTGATTCCTCTATTGTGTGTGCCTCCTCCTTTGGATTTGGCTCCTCCATTATGGTTGAAGAGTTTATTTCAGAAGGAATTTATTTAATATCTATAAGTGTAGGGATATTTTGATGTATGTGGGAGTGAGATATCATTTTAATAATTTCTAGAATATCTACAACCTCTTGTTCATCTTCATTTGTTAGAATGAGCCTTTTCCTTCTTTTAGTCACTCTCTAAGCTACACTCAATTATCTTTCCTTATCAACCATCAAACCCTTGGTATTCTCAGGTTCTGTAGCAACCTTTCATCTCAATTTCCTTCTTCCTGACAAGGAAACTAATTGGACTACAGATTCATGAGGTTCTTTTCAGGACCTTGAAACTTCAGGGTTTTGAGATCTTGTGATTCTTCTTGAAGAAGAAGGAATTTTTATTCAGACTATAGTCTATGATTTCTTCCTTGGTGTTGTTTTCTTAGTTGATGCACTTGGTAGAGATGAGCATTCTTGTGGTGAATTTGGGGTTTCTTATGGAGGAAAATCTAGAATTTGTTGTGATATACTATTTTGAAATTATTCATAGACTTCTTGTCCTTGCTGAAGGAAGTGATGTTGGATAATGAGATGAATAAGGCCATGATGCCTAAGAGAAACATTAGGGGTTGTAAACATAACTTGCAGAGCACCATATAAGAAGGATGGGAGGTTAATTTTGTACTAAAGGTTTTATCTCCCATGCTTAAGATGTATTAACATTTTCATAGCATCTCCACCTAAAAGACTATGTTGCCCCTCACAAATGATATACTTGAGTACCCATTTGCATAGATTTCTAGGGTTTAGGAAGTGAATTTCTACTAATCCCTTTTGATTTTCACTTGGAATCTACTAAACATGAAGTCTCAATCTGTTAATTACCATTAAATTAACTAATTAAATCATTAAATAAAATTCTACATGTAGCTCTCATTCTCTCTTCTGAAACTTGTATAATTTGGATTATAACTTGAGTTGTAACAAGAATAACAATGCCTTTCAAAATTGAAAATTCAAGAGTGAGATTAGTGATGAATTTATTTACCATTGTTTCATCAAAACCCTTGAACTTTTTCATGAAAGGTAGCTAGCCATTGGCTCTAAACACTACCACATAAGCTTTATCTTTATGAAACTTTGCTACATTCTTTGACTCTGACCTTGTCTTTTATCCCATTTCTTTGTAGATTTATAGTCAACTCTATTTATTTAACTCTAATTGAGGTGTAGACTAGTCTTTTGTTAAAATCAGTAGGCAAAAATCATTGAAGATTGGTCAGCAATAATCATGGAGGATCTGTAGACCAACTTCTATTGAAGTCTATAGAAATGAAATAGTTCATATAAAATGTTATAGCTGCATGAGTTTGTAGTTTGATATGATGACTTAATATAATTAGACACCACATGTTTCTATGAAGTGTGTCAAACATTTTGTCTCATTAATACAATTTGAATGAAATGATGATGTGTCACTTTGATAGTGATAGTGATTCATGACTTCATTTAAAACCCCTTTTTTTTAATGACATCTCATCATTATCATAATTGATGACTCAACTGATTATATCAAAGCTACACACTTATACATACACTTTTACGACTCAATTGCATACTTTTTCATTATGGCATGTGTCATGTCATTCTATTTTGGAAGATTTAAATTTGGGTCATCTCCATAGAATAAGTATTAATTAAATCAAATATAATTAGTTAACTAAACATAGATAAATAAAATATATGTCTTACTTACTTTGACCTTAGATGTATCTTTTGCTCGCCATGTGTTTTGCACAAATAAATTTGCATGAATTAGTTTATTAGATGGAGATATTTTTTTTCTTATAAATTTTGTTTTTGCCCTTTGACCAGCCATTACAGGTTTTCTAGCCAAAGCCCTTTTTGCAATGCATAGCCAGCGAGCAAGCTAGTTTTCTAGGCATGCATTGTCAATAGTTTCCTTGGAAGGATTTTCACTATTAAAAGTTTTAAGTTTTTTGGTTTTTTTTTTTAATTGGAGGATTATCAAGGAGTATATTCTCTAGAAGAATCACAGCTCTCCAAAAAAGCTACTTGATCCTTTACCTTTTGAATAAATTCTTCTTTATTGAGTAGTTTCTGATAGAGCTTCAATCTATGTCTATTAACTAATATAGCTCTTCTATTGTCGTCAATATGTATTAGCTTAACAGGACCATTTTTAAAGACCTCCTCAATCTGATAAGGTCCCAACCACTTTGTTTGTAGTTTTTCTTTAAACTATTGAAATTTGGAATCAAACAACAATATCCAATCTTCTTTCTAAAACTTTCATTGCTTGATCTAGGAATCATGCCAAACTTTTATTTGATGTTGTACTAATTCAATTCTTTGTAGTGCTTCCATCCTCATCTCATCAATTTGATTAAGATATAAGAGTCTTTCTTTATGTATTTCTTCTAATTCAATTCCTACTTTTACAATTGTTTTCAAAGTTTGTAATTCAAATTTAACAAAGAATAAAGGCTTCTTACCATAAACCAATTCATAAGATGAAAATTTAGTTGTTATTATCCAAGTAGTATTATATGCCCAAACAACTTCTGGTACCTTATCTACCCAATCCTTTCTAATAGAATTAACAACCTTGGTTAATATGATTTCCAATTCTCTATTAGTGACTTCAACTTACCCATTAGCCTACGAATGGCATGGAGATGTTTTTTTGTATTGAGTTTGTTATACTTGCATGAAGTGATTTATCATGTTTGACATGAACTATGGTCCTTGATCTGAGACTATCTCCCTTGGAGTACCAAATCTTTACATAATTTTGAAATATAAGAAATCAGCTACCATCTCTTCTCTGACATGAGTTAATGCTTCCACTTCTACCCACTTAGTCAGATATTCTATACATACTAGGAAATATTATTTTCCTCTGGAAGGAGGATCTACAAGACCTATAAAATTAATTCCCCATTTTTTAAATGGTTATAAAATGAATTGAGGATGAGGGTGCAAAGGCATCTCTATTGAAAGAGTAGGCTATCTAATCTGATCCTACTCCCAATATTTTATGTATGGTTCTTTGAGATAAGGAAAGTAATCTCTTAGTGTTTCTTTGTTCAGTTCTCTATAATCAACACATACTCCTAACTTTCCATTTTTATTGGGCATAATTACTAGAGGTGAAACCCACTAGTTGTCTGAGATGGGGTAAATAAATCTAACTTTTAGCAACTTTTGGATTTCTATTTTGACTATCTCCTTTAATGTTGGGTTTATTATTCTTTCTGGTTGTTTGACTGGTTTGACAGATTCTATGTAAATGTGATGAGTGCATATACTAGGATGAATTACCTTCATGTCATTACAATCCTAAGAAAAAGATTTGGTGTGTCTTTCTAGTACATCAAAGAGTTGATCTTCCTCTTCATTTGTTAACCAACTATTGATGTTCAAAATATTTCCAAGTAATACCATGATTAGTTTTCTACCTAGGTAATTAGTAACTATTTGCTTGAATTCACTAATCAATGAGTTAAAAGGACATGGATGAGGAAGTAGCTTATGAAACATGGTTATATTATCAATAAACACTTTTCCAAGAGGAATCAATCTTGTTAAAGAACAATAGAATACATCTAAGAAATGAGTTTGCTATTGTTCTATCAATTTCTGCACACTTTCCTAAATCAATCTATGATCATATGGTGAAGAAACAATAGAAGAAGTATAATTAGAGGTTTTAGAATATTCTATCTGACCCAAGAGTTGTAAATTAAGGTAGTCCATAGTTTCTGGACTGGCTGAGTCTATAGCTTTCAGACTGGTAGAGTTTGTAGCTTTCAAACTGGCTGAGTCCATAGATTTCAGATTGGCAGAGTCTGTAGATTTTGGATATATATATCCATTTAATTATTTCAAGTGTTTTTTAACTATGATTAAAGATAATGAAGAAATATTGTTTAATATGTTGTTTGATTCATCCACCCAAATTTCTTGTATGCAATTTGTTGATGGTTTTGCAAGAGGATACAAAGAGATGCATTTGGACTTTATCCCTTTGGAAATGGTCATATCTCCTGACCTATAATCAATTAATGCTGCTAAAGTATCCAATCATGGTCTACCTAGGATTATGAGATATCCTATATTCTTTGTTTTGTATTGCATGACCATAAAATCTACTAGATACTCCTAAGACTCTATTAGTACTTCAACATTTTCTATAGCCCCTTCTAGTTTAGTTACAGAATAGTCCACCATTTAAATAATGGTAGTTTTGGGTTGAATTCTCATAAGAGATAATGTATAGAGAGTATCATTTGTCATAACATTAATTGCTACTCCCAAATCTACCAAGACGTTAAGAATTTTTTTACCTCTGATTATGACTGTGATCACTGGGCTTCTCGGATCTGCATATTTTAGAACTAATAGTTTTCCTGTTAATAAATTAACAACTTTTTCATCAACATGAATGGTTCCTGGATATTTTTATTTCCTCCCAAGTGTCTTGATACAAAGGTTTTTGATGATCTTATTTAATTCAGGTATATCCCTAATAGCTTGTAGAAGGGTTACCTCAATATTGATCTTTTACAACTCATGAACCAAATTTGATTCTGGTTTAATATCAATTTCTCTTAATATTTAAAGAAAAGGAACTACTGGTGTAGTAGTGTTTCCTTTGTTTACTTTAGAGCTTATTTTGATTTTGGCTTCTCTAGTGTTTAATTGAGATGACTCTATTTTTTCATTTTCATTAGGTATCTCTGAAATGAGAATTGGAGGTTTTCATATAGTTTTCCTTGATCTTAAATGTATGTCTAAACATTCAATAGCTCCAACATTGATTGTTTCTTCATGTTTATTAACATAAACAGGTGATAGTTATTTATTTTTTGTATTTTCTATTGATTGTGCATGCATTAAGGGTTGATTGATTTATCCTTGTTGCTAAATAACTAAGGGTGGCATAATAGTTTGTTATTAAAGTTGTCTTCTTGGTTGGGTGAATTGCTAAATAATTGAGGGTGGCATAATAGTTTATTATTAAATTTGTCTTCTTGGTTGGGTGAATTGTGGCTATGGGTTCTACTACTGATTCTATTGTTGTTATGGTTGTGTCATCTATTGTTGATGTGGTACCCATTGTTATTGTGGTTGTGGCACCATCCATGGGGGTGTTGTCATCCAATCTTGTCATGCCCATGGATTTTGACTTGATGGAATTTGGGGCTGATTCTAAAATGGTGAAGGAACTAAGACATTCCATGGTGCCATCCATGGATTAACTAGATTTATTGCATTAAACTATCCTTTAGCCTAGTTTTATCGGGAAATTTTTTATCTCAGAATATAATTTACTTCTTCAGTGGACTGGACTTGTATTTTCATTTAATTCTTTAAAAAAAGTAGAAGGGTACAATGTTTGGTATCATGAACTATTGCATCATAGATCCCACATGATGAAACATTGGTTCTATCTAGGGGTAGTCTCTAAGGGTGTGTTTCTATTTGCACTTAGGATAATAGATTGCTAAGGGTTCTGTTGAATTTAACTTATCTTGAAGGCCATCTAAAGTAATATTTAGAGTAACCAGGATATCTATCTTTAAATTAGAAAATTCTTCCATTAGCTTATCCACTTTATTAGATTTCTCAAATCTTTCTTTCCTAATTCCAGGTTTCATTCGAGAGTAGTTGGTATAAAGCTCAAAAATTTGATCAAAATCCAACTTATTTATATCTCCTCCTCCCATCAGATTTAAGGTATCTCTAGTATCTTCATCCAACCCTTTCAAGAAAACCGATTTTTGAATGTCTTCAATGAGTGGATAATTGCTTCTTTTATGAGTGAACATGAATATATCCAAATAATCCTCTAAAAATGCATCCTCATTCTGTTTGATTTTAAAGAAATCCTCTTTTCTTTTTTGCACTGGGTAGTAATCTTGGTATTTATTCAAAAAAATTGTTTCCATGTCATCTCATGTTCTAATAGAATCACCAAGTATACCCATGAACCATCTCATAGCTACATCTTTAAGTGTAGAGGGAAATAGTTTTAATTTCTAGCTATTTGTTGTGTAATCATAGTTTTGACATAGTACCTTAAACTCAAACAGAAATTGATTAGGATTTTCTATAGATCTTCCCCAAAAATTTGGTAGATTACCTATAGAAATATTTTTCATGGGGGTTTGATCATTAGGATCTACAACAATAGGAAGGGAGAAAGTCCTTCCTAGTTGTGCAAGTTGTTGATTTTATTGGAGAGAAATTTTTTCTTCTGATGATGTTTCAAAGCTAGGATGATCTTCCCACTGAATATTTATGGTATTAGTTATGGGTTGTTCAAGATTCTCAAAATTTTCTTCAGTTATGAATTTTTGAATTGCTTCTTATAAATTCTTGGCAACTTATAAATAATGTCTTCCTGCAAGAGATTGATCTTGAGTAATTTGTCCTATGTGTTAGGGTGTGGAGCTAAAAGCTACACCTTAAGGCAAATAGGAGGGTTTTTGGCATTTGCAGTCGCCGGCGTCGGCAGGCCACACTGACGACGGTCAGGGGACGCAGAAAAGAAACCGACATCGGTAGAGGATCGGCCGGCGTCGGTCACCTCCAGGAGGGCAGGGACCGACGTCGGTCACCTGTAGCGGTCTAAACTACTATTGACGAATAGTCAGTTAAGTGAACGTGGAGTTTGCATGTTAAATGCTTGTTCGAAGCCTTGAGCCGCAAGTCTAGTCAGTGTATGCATGAGATCTATATAATAGACTCATGGGCTATATTGTTAAGTGGATAATTTGGAGAAGAGCTATGTGAAGCTTGGAGAGTTCTTCCCATGGTGGAATCAAGTAGGATTCCCCATGTAGGTATAAGTAAGATCAGGTTTGATATGCAGGGGTGTATGGATGCGAGGGTCAGAAAGGAGATCAATGGGGTAGCTAGATCCAAGGTGACAGCAATACATCAGCAGGATCATGGAGAGATCTACTTGGAGTATGGTTGTGTACTCGATTGTATAGATGTGCAATGAGGTGAACAACAGCTTGTGTTAGCTGTGTGTTGTGACCTACGAGAGAAGATTACTCTGGAGGGAAGTTTACTGTAAGCCCACGAAGTGGAAGAAAGAGTGCCACCTCTTTGTTGTAAATTCCTTTGTAATGAGTTGAATATAATTGTATATTTCCTCTCATATTCTGTGTACTTTCTCATTGATAGTTATTTGTTCTTCTAGATTCTGCATGTTTAGTTGCTTATACATTGGTAATCATGTGTGCACTTAAATTTGACAAGTTGTGTCAGAGCTTTGGGGAGTTTCGGTTCTATCAATTGGTATCAGAGCGAGGTTGGACATTCTCAGAGTGAGCTTGACTAACAGATGTCCTAGATCTATTAAGTGTTTGTTGATTATAGGTTACTCACAGGGGTTGTTGTTTGAGTGGGAGTATAGCAAGACAAAATATGGTACAATGAGAATGAAGGAAATCAGGCACAGGATTATCACCACAAGGAGTGTGGTGGGTTGTCTTCGAGTGGGAGCTTGAAGAGGAATACAAGCCAGGATACAGATTGGATAGAGTACTAGTTTTGGGTACAGGTGTAGCTCTTTATCTCCAAGTGGGAGATTGTTAGGGTGTGGAGCTAAAAGCTACACCTTAAGGAAAATAGGAGGGTTTCTGGCATTTGCAGTCGCTGGCATCGGCAGGCCACACCGATGACAGTCAAGGGACGTAGAAAGGAAACCGACATCGGCAGAGGATCAACCGGCGTCGGTCACCTCCAGGAGGGTAGGGACCGACGTCGGTCACCTGTAGCGGTCTGAACTGTTGTTGATGAACAGTCAGTTAAGTGAATGTGGAGTTTGCATGTTAAAGGCTTGTTCGAAGCCTTGAGCCGCAAGTCTAGTTAGTGTATGCATGAGATCTATATAATAGACTCATGGGCTGTATTGTTAAGTGGAGAATTTGGAGAAGAGCTATGCGAAGCTTGGAGAGTTCTTCCCATGGTGGAATCAAGTAGGATTCCCCATGTAGGTATAAGTAAGATTAGGTTTGATATGTAGGGGTGTATGGATGCGAGGGTCAGAAAGGAGATCAGCGGGGTAGCTAGATCCAAGGTGACAGCAATACATCAGTAGAATCATGGAGAGATCTACTTAGAGTACGGTTGTGTACTCGATTGTACAGATGTGCAATGAGGTAAACAACAGCTTGTCTTAGCTGTGTGTTGTGACCTATGAGAGAAGATTACTCTGGAGGGAAGTTTACT
Source organism: Torreya grandis (assembly GCA_037957365.1). Taxonomy (NCBI): domain Eukaryota; kingdom Viridiplantae; phylum Streptophyta; class Pinopsida; order Cupressales; family Taxaceae; genus Torreya; species Torreya grandis. The sequence goes on along the minus strand of JARHVA010000537.1, from coordinate 2,828,447 downwards.
GTAAGCCCACGAAGTGGAAGAAAGAGTGCCACCTCTTTGTTGTAAATTCCTTTGTAATGAGTTGAATATAATTGTATATTGCCTCTCATATTCTGTGTGCTTTCTCATTGATAGTTATTTGTTCTTCTAGATTTCGCATGTTTAGTTGATTATACATTGGTAATCAGTGTGCTCTTAAATCTGAAAAGTTTTGTCAGAGCTTTGGGGAGTTTCGGTCCTATCAATAATTGTTAGGTTGTGGAGCTAAAAGCTTCACTGATGCAGACATGGAGGAGGTTGCAGGATGAGTTACAGAGTGTCACAGTCTTTGGCGTTGGTCTGGCCAACCGACGTCGGTAGGTAGGAGACAGGAAGCAACAAACGTCGGTCAGAGATCAGCTGGCGTTGGTGACCCCCAGGCAGACAGGGACCGACATCGGTCGCCTGTGTGGTTTGACTGTGAGCTTATTATGGGCAGTTAGCTAATGAACCAAGTGTTTGCATGTTTAGATCTATTTTTAGACTGAGAGCTATGGATCTAATTATTGTAATTAGATGTCTAATCATTGTTTGGATGAGATCTATATAATAGAATCATGGTTGTATTGGAAAAGTGTTCTAGTTTGAGTTGAGCAAAGTTAGCTCCTTCTGTGTGTGAGGTGAGCAAGGGTGTTCCTCCTAGTTCCACAGTACCAGGTGTAGGTGCTGGTTTTGGAGAGTCAGCGGGATTCTTCAGGTGTGTAGGATCTTAGTCACAGGTGCATGGCCTTTATAGGAGATCTACATGGTAAGTAAGATCGTTGATCTGCAGGTGTATGTGTGTGCAAGGTCAAGGTTCACAGGTGTGCAGAACCAGGTTGATTTGCAGGTGTGCAAGATCAGATAGGACAGCAACACAACAAGGAGCAGTATCAGGCAGGATCTACTTGGAGTACAGGTGTGTACTCAGATAGAGCAAAGAGGAAGGCAAGGGAGTTCCTTCCATAAGTAAGGTCTGTTGAGGTGCAGGTTATTGCAGGTTCATGGGAGATCTACTTGAAGTACCTTGAGTACTTGTGGAGTACGTGGAGTACTTGTGGAGTGCGTGGAGCACTTGTGGTGTGCGTGGAGCACAGGAGGTGAACACCAACTCTATATTTGAGTTGTGTGTTGGGACCTGAGAGAGAGCTTAGAGGAGAGAATTACTGTTCACTTGAGGTGTGGGAAGCCTCTGAAGAGGTGGTGGAGAAGAAGTGGGATCTTCTTTATTGTATTCTTTTTTGTATAAGTATTAATACAAGTTGTGTATTGTCTCTCATATCATGTGTTATTCTGAATTCTAGTTACTTGTTGATTCTGGTTATTTATGCATATTAAGGTGCTTGGTTTGGTAATCAATTGTGTGCTTCCGGTTTATTCCCAACACTATGGGGCTTACTTGTGGCAATGGCCTAATTTCTATCCAAATTTTAGAAGATTGTTGCAAATAGGTTTCACTTGTAACTTCTGGTTCACTACTCAGAGATGTTGAAGGAGTGTCCACTTGTGTTCTTGGTAGAAACTTTGGGATGAATCATCCTTTAGAGTCTCTAGGATGGTACATTAATTTATTGAATTGTTTTGAGATTTTAAGATTTTTTTGTATTTTACTCTAGACCAATAATTATTACCTTACTAACACCTTATGTCCCTAACAATGGTGCTAAAAAAAAAAAATGTCATTATCTCCTCATTTAATCAATATTCAATTGATATCTTATCAACCAAGGCTAGTGTCCAAAGCTATATGTAGTAAGGTATAGGATGGTAGATCTAGAAGTCTGCTTATGGGGGTGTTTTGATGATTCTATTCTAACTTTGACTAAAGAAAAAAATTTATCCTAAACTATGTGATTCACTTTTTTGCTGAAAAAGGAAGAAATCAAATCAATCCACTCTTTTGCTAAAAGTAAAAATCACACTCCTATTTACACTTACATGGAAAGTAAAATCACACTCTTCTCTAACAAAAGGAAATTTGCTTCACACATCTATTGTAAAAGAAAGAAAACTTTGCTTAGAAAGGAAATGCTTTTAGAATAAGAAAATGCTTTTTAAACTATGAATTTATTTTGATGTTTTTTAGGACTAAATGTAAATATTAACAAGATTCTAATTAATTATAAAAATGAGTTAATAGAACATAACATAAATAACATACACAGTTCTTGGTTTCAAGGAGAGTGGGCCCTTGATCCTTTCAGACTCAGGAATAAAGATTAATCAATGCTAGAAACTAAAGTATTAATTCATAAAATTGAAATGATTACAATCTATTTGAAACTGGTAATATGCTTGTACAAATCTTTTCCTCTATTATCTGTTCTATCATATGATATCTATATATCATTATATATGAAAATCTTACATTTTATACTAATATAATCAACTCAAAATAGAATGCGAAGGAATAGGATTCCTTGGTCGATTCATTCATCCAAAAATAGGAGATTGGATTTCCAAGAGATCCAATTATTCTGATGAAATAGATATCCTATCCTATAATAGTCCTAAGATCCAAATATATCTACAAATTTGTCAAAAACAAATCCTACAAAATAGCAGGTAGTTATTTTCCTTATTTGGTTCTAGCTAGAATGATTCTCTCTTATCCTATCTAGCCATCAGCTTCCCTATTTGTAGCTTCATCCTTATAGAATTCTCAGAATTGACTTTACAGAGTCAAGAGGATTGAACCTACGAAGTCCATATAAATAAACCTTCATATTCCATAGAAACAAGCCTATGGAGTCTGTAGAAACGAGACTATAGAGTCTGTAGAAATAGGCCTGTAGAGTCTATAGAAATAAGCCCACAGAGTCTGTAGTTATACTAGATGGAGATCAAAATTGCACATTCACTATACATCACCTGTGTCTTTATTCTGAGCATTCTTCACTACAAATATCACTAAAACATGATATATATTAGACATTAATGATAAAGTAAAGGTATAGTCTTTGGTTTAATATAAACAAGACAAATATCTATTTTCCATGTAATAGCTATCTAACAATCTAAGATTTTCATAAGATAATATCCTTTGAGAGATGAATTGAGAGAAATAACATGTCAATAATGATCTATATACTGAGCTCATTAGTATCTCCTAGGAGATACCTTGAAATAAAATTCCAATCATGTGCATGTTCAAGGTATCTCCTAGGAGATACTTTGAAAGAAAATTCTAATCTTGTGCATGTTTAATGTATCTCCTAGGAGATACCTACAAATAAAAATTATAATTGTATGTTCAAGGTATCTCTTAGGAAGTACCTTGAAAAAAAATTCCAATTATGTGTATGTTCAAGGTATCTATGAAGAGACCCTTTGAAATTACTATAAGGCCCTTCAAGGAAATCCCTTAGGAGATACTTTGAAAGAAAATTACAATAAAGACACTTTGGAGGGCCTTGTAATACCTTCAAAGATATGTTTATGCATGTTTGAAAATTATCTCTTAGGAGATACCTTTAAGATAGCCTTGAAGATACTACAATTACCTTCAAGGTATCTTCTATTAGTACCTTAAAGGCTCTTGTAGTATCTTCAATGGTTCTCTTAGGAGATATTGTTTTACCCAACATCCCCCTTTTATTCTTCAAGAAATGGGGACTCAATTTTAAATTTTGTCCTTATTTGTTGAACCTTTCTTCTATTTATTTGAGCAAATTTTTAATAAAATTACTTCTTAACCTTTATAGTTAGAAGATAAAAGTATGGTATTATACATTTTATGGTATCTTGAAGATATATCCTAAGATATACCTTTAAAACATGCATAAAGGTATCCTTGAAGGTACTACAAGGCCATTCAAGATATCTCTATCTACCTTAAAGGTATCTCCCAAGAGATACCTTTCAAACATGCATAAAGGTATCCTTGAAGATATTAAAAGGACCTCCAAATTATCTCTATCTACTAACAGAACCCTTGAAGTTACTATAAGACCCTTCAAAGTATCACCTAGAATATACCTTGAATGACATTATAGTACCTTCATGGCTACCTTGAAGGTATCTCCTAAGAGATACCTTTCAAACATGCACAAAGGTACCATTAAAGGTGTTATAAATCCATCCAAGGTATCTCATAAGAGATATATTGAAAGATAAATCCAATCATGTGCACTTTCAAGTTATCTAGTAGGATACCCATTGAAGGTACTAAAATCTCTTTCAAGGTATATCTTAGAATATACCTTGAAGGACCTAGTAGTATCTTCAAGGGTACCCTAATGCATGTTTGAAAGTATCTCTTATGAGATACCTTATACCTTTCAAACATGAATTAGGGTACAATCAAAGGTACTAGAAACCCCTTCAAGGTATCCCCTCAGAGATACCTTGAAATAAAATTCTAATCATGTACATATTGAAGGAATGTTAGCATATTTTCTTGTAAATTCTCTAGAACATGAAAATTACAAGGATAAATTATGCAACAAGAAGCAAGAAAGAATGATAATAACATGAGTGAATTTATAGAATCTTCAATTTTATACATAATAGCAAATATAAATATAAACTAACATGGTGTTAAGAATTCTAGAAATTAAACAACATAATAAAAGATAGAACAATTTTTTTTTAAAATAGAGTAAACACTATGCACTAGGCATATGTAAAAGAATCTTAGGAAAACCATAATAGAGATAGTTTATTAATATCTATCACACACCAGAACCATATTTTATTACGTTAGATCACTATATATATATATTTTTACATGGCTCTATCTCTTCACATTACAACTTTCCAACATACAAAAGAGTCTTGGCATTCTTATATTTATCGCTTGGCTAACAAGGCCAAAGACATACAAAAGATCATACAAATGATAAAATGATACCCTGTGCACATGTGTCCATCAATTATAGAATTAAAAATTTATGAGGTCTTGATCCACATCCAACACTTTCCCACACTTAAACTATTGTTTCATCCTGAGACAAAGACTAAACTCTGATCTTGGCTAAAGCTAGAAAAGATTAACCTTTCACAATAGTGACAATAATTGCTCTAGGTGTTATTTACTAGTTTAAACAATTTTCATACTATTTAGAAACCATTTTAGTTTTTTAACTAAGTAGCATACTTGCCTACTACCCTTTGCAGTTTTCCATAGACTAGCTTAACTAGGTGGTCATCCAGGTTAGGGATTTTCAAGCAACCTAGCCTCACTCTGAATGCTTATTACTATGTTATAAATCATATTTTTTTATTGAACTAAAAAACTTTAATTGCACATTTACCTACTATGGAGGTGGTGCTGAAGTTTGGCTAGGTAGTTGTGTAGGTTGTGGCTACCCAAATTGTACCTTTATATCCTTCTCTTCTATAAAATTGCTTGGATCTCCTATGGTGGAATGAAATTAGGTTCATCTATGATATGCACAATTTCTAGTTTTACTTGCAAGATTTCATGATTGAGTATTTATAATTATCAAGTACTTCCCACACCATGGTAAGTAAAATGCATAGTGAAATCTGAATGAACTTAAAAATGTGCACATCTTCTTCTACAATGATAATGAAGTCTCTAGTATTTGAAAAATTAATCTAGATATCTGACATAATATCATCCAACATGTCTATAATAATTTGGGATTGAATAGCCATAAATGTGTTGCATAATATCTCATTCTACCAGACCTAAAACTTCTTCATCATGGTATCCATAACATATAAAAACTATTGAAATGCACCATTCAGTGTTTCTCCATTAGCCATTTGATCACTCATTATAGATTTAGCTTTATCCACCATTACAAACTCTATTTTGGTAGAAGCCAAGGATTTTTCAAGGTGTTGCCTTCAATCAATAATTCCTTGTGCTATCTGCTTAGCCTGATGCACAATAGTATCCAAGACCTATACATATTTCTCTATTAGTTCACAAATGCCTTCTATTTTAGCATAGATAGTCTACCCTTGGGTGCATAATTTATGTGCACTCACCCAATACTTTGTTATCAGAGTAAAAAATGTAGTGATTTATTTTTCCTCATACATTACTTAATCACCAAAGACTTGTGTAGCTAGAACAAGACAAGTGGCATTGGTAACCTACCTAGCCTTAACAATCTATTTTTTTACTTTTGATTTCTCCTAGTGCAACCAAAAAATAATATGTTCCAAGTATATAGCATTTTTCACAATGGATTTTTGGAATGTATTTTATCCTTCAATTTTTTTTGATAATAACAGCTATGAACCATCCAAAGATGTCTCCATGGAAGTGGAAGAAATCATAGTGGATGTAATTTGAACTATGGTAGGAGATGGCATAAATTAAGCTAATGGAAGAAGGAAAGTGTTGTGCTGAGAGATGTGGTAGGGACATATCACAACCATTGGGTAGAGGGGAGAAACTTTGATAGTGAATTCTCCTCTGGTGCACCTGATTGGGTCACATACTTGTGGGATGATACATGTTCTACCTTTGCCTTTTTAATAGCTTCTTTTTCTTTCATAGTTTGTGCCTCTATGTGTTTTGCTTCTACCTTTACCTCACCTTAAGCCTTAACTATCACCTCAACGTGAATTTGGGATACCTCCTTCACCTTAGATGTAGCCAAAATTTCAGCCTTGGCATCTACCTCAAGCTCTACTTTAGCTTTGGCAATAACCTTAGCTTTTTGCTTGGCAGTTTGTGCCTCTGCCTTGCACTTGGCTTCCTCCTCCTTCTAGTGCTATTATTTGGTATATTTATCTCATGCCTCTTATTTTATTTACTTTTATCTTTGCATATCTTATGCCTCTTCATACTTTCATACTACCTCTTCATTCTCCCTTCTCTTCCTTTTGGCTTCTTCCTCAGCGTTATTTCTTTTGGCTTGAGCTTCTTTGTCCTTCTTTTTCTCGACCTCAGCTTCTTAAGACTTCTTTTGTTGTTGTTCCTCATCAAAACACTATTTGTATTATTCTTGTTTTGAACATTGGTATTCATGTGCAATGACTTTTTCCATGTAATATTTCTTCTTTTTGTTCTTCTCTACTTTTCTCTTTTTCCTCACTTCTTTCTTTGTAGCTTCCTCCTCATGATCTGGGGTACCCTACACAACATCTATTTATTCTAATGGATCTAACACAATGTTATATATAGATCCCTTAATTACATATACATCATCTATTTCTATATCATATTGTGAGGGATCCAAAGATTTGAATTCAATAACCACACCTTTATGCATGAAAATATTTTTTGACTCTGTTGGAGGGAAAAGTATATCATTGTGTCTCCTCGTGTCCCTAGACTTCACCTGATGGGAACTAATTGTTATGGTTGGATCTTCAAAAGATACCATACATTCTTGTATGGTGGTTAAAGGCATGGACTAATAATGAGTACTTTGTTTTCAAATTATCCTTTCGATATTAGTTGCTCGATATGGCCACTAGTTTTATTTTATTAACAAGGTATGCATGACCTCATCCAATTGCCCAAATATAGGTAACTTGATTATCCTTTCTACATTGGAACCCAAAATCATATGTTAAAGTGCAAGAGCTCCTACTTGTGCACCTAGTTGTGTTAATGGGATGAAGAGAGTAACTTCAATCATTTATACAAAGTCAAAAGGATATAGGTCATTGAATTCGGTTTTTTGAAGACCTAATCCAATCCCCATTTCCACCTTCTATGCATCTATGAGTAGGATCAACAACTTAATCCTATCCATGACTAAACCTATAATCTGCACTATTTTATTACTTTATTCTACCAAAATTTGGGTCTCAACTTTTCTACACAAGAATATATTAAAAGTAGATAGTAGTATACTCTTACTCACCAAAGTATATAATGTTTTATCATTGTTCACCCCTTTGTTTTATGTATTTTGGCATTGAATTTTCTCTTGCCAACCTCTTGAAATATACTAACTGCATGTGCATAAGTGTTCTTCCTCATATTTAATATTCTAGATTTGATAGTGACATTTTTATCTCCCAAGTATTTAAATTACCCCATAATGTGTGTTTGATGTGACCCTATGTCACTTCATGTATCCACTTTTTTAAATGAATCCACCTGTTGCATCCCAACTCAATCTACCTTGAATAAGATGTAATCTTTTGAAACACCATGTCATTAATGGTTTTGCATGACTATTAGAAATCCTTATACTATACTTGTCTTATCACCACTAATTTTTTGGACTTAATTTGAGATTGAAGTAATTTTTTACTAGATTTCTCCTTAATCTCCTTCTTCAACAAAGTACAAAATAAAGATATTTTACATTTCAGACTAACTTATTAAATGCATTTAATAAGTTGTACTATGCAGGTTCTGGGACTTAGTTTTATTCAAAACTATTTTTTTTCAAAAATTAAGTTCAGATTTATGTTTGTTAGGGAAAGTGTTTGGGACTTGTTTATCAGACATTTTACTCATAACCTCTTTTTTGGAGACTTTGTGTTTCAGGGTTTTTGCCTGGAACTTCTTTTAAACTTTGAGCTTCAAGGATTTTGATCATAAATTATTCATCAAACATTTTACTTGAACAATGTTATGAAGTATTTGGTTTTTTTAAATATTTTGATATTAAAACTTTAAATTCAAAGGATCTATTTAGATATTTTGTTTGAACATTGTTCTGAAGGATTTTGTCTTCAGACATTTTCTATTCTTGGATTTTGTGATGTGAGATTAAAGGTGGTAAGGCTTAAGCCTACATCCATTTATACATCATGGAAATATGGTTCCCTATAAATCTTTTAGCATAATGGTACCTTGTTATGAAACTTCTTGAATAATGTAGGTTCCTTTCCATCTAGAGTACATATTCCCTAGAAATGCTTTGAACATGTTATCATATAATAATACTACCTATTTCAGATTAAAATATTTAGATCATAAGTTGTGATCATGACATGCATATGGAATTAGTGTTTGAACAAGTATTAAAATAAAAAATTCATCATTGATGAATACAAAATGCATTTCCACTTCAAAAGGTGATTTATTTATTATTTGTGAATATTTCTACACATTCACTCATATAGCCATAACTCGATCATCTATCACACACCAAGGTTATATCAAATCCATTATAATAAAATTTGAAATCAACATTGAGGGTATTAGAAGGCCCTTAAATTTATCCCCTAAGAGATACCTATTGACTTTATAAGTCACCCCTTGGTCGATGCAAGGCCACCCAAAGCCTACACAGAGATACACGTAGTTACGAGATCTCAAGTGCTTCAAGTAAAAATTATGTAGGTGATCCCCATCTACACCCAAACCTGAGATAGAGGTGTAGGTATGCATATTAGTGAAAGGATGATTAATGCCAATAGAAGGATCTCAATGTATGTCATTATGTAAGATTTTGTGGAACACAAGTTAAAAGGTTTACAAGCTTTAGAGTGCAGGTCCCTAGGTTTCAAAATAACTAAGTGAAAGAGAGAGCATAATAAGCAGCTATAAATCACCAAAATTATTCCCAAGACCTTCATCTTCATGTGTTCCCTACCTTAAAGTCTTCTTCATGCCTCTCTAACATAGTTTCATACCCACACACAAGATTCTACATTTATGCGCCCTATCACGTAGGTTGTAGCCTTTTTTCTATAACTACCACATGGTATCCTAGAACTTATTCAATACAAGGAAGTTTATGATCTTCCCAAAAATAACACCAACCTTACACATTTCATGTCTATTACCCTCTTACCTAGAAACCAAGAAGCTCCCTTGAGATCTTACCAAGATGATGCATGTCACCCTGTGGAGTTGTACCTGATACCAACTAGAGGATGCCATGTGCTAAATAGCTACCAAACATTAAGAGGGTGGTTAGAGATGGTGGAAAGGAAATAAATACATGGTCATAGACATTAAATGAAGAAGTGTCTATCAGGTTTTTGGATTTGAATCCACATCAGCCACTAACTTTATTAGGAAAATCTCATTCCCCTATGCACATGTACTCATGATAAGATCCCACTATAATCTTTAGGTCTGATTCACATGATAGTCTCAAGAATTAGTGGAATGGTGCCACAAAAGAATTTAAAGCTTCATCCACCACCCAAGTAAAACATTTATTATAGACTAGATTATGCACTATAATATCCTAGTTTTTTCATGGTAAAAGGGTTGACACATTTTAGCAACCTTACGCTATTGAAATTACCCTCCATGAGCATTTATATTGTCTAAACCTTATAAATCAGTGAGAAATAAGTTAACTTATTTTTTTATCATGATGAGATATGTGATGTTTGTGTTTGTTGATCCTTGACTATGGGTAATGTTCACCCCTCTCTCTGTCATCCATTCCTTACACTTCCTCATTAAACTTGAAGCTTACTTATAGGTCATATCCTATGCACATTTAGGTCTATGTAGGCTTTGTCTATGGATAGTCTTCATCCCTCTTAATGCTATGATGTATTTCTATGCCTCTATGTGAAACACTTATGCATGTAGAGTGACTTGGTGGAATCTATGTGATATTGTCTTTTTCTCAAGAGTTTGCATTGTGTTTATGGTATTGCGAGTGATTTATCTATTTTAGGTGCATCACTTTTTATTTTAATCATTATCTTACCTTCTCCCTCCCTTTTTACCTTAGGTTTATATTAGTGGTAGTTTATTTTTCTACTCTTTAGGCTTATGCACTAGTCTTAATCTAGGTGCACTTAGAATAGAAAGAATTTAGCCTACTCTAGAGGCTCATCCCAAGAAATGCAAGGGTACCACACCTTAGATACATTACTATCATTGTGATAAGATAATTTATGCTTATTCATACAACTATATGATAATACTTATGTGCATAGCACCTTAGACTTATGTGCCCTACATAACACCTTCACACTTAGTACCCCACCACCAAGCTTCCCCATGTCGTAGAGCATCCATGGGTGCACATTTCAAATGATAATATTTGATATAATGCCCAATGGGACCATTTCAATAAAATATAATGAATTGGTACTATATTTAACTAATAAATGTAACAAACACTTAGCAAGAGCACCTGACAACTCCAAACATCTATGGTTCATAAAGACCAGTCCCCTATTTACATTCTAAGGACAAGATCATCTACAAGAGTCCTTGATTTTCATTTAAATGAACTTATAATCCTATCTAAAGGAAGGAGAGTAAGATTATCTTTGTCCCTCATTAGCAGGTGTAGTGTAATCTAATCTCCATAAAGAACCTAGTCTACACCCCCATTTGGAAGGTTCTATTCTCGACAAGGTCTATTCTTTATCCCATTCATGGCTATGCCAAGGAATCAAGCATTTATTCCTTTTAATGGAGGTAGTCCAATATTCCTAGTGTAGTATGATGACATTCTAGTGTCCAATCTCAAAATCTTGTCCTATTTCATAGGCAAGAATTCAACCTCCCCTATGGATCATATTCAATATATTGTGAATATATGTTTAGTACACCATGTCACTTAGGATAAAATTATAGTTAGGTTACTAACATATTAATTTAAATGAAAATCCATTTATTGGTATTGAGGCTTGAGACTAAACCTATTCATAGTTGGGATGAACTTAACGAAGAGTTATGTAAGTAGTTTGAGGATTGAAGTGATCACTTATCTTTGATAGAGAAACTCACAACCATTAAGTGAGCTCCACATGAGATGATGGTCAACTTCAACTTCAGATTCTAAAGAGTCTAGGATATAATATAAAATTTATGTAAGCCTTCCATTAACATAACATTTTTATATTTCCTAAAATATATTAATAGTGACATAGTAGTGATGATTCAATTCATGGGAGGCACAATCCTTCCTAATGCCTACAAAGTTACAGTGTGTGCATAGAATTATTTAATGCAAGCAAGCAGGATTGTTCCCAAACCCCCTATTCATATATTCACATAACCTCTCCCTAATCATGAAGTTATGTAACCTATGATATCACCTATTCCTACCATAATGAGCCCACCTACTCCACCCATCATCTCTTTTAATGAATTACATGAAGTGAAGGTGTTACTGTAAAGTTTTGGGAATGAACTAGTTACCCTCAAAAGGTAACCAGGGTAATATCCTAGAAATCATCAACCCTTCACTCATAAATACCAATCGAATAGACCTCCATACCAAGGTGGTGCTCTAACATAAAACTATCTCACGTATAATAGAATGCCTTATGCATAAAAGACTAACACTATTAGCACCTACAAAGTCCTTGTTCTGGTGCAAAACAATCTAGTGCAATATTTTGAATGGTGTTTCCCATATAATCAGCCACATAATCAAACCACCTGCACAAATGGAATATTGAACTAAACACTCATGGTGAAAAACATACCTTAGTTTTAGGATCAAACAAGTAGCATAGCCCCATAAGAGGAAGGGATCCAAGTGCCATCTCACCCATAGGATAGGTCTATATTTTTCAAATGGAAAGAGGAAGATTTTGGCTATGTAAATAAAAGTAATGCACCTAGTAAAAAGAGAAATCCAGTTGATTTCAACACAAGATTCAAAATAAAAGCTATAGAAAAGGCCATACTAGTTATAGTGCATTTTCCCTTAATACCCCAAGTATCTCACACAGGTGCATAGGCCAAGGCACCTGCACAACCCTTAAGACCAAAGGAGGTCACATAGAAGGATAGACTACCTCAAGCTAGTGCACCAAGACTAGGTGAGGCTGATATTCCAAAGCCATAATCAAAGGTATCTCAATTTACCTTCGACATAATGGAGTAGATGAATAATTTGAGCCTCAATGTCTCAATGTGGGATACACTAACTATTATGTCTCAGTGGAACTTATTCCAAGATGTATTAAAAGTCTTCTAAGAGTGTTATGCCCCTGAACAAGCACCTACCACTTCTACGAGATTATGTGAACTAAAAGAATAAATACAAGTGTACAACATGAAAAATAAGGAAACTCCATTCTACATCTCTCTAATCATTAGATAGTACATGGTGCATGATTATATGATTGATTCAGGTACAAGCAACTTAGTAATGCCAAAAAATATCATAGATATGCTTGGTATTTTTTTATGCCTCTATTTTGAAAGGAGTAGTCTAGCTTGATGGTATGATGGTCAAAGTAGGAGGTATAATCAAGGATTTAAATCTAATATTTCATGAATGCCTAAGTATTTATATTATTTAGGCTATTGTATTCATCGACCTGCCCCCTTACTTTACCATCTACCTCTCCCAAGATTTCATGGCAAAGGTAGGAAGGTATTTATCTTTAGATTGGTCACACATGTTACTAAGAACTAGATAGGGACCAAAGTGACTATCAGGGTAAAACATATCTTCAAAATCCATGTCAAGATATACTCTCCTAACCTATTTAAGCATAATTATGTGATGTTTTATTAGAAGGATCTGATTCTCCTTGATGCCATGATGTGACTTAAAGAGATCCTAGACAATCTATTGGATGAATGGGTGTGTGAGCATTTTGAATATAATCCATATGAAAATTTTGAGAGGGGCTAGGCACATATTACATCATGGAGTAAAATTATGTACTTCTTAAGCTTATGAATATGCATGAATACCTTAAAGTCACATGGTAGTTATAACTTGATGCCTTATGAAGTAGGAATGGTATAGGAGTTAGTGCCGTGTTGATCTCACCCCAAAAAGGAAAAATAATTTCATACATTTAGATTAAAATTCTCTTGCATGAACAATGATACTGAGTATGAGGTTCTAATTCAAAGCCTTCAATTCATGCAAAAGAAAGTAATCAAGGCACTATAAGTGCTAGGTGATAGTGAGCTAGTGGTCAACCAAGTTTAGGCATAGAGTATGATTACAATTATCTTGATGAAATACTATAAGCATAGAGTATGGGATATAATAGAAGGCTTTGATGTATTCAACATCATTTCCTTACCAAGATCATGTAATTTTTATATAGAGAGGCTTGTAACTGTAGGGGTGTATTATGACACCCCATGTGACCTAATGAAAGAGTTCAAATAAATCATAAAGCTCATGGTTAGACTAGTAGTTCCTAATAATATGGAAAATTGGCAAGTGTTTGAGAGTGATGATTAAATAATTAACTACCTATAAGACAAGGTAGAGTTTTATGCCATGAACTAGGGGTAGTTGCAAACCCAATATGAATATAAAGTCATCCAACTGAAAGGTAACAAATTGCCAAAAGGTCTAGTCACCCTAAAAAGTATCTTTAACTCCAATGACCAATTCAAAGGGGAAATGCATAGTGTGATAGCCAAATAAGATATCTTTGTGCTCATAATCATTTAAAAAGGAAATTCCCTTAAATTTTTTAAGGTTTTTTCCATGCCAAACATTGAAAGATTCATTCAAATTAGTAAAATATATGATGATATCATCATATGGAGTTATAAGGATCTAAGAGGGTTTGACGCAAGCTTAACACAACATATAATTAAGATAGATCTTGATGTGAATCATGTACACCAAATTTAGAGGCTCATTAATCCAAAATTATAGCCATTAATATGCAAGGATCTCTCCTAGCTCATTGAGGCTAGCATAATAATTCCAATAAATCTTTCCTGATGGGTTGCCAACTTAGTCCTGATGCATAATAAAAATGGGGAGATTCACCTCTATGTGGAAATTAGGGACCTAAAAAAGGATTCCCTTAAAGACCATTATCCTCTTCCATCAATGGATTATATCTTACAAATGGTCACAAGAGTGGAGAGATTGTAATTACTAGATGGTTACTCAAGTACAACTAGATTTAGGTACAAGAGTGTGACCGATACAAAACTACATTCACGATTAAGTGGAGAACCTTTACATACCAACACATGCCATTTGATTTAACAAATGTAGGTGAAAAATTATAAATATCCATGGATATGTCATTTAAAGATCTCATAAATAAGATAATCTTGGTTTACCTCAATGACATACCCAATTTTTATAGGTGCACAGAGGATCATTTGAATCATCTATAACATGTCTTTCATAAATGTTGTGAGTTTGGGATATCTTTGAACCTAAGTAAGTGCATCTTCATGGTTCATGAAGGCACCATCCTTAGGCACATAAATTCAAAATAAGGACTCATGTTTTATCTAGATAAATTTAAGGCCTTCTCATCCCTCCCTCTTTTGAGCCACAAAAAAAGTCTCTAGAGCTTCCTGGGAATAATCAACTTTGTGAGAGGGTTGTGCCTAGTTTCACTATCTTGGTCAAGCCATTCACTATGATGTTAAATAATAAAATTGTATTCAATTGAATGTGTGAGGGTAAGGAGTGTTTTGAATCAATAAAGTACACCATCATGCAATCCCCCACCTTGATCAATCCAGACTATAACAAGGATTTTATCTTGTACACATTTGGTGGAGCTAATGGCATCTCAACCATCCTAACATTGTAGAAAAAAGAACATCTAGAGTACCCAATTACTTTCTTCATATAGGCACTGAAGTATTGTGAGTTGTGCTATATTTTTTAGGGGAAGCACACACTAGTAGTTGTGAGGGTGCTAAATAAATTTAGGAATATGATCTATAATAACAAGATACAACTCATGGTCATGCACACAAGTGTTAAGGAGTTTCTATTTGAGAAGGATATAAATTAGAAAATAGTTGGATAGATTATGAAAGTGATGAAGTATGATGTAGACATCCAAGTCACTAAGTTGGTATGAGGAAAAGGACTCTATGAGCAGTTAGCCAAAGTAACAAAACTAGAGGATGGTGCAGTCTTAATGTCATGTGAGGAGGAGTGTGCAAGTTAAGAATTTGTAACCAATTAGGTGAGGATATGAGAACCTTACTCTAATATAACATATATCCTCTTTCCCTCGACAAAGCTAAGTGAAAACATTTTAGACTACATTCCATTCCCTATGTGCTCATAGAAGATGTGATCTTTTGAAAGGACCCTAATAGAGTCCTCATGAGGTGGATTGAACTGAAGCAAACAATCATAAATATTCAAGAATTTTGTGATATCCTTGAAGGAGGCCATTACTCACCTAAGACCACTACTATGAAGACCATGTAGGATGTCTATTATTATTATCCAAATCTAATAAAATATGCATATGCATATGTTGAAAATTATAAGAAATGTGCCTTCTTCGTAAGAAAATAAAGGATTGCATCCTTGCCATTGCACCCAATTCAAGATGACCAGACCTTTACATGATAGGGCCTAAATTTTATAGGCATTACTAATCAACCATCATGTGATGGGCATAAATGGATTCTCACAGACACCAAATATTTCATGAGGTGGACAAAAGTGGTTGTGCTCAAGGAGTCTAATGAGACATCCATCCTAAGCTTCTATGAGGGCATTGTAATGAGATTTGATCTTCCAACCACCATTATCTTTGATAATGCACTGGATTTACTTAGGACTAAGATCAGTGAGTAGGTTGTCAAGCACAACATCCACTTGAGTACCTCATCAAATTATTACCCTCAAGGTAATGGTCTAGTTGAGTCCACAAATAAGAACTTGATTTTCATTATTAAAAGGACTCTAGAGGATAACCAATGAGCTTGACATACTAATATTAGAAATGTTCTTTGGTCTAATTGGATCACACCTAAGAAAGTTTTGAGAAACTCACCCTTTATGTTAGTCTATGGAAGGGAATCCAGGTAACAACATCCTTAGATTTACCTTCCTTGGAACTTGCACATCAATTAGAACTTCTTAAGAGTGACCCCATTGAATTAATAATGCCAGAGCTCATGAAGCTAAAATAAAGTAGAGTGCAAGTTGTACATACCATGGAACTCTAATAGGCACAAACCAATAGGGTATTTGATAAAAAGGCTAGCAAGAGAAGTTTATAAGTGAGAGACTTAGTGCTTAAATGGGATGCAAATATAGCAAAGGCCAGAAGAAACAATAATTTTGATGAAATATGGAGTGGTCCATATACTATAACCAATTTCAAGCCATCTAATGCCTTTCAAATTTCCATATTGTGTGGAAAATATTTTCCTATCCCAATCAATGGGATTCACCTAAAATGTTATCTCCATTAATCTTTTATATAATTGTAAATAATTAGAGTGTATGATTTTCATTTCCCTAACTGTGCTTTGTGTGCCCTTGTTTTGGACTAGTTTTAATTCCACTAAGCATTTGTGTCTAGTGTTTTCTTCACTTAGGTCTTTTCCTCTATGCACCTATAGCATAATTTATGTCTTATCAAGTGAATCTCAACTCATTTCAAAGCTAAAAACATGCAGCTAGTGCATTCATAGAAGAAAGAATCAAAATACCCAAAGACTTCATGCCCAATGGAATACTCAAAGGCCACTATATTTTTGCTTAGTAGGCAAGTAGCCCATAATGGTCACAAAATGTGTTGACTTTATAAGTCACCCCTTGGTTATCACAAGGCCACATAAATCCTATAGAGAGATTCACATAGTTAGAAGATACCAAGCACTTCAAGTAAAAAGTGTGCAGGCACTCCCCATCTATGCCCAAACCCAAGATGGAAGTATAAGTCTATGTAGTAAGGCAAAAATGATTCATACCAGTAGAAGGATCTTAATAGATGTTATTTCAAAATATTTTATAGCATACAAGTCAAAAGGTGCACAATATTTAGAGTGTAGGTCCCTGGGTCTTAAAATAGCTAATTGAAAAAGAGAGAACAATAAGAAGCTATAGATCACCAAAATTGTTCCTAGGACCTTCATCTTCATGCACTCTCCTCCTTAAAGTCTTCTTTTCACCTCTTTAACATAGTTTTGTGATGACAAATAATATTATATGTTTGCACCCCCTATCATGCATGTTGCAACCTTTCTTCCACAACTGCCATGTGGTGGCCTAATGCTTATTCAATCTAAGGAAGATCATGATCCTCCCAAAAATAAATCTAGCCTTCCACATGTCACATCCGCACCCCTCCTACCCATAAACCAATAATATACCTCAAGATCCTACCAAGATGATGTGTGTCACCTTATGGAGCTTCACCCATGACCAACCAGAGGGCACCGCATGCTAAGTAGCTGCCCAATATTAAAAGGGTGGTTAGAGATGGTTAAAAGGAAATTAAGACATACTCAGAGACATTAAATTAAGAAGTAGATATTAGGTTTTTGGATTTGAATCCACATCACCCCCTAACTTTGTCAAGAAAATATCTCATTCCCTTATGCACGTGTACTCATGACAAGATCCCACTATGATCTCTAGGTTTGATTCATAAGATAGTTTCAAGAATCATAGGCATAGTGTTGCAAAGTAATTTAAAGCTTCATCCACTACCCAATTGGCACATTTATTGTAAACCATCTTATGCATTATAAAAGCCTATTTTTTTTATGGTAAAAGGGTTGACATATTTTAGCAACCTTACACTAATGAAATTGCCATCCATGATCATTTATATTGGCTAAACCTTGTAAATTAATGAAAATTAAGTTAAACTTTTTTTTTTATCATGATGATCTATGTGTTTTTATGTTTGTTGATCCTTGACTGTGGATAACATTCACCCCTCTCTCTATTGTCCATTCCCTACACGTCCTCATTAAACTTGAATATCACTTGTTGGTCATATCCTATGTGCACCAGGGTCTATGTAGGCTTTATCTATGGACAATCTTCATCCCTCTCAATATTTTGTTATGTTTCCATACCTCTATATGAAACACTTATGCATGTAAAGTGACTTGGCATAATATATGTGATATTGTTTTGTTCTCAAGAGTTTGCATTGTGTTTATGGCATTAAGAGTGATTTATCTATTATAGGTGCATTATCTTTTACTTTCATCGTTATATTAATTCTCCCTCCCTTTTCCCCTAAATATCCTAGGTTTATATTAGTGGTAGTTTATCTTTTTTCTCTTCAGGCCTGCACACTAGTCTTAAACTAGGTGCACTTAGAATAGAAGGAATTTAAACTACTTTGGAAGCTCATCCCAATGAGTACAAGGGTCCCATGACTTGGGGGCATTCCCATCATTTCAAAAAGATAAATGATGCTCATGCATGTATTTTCATGATAATAATTCCACACCCAACACCTTAGACTCTTGTACCTTGTACAAGGCCTTCACATTCAGTACCCCACCATCAAGCTTCCTCATGTTGTGAAGCATCCATAGGTACACATTTCAAACAACAAAAATACCTTGAAATAAAATTCCATTTGTGTGCATGTTCAAGGTATCTACTAGGAGAACCCTTGAAGGTACTATAAGAACCTTCAAGTTATCTCTTATAAGTTACCTTAAAGGGCATTGTATTACCTTCAAGATTACATTGACATAATCTCCTAAGAGATACATTTCAAACATGCATAAGGTTACCCTTAAAGGTATTAAAAGGATATTCTAGGTATCTCTTAGGAGATACTTTGAAATAAAATTCAAATCATGTACATGTTCAAGGTGGATACTAGGAGACCCCTCAAAGGTACTACAAGACCCTTAAGGTATATCCTAGGAGATACCTTGAAAGAAAATTCCTATCATATGCATGTTCAATGTATCTCCTAAGAGAAACCTTCAAGTGAATTATAGTGCCTTAAGGGGCACCTTGAAGGTATCTCATAGGTGATACCTTTTAAACATGTAGAATGGTACCCTTGAAATTATTATAACACACTTCAAGGTATCTCCCAAATTGTAAATTATCTTAACAAGATAGTATTCCATAAACAGTCATTGAGATTTATCAACTAGAACTACTATGACACATTCTTCATTAACATAACTTTAGTAACTCACAACAAAACTTTTAAAACTTTAATCACATATTCTAAATAGCTAAGATATCAGATCAATGACAAGAAATGAAGAGACCACAATACGAAATAAACTTGAAAAACAACACAAAGTAGTTTTTATTTATATTTCATGTCAAAATTTCTCCTTTATGATTAGAGATGGTGATACACTTTTTATAGGCTTGGGATGGGTCCATCCTCATCTCTCAATCAAAGTTGAAGCAACACTCAACATCTCATTAGAGACAAAAAACATTTACAATATGAAATACTCCCAAACAAGGTTTATAGTTATTAGAGGGGTTGCCTATGAGGTGACAAATGTAAATGGTGGCACTTGTGCATTGATGACTACTATAGCTATTGTAGTTGCAAATGAAATCATTGCCATTGTAGTTAAAGTCATTATCAGAGTGTGTCATGTCATTAAGGGGACCATTGAAACTATAATGAGTCATAGTTAGAGAAATGGTTGCAACTACAATTGTTGGTGTGGTGATCATGGATGTCATGGCCTACTTACTCATCTAAATTTGAAGGTAGAGAGTATGGCTAGCTAGGAAGTCAATTTCAACTGACTCAAATTCCAACAAGGGTCTTTTGAGAATTTGAAGAATCTTAGCCATCAACTTTCTATGTATATTTAGTGATGCCCCAAGTTCTATGTAAATATTTTCTAAACTAAGAAACCTTATTCTAGCAAAACTCACTAGTTGTTTCACTTCATTGACTATGTTATAGATAGTGCCCTCAACCTCTACTCTAAAACTATTGGTAGCTGTAAAGAAAAGGTCTTAAAAATGGATCCATGTACCAAATATCTATGTGGAGTGATTACATTATTGATCCTTATTTATCCCAAAATACCCATAGCTTGCCTTTCTTGACTGTTCAAATGCAGGACCAAAGACTTCATGTCTTGGTGTCATTCAATCAAGGCATTTATCTTGGTAACTACGTATTTCCACACCAAGTTAGCATCAAGGGATGATATCATGTTTAAATGGTAATAATCTTTATTCCTAGCTACTCCACTCAAAAAATATAGTTTATCCTCCATTTTATTCATCTTCTCTAACTCTAGATATACATCTCCCCATCGGGGCTATGACTCCGCTTTTGTATCTCTCATTAATTAGATGATATTATATAAATTATTGGTTATACCTTACATATTTTCAATGATGTCCATCAGGGGTTTTATGGTGGTTATTCCTTGCAATTATTTGATGGTTTAATCATATCCTTTAAACATTTCCTTGATCACCCCCTGTAGAATCCATAAAGGTGTAGGAGTCCTCTCGAGGTAGAGAGATCACATTAGAGGGATGTAATTTTTTCCTTTTGGACAAAGATAAGATATCTTCCCTTTTTTCCAATTCCACCTCCTTCCATTCTATAATAAATTTATTCCTTTTAACCCTCTTCATGGTCTTCATATCCTTGTAAAAATGGAACTTAACCCCCAATTGCTCAATGACTGCCACGTTTTCCCTACCCTCTTCTACATGTTTCAACTTTTATAACTATTTTGGTATGTTAAAGGTTATTAAATACTAAATGGAATTTTTAGGATCTAATATAGTGAAGTATTGAGGCTTTCCTATAGGGATAATGGTCTTAGGGGAAGAGGGTCTTGTTTATGGGAAAGGTAGGATTGTCTCCCTCCAATTAGTGACCTTTTTAGGGGGTGTTGTATCCAAAACTAGCTTGCACTTTTTCCAACTCCTTTTAGGTGGTCACCATGGCATTATAGGTGTGATTATTCTAGGTTAGTGGCATCTCCATTTTGGTGGATGGTTGAGATGGGGAAACAGGTGAATAAAAAATGGAGGCTAAGATTAGGCTCTCAAATGTGACTTATTTTTTCAATTAGGGAGGGTTAGTTGTGTTTAAGTAAAAGTAAATGGAGGGATTCCTAAGGAAATTTTTTAATTACTCAATGTTTGAGGCAAATGTGATCCCATAAATAGTGAAAGTAGGAAAATTATGGAGTGGACTAACCTAAATCTCATTCAAAGAATTTATAGAATAAGAGTTAGCGATAATACTAGCTACCACTACAATAGAAATTATAGAAGCTATGGACAAAGAATAGTGGGATAAGGTTTACATGTTACAAAAAATAAAATATGGGAACTATTTTAGTAGTTTTCATTGTTTTTTACTAGGATAAAGGACCCAAAGATAGTCTCACTAATTATCCACTTATGGAAGCTAGGGGTCTTGAATTTGCTTCATCCTTATTGTCTCCCTCTTCTAGAAGTATCTCAGTGGAAACTAAATTAGTCCTAAAAATATTTTTACCCTTTGAATGGGCCTCTTATTCTTCAATCCATTAATCCTTGGGATCACTAGTAGTAGTCACACTGATATTTACTGAGAGTGATGTCTCAGATTTACATTCCCATTCTCTTTCATCTAAGGGCAATTTCTTCAATTCCTCATCACTATCTAATACCTCTATGGTTTATATTATTTTATAACACTTCCCTCCATTCAATCATCCTTTTCATCCCTCACTAGGAACCTCTTAAATAAATTCATTTTGTGGTGAGGTTGAAGGAGTCCTGGGTTTCCTTTCATATACAATAGGATCCATGGTAGGAGTGGAAGTTTGTGTGGAGGGAAGTGGAGTAAAAATTGATGAAACAAGTGTGATATTAGGTGGAGATGAGGGGAGAGTGGATGGACATAAATTAGTAGATAAGTTGAATAAGGAAGTAAGAGGAACTTCCTATACTATGGTGAGTGAGGGAAAGGGAATCATAGAGAAGGATCCACTGGTTCCCATAGTTGTGGTTACTACATGAATTGGAGGTGAATTTGGAAGAGGAGAATTAAATGAGGAGAGGAAGGAAGATGAACTTACTAAACTATGGTGAGTGGAGGAAAAAATAACATAGTAAAAACTTCACCACTACCCATGGTATTTATGGTGCCTTGTGTTATAGAGGGTGGAGAAAGCATCATTGCAATTGTAGTAGTTTCTACAATAGCAATGGAGGGTGGAGAGGTATGAGGAGATGCCTAAGGGGGTGCCTACTCTTGTGTTCCCATTTGTGAAATTTCCCCCTTGGGAGGATCCCAAAACCAATTATCATTTTTAATATTCTTGACTTACTCTTTGGTGGTTTTAGTAGTATATTATTTGTGCCTATCCACCACCATTGACATGGTGACCTTATTCATCCTAGCATGAACCTCTACATCATTTATGGAACTCATAAACACCTGATCATTCTAAGTGTGGATGTGATTTTAGTCAATATTTACCCTTACTTTGAGTCTCTTTAGGTTTTTCCTCACATTCTCCCTATGGTCTCATTCTCTATAGGGTGCCCACTTGAAATCATAATGGATTTGAGTTTTTCCCATTCACTGGAAGTGTTCCCATTTGTCATATTGAATCCTACCAATATTAAGGGGAGTTGAGTACATATCTCCCTACCTCTTATTTATTAGCTAAACTTCCACTAAGTTAGCCAATTGGGAAACAATTTTTCATTTTAAAACTTTTTTTAGGACTAACCTATTAGAAATAGCTACTAAGAGGTGGGTGAATTAATATTCAAAAATAATTCATAGTCAATTTCAAAACCATTCCATCAAACATAAACTTGATGTAATAACATAAAAATTAAAACCTATTCATCCAAAAAACATAAAATATCATGACACATCAACACATAATCAATGTGAGAAACCCTCTTGGGGAATAAAACCCACTCTCAAGCCCACAAACATTTAAACTACTTGTCTTATAAGGTATTACAAACCAAAGACTGGTCAAGTCCTTTAGAAAAGAATTTAGTGAAACAAAATTTACACAAGGAGCACCATCTCCTAATATTATCAAGTCCTCCTTACCACCCAAAACCTTGATTATGTCCTCTTGACCAAAGGCCTTTAGTGAAACACCATTTTCACAAGAAGCAACAACCCCTAAGGAAGATCAAGTCTTTTAGACCCTCCTTTGAAATGAACACATTAACCTTAAAACTAATGTATTTGATCCCTGATGATGGACCCATGATAACATATCCTTATTCACACATTTACAAAGCATCAAAAACCACCTTTTGGATTATTTCACTCCCTAGCTCTTCCTCAGCTCATATATAACCACTAAACCTGTAACAGTTCTATCAAAATAATAGAAACATGAAGATGGGGTCATCCAAAAAAACCACTATTTTATCTTCCTCTTAGATTAACAACCAAACTCATATAAATATCATCTATATTTTTCTTCAATGCATACTCCTTTCACACCAACCTCTAAGGCTTACTTGCTCATTCTACCTCTACCATGATCATTAGGTCCAATGACCTATGTGTCCTCCTACACCAAATTGATTAGATAATCATGAATGATATTATTCACTCTCTAGTTTTAATCTATTACTTATATCCTCCATTTTAAAGGTTTTCTCCTTCGCTTAGCTTCACACATCCACATCTAGAACAAACAGGCCAAATAGGCCTTGTATTTATACCATGCTCTTAGTATAACCCATCTTGGTTGGTCAATATGATTACCACACTTGTTACACATTTTAATTATGTCCTCATACATGTTAAATTTAAGAAACACATACTCCATATGTTGGCCAATGTTTCATTAGCACCAAACCACCATTAGGTCTTGGTGAGACTTAGAACACTTAGGCCTTCATACTCACACATTATATGTGAGACTACTTGGACCACCTTAATCATTTATAAATGTTTATAATACATGAAAAAATATCTATAATATCCTTTTTCTCACTCTCCAATGGGTCCATGTCACCTGGAACACCAACTCCACACTCAAACCAACCAATTAGGTCTCCTCGCTCTTTAGGTGTTCATACATAAAAAATATAGTCTCAAACTTATAGACTAAATACTTAAAATTTTCACATATCCATATGATTATATCACTTTGGTTAACCATTTAATTCCTCATCTATACCTCTATGTGTTATAAACTCATCAACACATGTTCTAAGTAATCAAAACAATATATACAAAATGACCATTCAAACTAGTCATATACAATCAAGATATTTTGACTCTCCATATCTGATAAGAGGCATATCATGACAAAAAATGAAATATCCTAATCATTTTAAAATTATAAAACATCTCCATGCTCATTTTATTCTTCAAATCTACTTAAAACACCTTTAACTTACCTCTACAAGATGGTCACTCAAACTACCAATGAATTAAACAAACATAGTCTACTTCTACATCTCTGTTCATACAAAATATAGATTGGCAAAACATCTAATTACCACATAGATGACCCTCATATATTATAAAACACTCTATAATAGTTAATTCATCATGAAAAATAAAAACAACATCAACACAAGCTCAAATACCCTTCAAGGGTTCTTAATAGATGAACATTGAACACATAGTCAAATTTGAACCTTCATAACTTTTATTGTACACACTTTTAGGTCTTCAATTCTATATTTATAGATGTGTATTGGAGTCCTATACATATTTTATTTTTATAGCATGAGAAAATTATGCCTATATTAAAATTTATAGCCAAAATATAGGGCATTAGTTTTTCCTTTGTTAAATTCAAATATTCAAATGAAAACGGTCATAGTTAAACCTCAAAAACCATGCTATCATCTCGTGTCCTTATTTATTAGATTAAACATGCACCATCTATATTATTTGAAATTTTATGTATAGTGTGTTAATTCCCAAACTTTAAAACTTCTAATAGTTGACCTCATCTTATGCAATCTTTCAATATTGAATCAATGCACACCATCAATCTTTACAAATTAGCCAAGTTTTTATCATGTAGTGTGCCTCACTTAATCAATTTGTGTAAACACCTGCTCATTATTATATCATTATCCTTTACCTTTTCTTAGTGTTAAACCTTGAAAACTTATCCTCATGTCACTTATTCTTAACATCTTGGACTAAACACACTCCATTGATCTTGGAATCAAACACATTGACCCATTTGACTTATTGGACATCATAGATCTAGATGTATGAACTCCTATGAATTGTTCATCCTTGGAAGAATATATATCTTTATCTCTACTAAATGATAATCATTAAACACTTAGTACCATCTTGTATCATCCTGACATCTTGGAGTAAACACGCTCTATTGATATTGATCAAACATTACCTTGTGAAAATTTGACTAAGTATGGGAACATTTGCAATCTTTTTTTAAGGTCAACTTTGCACCTTCAAATATTTTGCTTCAATAAAATGCATGTCCTAAAATTTGGAATATATGATATCCTCACATAGGAAAATCCAACCATGTGAAAAGATGCTCTTGAAACATTTGCATGTGTGAGATATAACTCCATTAATCTACTACCTCATATTTCTTTCTACCATAGAGCTAACTATGTCTAGAACTATCTGAAGGGCAACTTGGGCAACTTTGTATATGCATATATTTTGATGCACTCCATTATATGATATTAAATTTAGTGAAAATCAACTATGAAAAAATTTAAAAAAACCCAAATGATCATTTTCTCCTCTCACCTTCACATGTGCAAAATATAATAACATCAAAATCCTTACTCAACTTTTCTTACCATATTACAAATCTAGCTTAGTATGGGAAAACACTACCAAACTACCTAGGAGCCTAATTTTTCACTTGCATATCTCATGTTGTGATTCATCGCATGACTTAAAATTAATAAAATATAAACTCTTCATAAATGTGATCAAAACCAAATGACCAACTCCCCTTGAATCATCCACATATGACAATGATGTCAGTAAACTGCCTATTCATATTTTCTACCACTAGACCTAAAATGTCTAGATGAAAACAATGATCAACTAGATGAAATCCACTCATGCACACAAGCACTCAAATCATTATTGACTACTAATTTGACCCATTACACATGCTAAAATCACTATACTCATCCCTGAACATCTCTAACCATGCCAAAATTGAAGATCAACAAAGCCTCCTTCAAGCATACTAGGACAAACACATTACACACTTTATCATTATCACCTAAAATATCAAGGTAATTCATACAATAACTATAAAACCTCCATGAAATCACCATTACATCATCTAAAACTCTCTAACAATATCCCCCTTTGTCATTAATGTCAAAACCCATCAATATACAGCTCACCTTTCTTCTTTCTCTTCAAGCACTCTCACAATATGAACTTTCTCCCCCTTTGACACAATGAAAAAGTGGGCACAAACTTATCTTTAGGACATAAAAATATAAACACTAGGATAATACCACTTTATAAATATGATAAAAACTCCCCATTACCTTTATCCTACCTTTTCTTTGCCTTGATAACTTCCTCTTGATCCATGCCTACACTCTCTTCAACCAAGCACTGCAACCAATGAAGAATGAAAATACAAAAAAATAAAATATGATGGAGCACACAATTAAAAATATAAGAGGGACTCCCCCTAATATCTATGATACATTGGACATCTTGATCATCTTTAGATCTCCATACACCATGAAGGACTACCTCACAGGCTTAATGGCCTTCTCTCTCAATTCACCTCAATGATCATCAATAGAACTTTATGCCACTCAAAAAATAGGAAACATGCTCTAATATAACTTGATAAATATTCTTAAAATACTCATACCTTGATCTTTTGAAGAAACTAAACACAAAGCACTCTTCTTCTCACTAGGCTTGTCTAAATTTTTTGTAGCCCTACTTAGAACTTGTAGAGCCCATAATTTTTAATAGACACACAATCAAGATGTTAGAATTCATATCTTGAGAAATATCATATTCCCCCTCAAGAACACCAATTTGAATTACCTATATCATCCTATACAACATACTTCCTTCATAAACCAACAAGCTAATTAGACCTCTATCTTGATGTCATGTCCCCTTTTTCGTGGACATTGACAGACTTGATGGTTAACCTATTATACGACCTTCGTAGGCTAATAGGATGGATAGAGGGTCATAATGGAGCTTGGCTTGACTTTGATTCACAGAATTTCTACATTTGGTTTTCATTCAGGTTATTTCAGATGCATTGGGCCTGAGCTCCTACTTTTTAGGGATATTTGATATGCAGTGGAGCACCTTTATTTTGGTATGGTCATGTGCGGAATCACTCCCTGATTCACCTGCTTCAATCAGTTTGAGGATCCGACGTATATTGAGGGAGATATTAATATTTGATTGATTTAATCAAATAGTAATTATTTGGTCTCATTAATAATTAGTTATTAATTATTAATTATTTGGTCTAATTTTAAATTAGAAACCCTAATGCTAATTTAAGAAACCCTAATTAGGGCAAGCATATCTTTTGAGGGTATAAGGGTTTCACATGGAGGCCATTATTGATTATGCATGTATGAATTGATTATTGAAATTGGAGAAATTCTTCTGTGAAGACTGAGCCAAGGGTTCCAGGATTCCATTTGCAGTGGAGAACGTCAACTCTTCATTGTGTGCGATTCAGAGGTTGTGAAAGATCAGCCGATCTATTGCCAAATTGAGAGATAGCTTCATCCAGAAGTTATCACAGAGGTACAGATTTGAGAGATAGCTTCATCCAGAACTTATCACAAAATTTTAGGGTTGAGAGATAAATTCACACAGAAGTTATTACAGATATTTCAGGTATTTATCTTTATTTAGTTTTTGATCCAATAACTTATACAGATAGAGATATTCTGTATTAGAATAGTATATCTTCAGATCAGGTGGTTCAGCAATCAGGGGTTAAGAACAGATAGGTTGGCAGCCGTACTAAGTCCATACAGGTCCGTACAGATTCCCACAAATATCGACACCGATAGACAGAGATCCCCAGTGACCGACATCGGCCGTTTGAGGACCGACATCAGCAGATAAGGACCTATAGAGACCGACGTTGACAGTATATCGACTGATGCTGGCAACTGTGTGTTCGACACAGCAGGCTGAGACTTCCAGAATTGCAAGTTTATTCCCAGTTTGCATAATTTTAGGTTTTTAAGACCATATCTATAATATTCTTTGATTTGCATAAGAAAGGACATCTATTGTAATCAGCTAGATGAATGATAAGATCTGTTATTTGTTTATGCATGTTTGAATCTATTCTGCAAATTGTATCTTGTTCAGAGCTTTATATGTTTCTATATTCCCTGATTGAAGGGGATATTACAGTTGTTCAGAGCTTTTGTAGGAGAAAAAAAGAGCCCCTAAGTAAGGGACATCACAGTGGTATCATAGCTTTTGTGCAGATAAAAGAGCCCCTAAGTGAGGGACATCACAGTAGTATCAGAGCCAAATTCCTGCCATCCTATTGGGCACATCAGAACTAATGTCTTGCCATTCTATTGGGTAGCTTGGGTATCAGTATGGCTTTAACAGATGTCAAAGATTTGGAAGAAAGAATGCACAATGCGAAGAAGAAGCTAGATAATCCATTCCAGCAAGCAGATGGCATTCTAAAAACATTTGAGGAGTTAGAAACTTATTTGAGCAAGGTGGAGCAATCAAATACTTATGATATGCAAAGAGCGTTATCTCTAGCATTTAATTCATTGGTGAAGCCCCGATTATTGAGACATCATGATGAGGTGGTAAGACTTGCAGCCCTCTCTTGCATTAGTGAAATCATGAGGATCATAGCTGGCTTTGATTTTTATGATGATCAGATTATGAGAGAGGTACTTTATGCCATGGTAAAAAGATTCGAAAAGTTGGATAACATTAGAGACCCTCATTTCTCAAGGAGGGCAAGATTACTTGAAACATTTGCAAGGTATGGGTTTGAAAATGTTATGATGTTAGTAGGTTGTATTGGTGAAATTTGCATGATGTTTAAAATATTTTGGAATATTTTAGATGAGTTTCATTCTAGCAATATATTGGCATCAATGCACTCTATTATGTTCACAATCTTGTTTGAGGAGGAGGATAAAATTTCCAAACTTTTGGCAGAAGATTTATGGTATGTCTGGACAAAAGGGAGAAATGTCTCACCTAGAGCTTGCATGTGGTTAAAGAATTTAATTAATAGGCCCAAGGATCGTAGTGCTTTCCCTATGACATGCAACCACTTGCATGATGAGTTTGATAGTCATGCTGATCTAGTACAGGGAGATATTAACACATCTTCAGGTAATGATTTATCCGCATTATCTTCACAGGCAGGAGTAGTTGAGGATGTTGTGGATGAGCTTTGTCTTAAGGTGAGTCTAACTCAGGAGTTAGACAGTGAGGATGAGTCTGATGCTTACATTCAGAGTGTGGAGGTGTACTCAGATGTTAGTACACTGAGTGTTGGTGATGAGTATGTTTCTATAGCTACTTATGAGGAGCATGTGGTTGAGGCTCACACACATATTCAAGACTTGGGAGTACCTGATTTTGAGGAGTTTGGGATACCAGTGGAGTTGAGTCTCCAGATTGATTCTTCTCACACATTTGACAGTATGGTACAGTTGGTTGTGCCACAGTTATAGAGGGATCAGTTATGGGATGGATTAACACCATCTTTTGTAGATGGAATTTGCAGTTGCCAATTACATAGCCTACAGTATTGACACATCCAGGGCAGTTGTAATTTCAGAGATTGGTTGAGTTGTGTTAGCCAATTTGATTATGGGTTCCTCTTTGTTTTACTTCTGATGATATTGTAGGTACTCACATTGATTCACAGCAGTGCAGAGCATAACTACATTTGGGATCCAGGTGGATCGAGTAGTTCATTGTTTCGAGATTGCTTGGGGACAAGCAATTTCTGGAGGGGTAGATTGTCATGTCCCCTTTTTTGTGGACATTAACAGACTTGATGGTTAGCCTATTATATGACCTTCGTAGGCTAATAGGATGGATAGAGGGTCATAATGGAGCTTGGCTTGACTTTGATTCGCAGAATTTCTACATTTGGTTTTCATTCAGGTTATTTCAGATGCATTGGGCCTGAGCTCCTACTTTTTAGGGATATTTGATATGCAGCGGAGCACCTTTATTTTGGTATGGTCATGTGCGGAATCACTCCCTGATTCACTTGCTTCAATCGGTTTGAGGATCCGACGTATATTGAGGGAGATATTAATATTTGATTGATTTAATCAAATATTAATTATTTGGTCTCATTAATAATTAATTATTAATTATTAATTATTTGGTCTAATTTTAAATTAGAAACCCTAATGATAATTTAAGAAACCCTAATTAGGGAAAGCATATCTTTTGAGGGTATAAGGGTTTCACATGGAGGCCATTATTGATTATGCATGTATGAATTGATTATTGAAATTGGAGAAATTCTTCTATGAAGACTGAGCCAAGGGTTCCAGGATTCCATTTGCAGTGGAGAACGTCAACTCTTCATTGTGTGCGATTCAGAGGTTGTGAAAGATCAGCCGATCTATTGCCAAATTGAGAGATAGCTTCATCCAGAAGTTATCACAGAGGTACAGATTTGAGAGATAGCTTCATCCAGAAGTTATCACAGAATTTTAGGGTTGAGAGATAACTTCACACAGAATTTATTACAGATATTTTAGGTATTTATATTTATTTAGTTTTTGATCCAATAACTTATATAGATAGGGATATTCTATATTACAATAGTATATCTTCAGATCAGGTGGTTCAGCAATCAGGGGTTAAGAACAGACAGGTTGGCGGCCGTACTAAGTCCGTATAGGTCTGTACAGATTCCCGCAGATACCGACACTGGCAGATAGAGATCCCCAGTGACTGACATCAGCCGTTTGAGGACCGATGTCGACAGATAAGGACCTACAGAGACCGATGTCGGCAGTATATCGATCGACACCGGTGACTATGTGTTTGACATAGCAGGCCGAGACTTCCAGAATTGCAAGTTTATTCCCAGTTTGCATAATTTCAGGGTTTTAAGACCATATCTGTAATATTCTTTGATTTGCATAAGAAAGGACATCTATTGTAATCAGCTGGATGAATGATAAGATCTGTGATTTGTTTATGCATGTTTGAATCTATTCTGCAAATTGTATCTTGTTCAGAGCTTTATATGTTTCTATATTCCCTGATTGAAGGGGATATTACAGTTGTTCAGAGCTTTTTTAGGAGAAAAAAAGAGCCCCTAAGTAAGGGACATCACAGTGGTATTAGAGCTTTTGTGCAGATAAAAGAGCCCCTAAGTGAGGGACATCACACTTGACAACAACATAAATACTTTAAAAACCACAAAATTTCAAATCTTTGTGAAGATTTATTTTAAAACTCATTTAATCCATTTAACAAATTAAGAAGCCTTAGATCTCAAATCATAATGATAACCACTTTTCTAGTAGAGCCCAAAACCCTAGAATATCAAAACAAAAATAGTCAACAAACCTCCTTCTAGTTAACATCCACCTCTGAAACTTTTTGTAAACCCAAAGACAACCATCATGCACTTCTATACCAATATTTGAGCTTCCATATGTTTAGGAACCTCAACTTCCTATACCATGGATTTTGAACTGCAACAAGATAGATAAACTAAGGAGCACACAAAAGCCTCCATACCTTCTTTCTCAAATTCAACTACTCAGTCATCTAATCCTAAGACCTAACCAATTAAAAATATTTTTTTAACTCTATTTTTCAACTGGATCATGACATCTTCAAAAAGTCTTCAAATACTATCCAATCACAGTCAATACTCATAGAGAGACACCTCAACTTCAAAACACTGTGAACTTCCATGGCATATGTAACTATTAAACAAGCCTTTAATAGGATTAGCAAGATCTAGAACATAAGATTAGAAGAAATTCCTTCAAATTATAGGCTCACTTGGCATCTACAACAAATTGATACAGATAGATATCTGAAAATCACATTTATACCAGATCATCCAAACCATGATCAACAAGCTAATTCCTTTTCAAGATAGGACCACTAAGATTATTCACAAGCTTCTTTAATCTAACAAAAATATATAAAAATAATGCACAAAAATACCTTATTTTCATACCTTATCATCAAAAAATATCTACAGTCACCAATCTTCCTCTGACTGACAAGTGTCTCCTTGAAGCCTAGATAGAGATACCCATTTGAAATAGTGAGACTAAAAGTCCCAAAACATAGGATACTCCCATATCTCCATATATTTCTCTAATTTACATTTGTACCTCATCATCCAATTGATTTTTAATGGATTCTTGACTTCATTCTTTGCTTCAAAATTTTCAATAAATTCTAAAAACATAAACTCTTGACTTTCCTTCATTTCTAATCCTTTTTCCACCTTGGCAAACAATCCATCAAGACTCTTGAAATCAACAAGGTTAGTCTCCTTAGTCTTTAATGCCTCAATTTTTCATACCATAGTCTAAATATTTTTGTTTTATGCATCCATCTTACTTACTTTATCCTTGTGTTTATCCTGATTTGGAACATATCCTTCTAGAGCAACTTTCTTATCATCATTATGACTAGAATAATTGGCAATGATTACTTTTGTTTTCCATATCTGAATTTGTATTTTCTCAAACCTTCTAGGATCTATATATCCTTTGACATACCTTGAAAACCTCTTAGAAATATTTGGATAGAATCTAGCAATATGTCCATTCTTATGACAACTAAAAAAAATAACATCATTTAACATACCTCTTGACTGATCTATGTTATTATTTCTCTAAGACCAATTACTTCTTCTTCCAAGGCTCCATGAGGACTCATTATTGACTAAATTACTTCTACATTCCTTACCTTTTTGATCATACTTTATACATGTAAAAAACTGACCATGAAATAAACTAGCATACCTTGAAGCATTTGGTTGTCTAATATACCTTCTTGTATTGCTTTCAAAGCTTGTATTCTCCTTGACATGCTCAGACTGTGCATGCTTCTCTACCAACTTATCCAACTTGACTATAACAATCTCATGCTCACTTTTCAATGAATTAATTTCAACCTTCATCTACTTGCACTCATCTTCTTTTACTTTTAGATTTGCATTTGTAATCCTTAATTAATCCTCAAGAATATGGATCTTCTCTTAATCCTCTTTGGCCTTATTGGCCATGTCTTTCAATCTATATGTTTTCACTTCAATAGACTATATTTATTCTTAATATTTATTTTATTCTTTCCTGGACATGCCTTACAAACTTCCCTCAATAGAACTGACTTGTGTTTCAATACCTTTGATCATATTCCTCATTATATGATTCCTCTTCTTCTGCTCCTTTAGTTCACCAAGTGTACTCATGATCTCATCTTCTATATCAACTTATTATTCCTTGTTTTCATCTTCTCTACTATTATTTCAAGCTTATTTATCGAGCATGATGTCCTTTTCTTTTGAACATAAACTTGTCTTGGAATATACTAACTAAAGCTTGAGATCATTGATAACGTTTTCATCCTCTTCGGCATATTTCTTCAAATATAAATCTGGTCTTCAAGTGCCTTGATCACAACCTTACACTATTAATTCTATTTCATCAACTATTTATCAATCTTGTGCTACTTAGGATCTCCTTCAACCTATTAAGCTTCCTCCAAAGGACCTACTCTTATACAAACTATTAGAAGTAGCTACTAAGAGGTGGGGGATGAACCAGTATACAAAAATAATGCACATTCAATTTCAAAACCATTCCATCATACATCAACTTCATCTAACAACATAGACATGAAATCACATTCATCTAAAGCATGAATAATATCATACAACACATCATCTACATGGGAAACCCTCTTGGGGAATAAAAATCACTCTCAATCTTCAAAACACTTGGACTACTTGTCATATAAGGTATTACAAACTAGAGAGTAGTCAAGTCCTTTAGACCAAAATTTAGTGAAACAAAAGTTCACAAGGACTAATAACCCATAAGATTATCAAGTCTTCATGACCACCCAAAACCTTGATCAAGTCCTCCTAACTAAAGGCTTAGTGAAACACTCGTTTCACAAGGAGAAACTGCCCGTAAGGGAAGATCAAGTCCTTTAAACCCTCTTTTGAAATAAACATGTCCACTTTATAATTTGTCTTAAACACATGATGATGGACCTCTAATAACATATCCTTCTTCACACATTTATAAAGAATCCAAAACCACCTTTTGGATCGTTCCATTCCTCAGCTCATATACAACCATCAAACCTAAAACAACTCTATCACAATAATAAAAACATGACCATGGGGTCATCCACACAATACTAATCTTTGATCTACCTCTTAACTTAACCACAAATATCATATAAACATCATTTATCCTTTACTTCAATGTAGACTCATCTCACACTAGCCTATAGGGCTTACTTTCTCATTCTACCTCCACCTGGATCATTGGGTCCAATGACCTATGTACCCTCTAGCACCAAATTGATCAAAAAATCATGAAAAATATTATTCACTATCTGGTGGTCCTCAATAACATATACCTTCCCTTTCAAAGGTTTTCTTCTTCACTTGGCTTCACACATCCACAACTAGAACAAATAGGCCAAATATGTCTTGTATTTATACCATGATCTTGGTATAACCCATCTTGGTCAGCCAACATGATTACCACACTTGTTACACATTTGAAATAGGTTCTCATACATGTTACATGTAATAAACACATAATCCATAGGTCATTCAATGTCTCATTATCCCCAAACCACCATTGGGTTTTGGTGAGACCTAAAACACTTAGGCCTTCATACTCACATGTTACATGTGAGACTACTTGGACCACCTTAATCCTTTAACAATGCTTTGAATACATAAAAAATATACAAAATAACCCCTTTATCACTCTCAAATGTTTCCATGTCACTTGTAACACTAAATCCACTCCCAAACCTACCAATTAGGTATCCTCATTATTTAGGTCTTCATACACAACAAACATAGTCTTAAATGTTTGGTCCAACTAATCAAATATTTCATGTATCCATATGATTAGATCACATGGATGAAACCTTCAATATCTCATCTATACCTCCATGTGATTTATACTCATTAGCACATGTTCTACACACTCAAAATAATATATACAAAATGAAGATATTTTGACTCTCCATATTTGATCAGAGGCATAATATGAAAACTAATGCCTTATCATAAGCCTTAGATACTTATAAAACATATCCATTCTCATTTTATTCTTCAAATCTTCTTAGAACACCTTCAACTTACCTCTGTAAGATGGTCACTCAAACTACCAGTACATTAGACAAACATAATCAACTTCTACATCTCTATTCATATAGAATATAAATTGGTAAACCTAGAATTTCCACACAGATGATCCTCATAGAGTTCAAAACACTCTCCAATATATAAGTCATCATGAAACATAAAAATAACATCAACACAAGCTCAAATACATTCTTAGGTTCTTAACAGATGAACATTGAACACATAGTCAAACTTAAACCCTCATAAATTTGACTATACACACTTTCAGATCTTCAAATCTATATTTCTAGATGCATCATAGAGTCTTCTATATATTTTATTTTTACACCATGAGAAAATTCTACCTGGATCAAAATTTATAGCCAAATTATAGATGACTAGGTTTTCCTTTGTTAAATTCAAATATTCAAATGCAAATGGTCACAGTTAAACCTCAAACACCATGCCATCATCTCATGTCTTTATTTCCTAGATTAAATACACACATTGATCTTCTTAAAACTTTAATATATAGTGTACCAATACCCAAATGTTAAAATTCTAATAGTTAACCTCATCTTGTTTAATCTTGTAATATTGACTCAACATGCACCATTGATCTTTGTGGATTATCTAGGAATTTATCATGAATCATGCACCATTCAATCAATCTATATGAACACCCACTCACTATTAGATCCTTATCCTTTACTTTTTATTAGCATTAAAACTCAAACACTTGTCCTCATCTCACTTATTCCTAACATCTTAGAATGAACATGCTCTATCAATCCTTTAGTAAGGATCTCAATATTTAATTAGTTTAAGCATCAAACACTTTGACCGATTTACCTTACTATAGATTGAAGATCTAGATGTATGAATTCCCATGAACTATTTATCCTTTGAATAAGCTTGATATTTATCTCTACCCAATATTAAACATTAAATACTTATCGCTGTCTCAAAACATCCTAAAATATTAGAATAAACATGCTAGGTTAATGTTTCTCAAACTTTACCTTGTGAAAATTTGACTATGGAAACCTTTGCAATCTATCTATAAGGTCAAATTTACACCTTCATATTTTTTGCTTTGCTCAAATGCATGTTCTAAAATTTAGACCATATTATTTCCTCACATTTGAAAATCCAAACATGTGACAATATTATCTTGAAACCTTTGCACATGCAAGATATAACTCCATTAATCTTCTCACTCAAATTTTATTTCTACCATAGAGCCAATTATGTCAAGAATTGTTTGGAAGGCCAAATTTGCACATGAATATCTGTTAATGCACTTCATCACATGATCTAAAATTTAGCACAAATCAATTAGGCATAAAAATAAATAAACCCATATGATTATTTTCTCCTCACACCTTCACACATAAAAAATATAACAACATCAAAATTCCTACTCAACTTTTCTTTCCATATTAAAAATTTGGCCAAGTATGGGAAAATATTGTCAAACTACCTGGGAGCCCAATTTTGTACTTGTATATATTATTTTAAACTTAAATACATGACCTAAAATTGAGTGCATAGAAACTAAACACAAATATGATCACAACCATATGACCAACTACCCCTGACTCATCCACATGTGTAAATGGTGATGTCAACAAACTAGCTACTTAGATTTTCTACCACTAAACACAAAATGTCTAGATGAAAATAATGACCAACCAGATGAAATCCACTCATATACATAAGTACTCAAATCATTTTTGAATTTTGATAGGACCTATTACACATGATCAAAACACCATACTCATCCCTAAACATATTCAACCATGCCAAAACTAAAGATCAACCAAGCCTCCTTCAAGCATACTAGGATAAACACATTACACACTTTGTCACTATCACTTAGACTATCAAGGCACTTCATCCACTCACTAGGACATATCTATGACATCATTGAAAACTCTCCAAAAAAAAATTGGGTAGATATATAGGGTAAGATCTATTTGCCTCTATCTTGAATATGGTGCAATCTAGATAGAGACAATAATCCCCCATCTTTCCTATGCTTTTCCTAATTTGATCTGAAAGCATGTGCATATCTTTTCCATAGATGTCTTGATCTACCATCAAGTATAAGGTCTTATTAATATTGGTCATATTGAAACTTTCACATATCTTTCTCATATGGTACTCTTTAAAAGCCTCCTGAGGTTCATCGAAATATGTATGGATGGTTCTATTTATAACATCCACCATGTAGGACATCATATGGAATTTGTGATATGGTGAGTTGTTCAGATTGATTATTATGTTGATGATATTGTAATTGGTGATTTTACCTATGGTAATTATCTTTTTGGTGGTGAAAATAAGATCGATCAGGGGAATCCACACCTTATTCACATAATTCATTATGGGGAAACCATAGATTTTGTTTAATAGGGCCATGGAAATTATGACTCCAATTCAAAAAGTGGCTATTGGGATAAAAATAAGGCTTATGATTACAAAAGTGCTAGGGTCATGGGCATATTTTTTAATCTTGGTGGATATGTTGTTGGAATGTATCTAGGTATTCACTAGAGTTTGGTTGTATGACATCTCAGGAGTAGATAGCCTGTAGTACCTTTTAAATTCTCTACCACTAAGGTGTGCCTCTATTGTGATGTTTTGGTGAAAGTGAAAGATTTTTACAAACATTTTAATATTTGTAAATAAATCAAATAGTAAGTCAATATAGGGCATTACCTTAGGTTTAGCTATGATGTTATGCATACTCATTGTCTTGAATGCCAAAGTTGGTATTCCAAAATCCAAATTTTGACCTTGTCAACTTATTCCCAAATATAAGTGCCTTAAATCATGTTTGAGGGTATATTCATCAAAAATTATGTCATTATATTTTATTGTTCTTACAATTAAATACATAGATGGAGGAGGTGAACTTTGAGATGAGGAGGCCATGATTATGTGGTTGTGAAACTTCTGGCTCACAAGAGTTCAAACTTGGGATTGAAATTTGTTAGTTTGAGGGTAATATGAGTGTAATTATCTCTATAAATTGCATATATTTCCTTTGGGTTCACTAGATTCACCTATAAGGTTGTTTAATTTGTGTGAATTAATGGTGTTAATGGCTTTGGTGGCTTAATTTTATTTTTATATTTGAATTTCACCTAACTCATAGGATGGTGACACTTTGATCATGTTGGATTCATGAGATGGTGACACTTTTATTGTGTCAGACTAATGGGATGGTCATACTTTGATCTTGTCAGAATCATAGGATGGTACCACTTTTCAAGATCATACTTAATCATTTTCTCGAGAGATTTTTTACAATGCCTTTCTTGAGTCAATATCTTGATGAATGAGATGTTGACATTTATCATGATCTCACTTGCCTAATTGCCCAAGGATTTCACACATTAAGTTTAATTTATCAATATCTAGGTAAATAGGATGAAGACACTTGACATAATCGCATAGAGTCATTCACTTAGTGAACTTGAAATATTTTTCAAGTGTTGAAATGTCATGGGTTCATAAGTACATGACACATGTCCTTGACTATTTAAAAATTAAGTCTTAATATTAATGTTATGGGTACCCTTAAAGGTATTACAAGGCCCTTCACAATATCACCCAGTACTACCTTCAAACCTTCAAGGGTACCCACACACATGTTTGAAAGGTATCCCCTAAGAGATACCTTCAAACTTTTGGGTCCACAATAGAGGTTCGAACCACATACATTATCCCAAAATATAAGAAGCTAATTTTTTTTCCATATTTTAACTCAAAACCTCCATTTCTCAATATCATTTTGTATGCTAATAAAATACATGGTTGAATATTGGCTTAATTAGTTATTTTTCTTTTTCACTATTCTACTCTTATGCATGTTTGAAATGTATCTCCTAAGAGATACCTTAAAAGTAGGATGAAATAAGAATTGAAGTATGTAGTATATGATATTAAAAGCTATTGTTTTTTTGGATTGATGTAAATTGTGTCATTAAAAAAAATGTTAGACATTACCTTTTTAACATTTTTAGGTTTTAACATATCTCCATGCTTATTTTATGGTATAAATATATATTTATCTCCTACATACAAGTATAAAATGGTATAATTTTATAAATAACCTAATTAAAAACTCTTCTCATGTGTTTTTCAAATATCCAAGCTAAAAAATCATACATCAATGGCTTTCTAATATGGAGACTATGTTTCTCTCATAAATAATAGTAAGGTCATTAGTGAAGGAAGAATACACAAAGTGGTGGGTCTAGATGCTGAATCTCTGGAACCCATAAATCTCACTTCCACATGATATAATGAGAAAATACCTATTGAATGTGTAAGTATTAATGTGACTAAATATTTTGATCTAACTCTACCTCTTCCATTTCCTACATCTTTTGTGGATAATTTGGGGGATGTAGTTGATATTTTTACTATATGGAGAACAAGAATGATGCAACACATCATAGAAAAGTTTTCTATAGACAATGACATGAAAAAAGACAAAATGATTTGAGTTTAATTCTACATATAAAACCATTTCAACAAGAAAACCCTTGATTGGATTCTTTTTTTCAATATATTTATTATCTTACCACATTTCAAATCCTAAGAAAAACTTTTCTTATGAAAAGAGTACATTTATTGCACAAATGTACAGCTCTTGCAAATGATGAAAAATTTACTTTTCGTCATGTTCAATTTGTAAACAAGGTGAGATTTTTGGTTGCATTCCTATCCCAATGTTAGAAAATGAATTGGTAATTTACATAAGGCAAGTTATACAACATTTTGATACTTGCAATATAGAGGTAACTAAAACATCTATCGTTAGATGACCTTCTAACAAAATAGTGGACACTGATACTTGTAGAGTAATCAATTTACCATACATGACACCAAAGTAAAAATAAATTAGAAAATTTTGGGACATAGTGGATAATGAAGTCACTCCTTTCCTGACATTCCTAACGTAAAGGCATCCAAAAAAATTAACTCATGCTTACAAATACTTAGGCTAAAAAATAAATCAGCCAAACACTTCACTCAGCCAAGTAGAGTTTGACGAAAGAATAGATAGTGAGATTTCAAAAATATATGTAGATAAATGTTGTATCAAAAAATGAAAATTAGTCAAGATTGTCATTTGAGATGCTAAAATTTTCAAGGATAAAGTTTATTGATTCCACCACAAAAGATAGGAGGTAACATGTCTTAGATGCCCTTTCTACCAATTTGTTTAAGAATAATAAAAACAAAACTACCATTGATTTTTAGCATACAAAGATTTGTTTGGAAGTTTGGATTAAAATATATGGATTGAAGAGAAGTAACTTTTTTGAAATTCAAAATTGTCACAAAAATGGGGAATGAAATGCATTCCATGTAGGGAGATTTTGACAATAGCCACAAAAGAAGACAATGGAAACTAAAGATATTTTGGAGCAATTGGTGGATGATTTTACAGATGTTTCTCCATGACTAACATGTTAGGTTTATATACAACTCACAATAAAATGTTTGACATCTTTTAGCATCTTTCACTAAGAATTTATGAGGTGCCACATCAGTGCACAACTATTAGATATGAAATATGAGCCAACATTCGAGCCAAAATTAAATAGCATGTGGAGAACTAATTTTCATGATGTGACCATTACCATATTTGATGACTTTACTAGGTGCAAAACATGCATCTTGTTGACTCAAAACAAATGCTCTAGGTCCCTCCCTAGAGATCAGGAAGATCATATCAATCAAGATTTTGTGATGCACTTAAATTAGATCATTTTTGTAAGATAAATGTATTACACACATAAACAAATATCAAAGAAATGCCCTGAAGAATACATCAGTGTCATTCATGACCAAGTGAAACATAAAAAAACATTTGTGTCAAGGGCAGTGATAAAAATCAAAGTAGTTACCGATAGAATATTAGAGTTTTCAATGCTAGGGATTATAACACATGGTTATGGTGCAGGCAGATATGGGATTTTTTTTTACCATATGTTATTAGAGGATCTAACTTTAATATCACTTTATTAAATAAGTGCTTCAAGGATATGGAAATAAAAATACCAGTTACTTATGGATCTTTACTATATAAACCTAGATCTTCAAAATCTCCATTGTTTGATGCACTTTTATCTAACAACTACTACCATGAATGCAAGAAATATAGAGACGAAACACATTTAAATGGTGCCTTCAAGAAACTTCCTTCCAAGATATACCTTCAACTAGACAACTATTATGGGGATAATAAGAATAGGTACTTAAATCCATAATTATATTTTAAAAATGTTAAACCTTATATGGAACTAATATTATATTTACAAATTAAAAAAATCATGTTTTTTTGTATAGCTATGTGTTGTAATATTTATCTCTCCTTGTATACAAAGGTGTTTTCCTCAATGTCGAGGTTAGATTTCTCCCTATACGACATACCCATGAGGACATCGATGGCACATTTGGAAACTTGTCTGAATGCATAAAAAGGAATGATGTATGGAGTATGGTAGAGATGATATAGTTATAATAGGATGTGTGAAAATACAAGAATCTTCATGCCATATTTGATTGAATAGGTATCATATTTTAAAGACTATGTTAATAGTTACTAGATAAAGGGAAAAAATGAAATAGTAGGCTTGATAAAGGTCAATACTTTCTTCTACACATGGAGCAAGGTCAGCCCATTATGCATTGAAAAAAATCTATAAGAGATAGAAATTGGTCTCATGCCCCCCAATCCGATAAACTATAAATTAAATATAAAAAGTCTTGATTAAGTATGTACAATAATTCAATGAATTTTGTCTGACTAAAAATAGTAAGTGGAAGGATCTAGTGAATTACTTCCAAAACATCCATGACATAATGAAAGAAGACATGTTCCCTTATGAAGTTTAATGTATAGGAGAATTTTGGCCTAGAACTCACCATGACATACACTTGAATAGATATCTACATAAAATGGTTCATGATATGACCCTTGATTTTAGAGTATCATTTACAAATACATATGTTGGTCCAAGAAGCAAAAGAACAAAAAATGTATTTGATCTAGCTCAAGATGTGCAAATTAGAGATATGTTATTTGTCAGACCTAAAAATTCTATAGGAGTGGACTACATAGTATAAGTTACTAGAGCTAAAATCAATATTGAAATACTAAAAACAAATGGAGATATAGAATAAAGGGTCAATGTAGCTTGGTTCATCCCAGTTCATCTAGGGGGGAAAGATGTAGAAGAAGTAAAAATTTATTCAAGTTGCTTGGATAAGAAATGGAATTCAAGCCCAAATAACACATCTTTACCATCCATGCTCATAGATAGTATCATCTACGATTGGAAACCAAATAAAAGCTGGAGAGGTCATACACTTGTTCTCACTAATTTTTTGAAAGGCATTCTAACAAACTATTTGAATGCATCATCCCACTAGGCACTTTCAAAAATAGTGATAAAAGGATTGGGAAATTTGAAATGGTGTTTCCTTAATTTTGGAATGAGAAATATGAATGTTTTTTTTTTTTTTAATTTAGTCCATTTTTTGAGAATGTATAATGTTTTATTGTTTTATTTATTTATATTTATTTCTAGTGGCACTTCACATTTTGGGTTTTGGAAATTACACTTTAGCATTTGAATTTTATATTTTATATTTTATATTATGATAATTTAGTATTTTAGTAACTATGCATCTATTTAATGGAATTTGACTGTTAGAACATCCACTTCACATTTTTGTGATTCAAAATGGTCTTTGGCTTTTGTGTATTCCAAATAGCCAGATCATATTTTACAAAACATGAAAACCTCTTCAAATTTTTGGTTTTTCAAATTAAACTTCACATTTTGCATCCTTCAAAATTATCTTCATAATTTGCATATCAAAATTTACTTTTCAAATTTTTTGCACTGTAAAATACACTTTTGCACTCCCATGTTTGTGAAAAGGTATTTGAGGTTTATGCATATGAAATGTCCCACTTGCACATCAAGATTTGTTCTTCAGCATTTATGTATCAATAAATGGTATTTAGCTTTTCATTTTTTCAAATTACACTTTTTACAAGCACCCAAGATTGTGCCACTTGGAATAATCTCAATGAGTTATCTATACAAAAGGATGACTAGTCCAAACAAAAGTCTTGAATAATGTGAGC
Organism: Torreya grandis; assembly: GCA_037957365.1. Lineage (NCBI taxonomy): Eukaryota > Viridiplantae > Streptophyta > Pinopsida > Cupressales > Taxaceae > Torreya > Torreya grandis. The sequence goes on along the minus strand of JARHVA010000537.1, from coordinate 2,784,435 downwards.
ACCTGAGAATATAACACGTGTCATAATCTAGGTAACTCAACTATGTGGGATATTATATTAATATTATAATAATAGAACAACCATGATCGACATGTGGCATGTATATAAATACAAGATAAACTTTGATGTCATGAAGACATTACTTGATTCAAATTAAATAGATAGTTCACGATCCGATTAACTACTGACACATGGCATCCCAATCATCTCAAATGATTTAAATCACATATCACCCAAGCACATGATTGATGTATAAATTGTTTTTGTTTAAGAAATAAATTGCCAAGTCTTATTATTTGTAAATGCATGGTTTATGAACTAGTTTGAATGGCCACATAAATTCTGACTATTTTTCATATTTAGTTAGATGATACTTATTTCTAATAATTTTGACTAATTTTTAATTGCTTTGTATTATTTTAAATAATGTGGACTTATTTAAAATATATCATATTATAGATGTGATTTATTTGTAATAAATTCAAGTAATTCTTGATGAAATCCAATTTACTTATGATAGTTTTCAACTATTAATTATTTCTCATCATTTAAAATAATTTGTAATTATTATAAATACATTAGATAGATGTGATTTATTTATAATAAATCCAAATTAATCTTGATAAAGTCCAATTTAATCTTGATATAATACAATCTATTTTTGATAGTTTTTTAATATTTGGACTATTGATAAGTCCATATTATCTAAAATAGTCTTTCCTCCACCCCAATAATATGTGCTACATCACTACCACATCCAATGAAGGAGACCAAAAAAATTATTTCATTTTGCATGATGATACCGACCCTTAGAAGCCCATCTCCTTTTTAGGGATGCTCCCAAGCACAATTAGCTAGACTACTGATTCATCCAAGGCTTTCTCCATGGATAAGTCTTACACCACAACATACCTACTTTGAGACAAGAACTCCTAAAAATTTAAATGCCAAAGACTGCCACTGTTAATAAATCTTGTGAGGGATAAAGCTAGATTTCTCATACCACCAAAATTGAGAGTCGATTCCCACACTGTGACATAAAAGTCATCATCATTAGAAAGCATCCCCCTAGTAAACATACCATCTACCATAAATGATAATAATTGTAGCTCAATATGAATTATTACATTAATATCAATCCATATTTCTTTACAATTTTCAATACGCATCCCTTCCACTTGGTTGATCCTAGCATTTGCTGGAAAGTTTGTTACCACATTTACCTCATAGAATTAATGCTCCCCTTTCTAATACTAAAAGAAAGTGAAGAAACTCCCAAGATTTAACCAAGATATTATTTATATTCATAGGCTTTGGATATTTGATTCAAAAGGGCTCAAATCACCACTTGATATTCCCCTTCGATAATCAAGAATCAATGCCACATTACACCACTAATTATAGGTCGACAATTAAAGTTTGATCCTCTGCTTCATTATTGGTTCCATCCATGAGTTTTACTAAGGTAGCTCTGATCAAGGGACCACTAAAATATTTTAAAATGAACCCCACCCTGGAAGCCCCAATATTTACTCTACAATATCCATCAAAATTGATCTTAAACCAACCCAAAAGGGGAGGCTCCCAACTAGCTTCACATCTTGATTTTCTACTTTCTAATTTACATAAAAACAATCCATTAATGGGTGTAATTTTAAGCAATTTCCATATACTAATAATTATTAGATACCAACTAGAAAGAAGAACCTTTTTGCATTTATCCTAATCCAAAACAATTTCTAAAATAGAGGTTTCAATCTCATAAATAACCCTAGATAATGACTTTTCTTCATTTTCAAAGATACACTAGTTTATTTCCTTCTATATAGACCAAATAAGGATGGAAGTGCTAACTTGCCATAGATTATACAAAGAGTGATTAACCTCTATCAGATATCAAGACTCAAAGTCTTTTTCTAGAGAGGGAGACCAATCCCATAGTTAATCAAACTTACCACAAAGCCAAGACCAGCACCACCTTAAAAACAAATAATTGAACAACAAATGATCTACAAATTCCTCCTCTTTATTTCACATACAACATCTAGAGGTTCCCTACAAACCCATTTTATATAGGCTATCTTGAGTTATAATCTTATTTTGAATTGCCAACCATGTAAAGGCCCCATCTTTTTGAATTCCCTCCTTACTCTAAAACAACTTCCAACCCAAGAAAAAGACACTTTAGTCAACTTAGCCATTTGATAACCAAGGTTAACTAAGTACCTACCATATTTTTCACCCACCTAATGTAGACCATCCTATTTTTCATTTAAGAAAACTTTAATGAATGAAAAATAGTTAGAAATGGTCGTGTCATGATAAGGATAAATTGGCATATCTACCAAGGTTTTCGAAATACCACCAATAAGATACACCTTGGCAAGACTAAAACTCAAGATAGTCATCTACCTTATGAACCCATAACTCTTGAATAGTAAATCATGTCTTATATACTTGAAGGGTCTCCTCCAATGGCTTGTATCCATTCCAAGAATCAAACTATAAATATGCTAACAACTCATTGTTGATAGTCCAAGACATATTATTAGTAATAATCAACTTATAATTTAGTAGGAAATTCCACTTATGCGAACCCTTAGGAGGATTAGCTATAGAGACCATACTCCAAGGTTAATAATTTGACCCAAGATATTTGGCTATGAGTCTACTCCATAATGACCTTAATTTTTCAAGCATCTTCCAAACTAATTTAGCACCCACAACTAAATTATGAAAATGAATATTTTTGATTCTAGCACCCCCCATTTTTTTTGTTTGTAAACTCACTCCTATTATAGAAGAGGAAATTTACTAAAATATTATGCACCTTTCTAACTAAAATCCATCATGATTTTATTGATTTTGTTAACCATATTTCAAGGAGGATATAAGATAGAAAAACATAAATTAAGAAGAGCACATAAAATTGATTTAATCAAAGTGATCCTACATACCAATGTCAACCAATACCCTTGCCAAGATGCCAACTAAGATTTGAAATTTTTTATTAGACTATCACATAGACTTGATTTTACTACTCCTAAAAAAAGCAAAATACCTAGATATTTACTCAAGATCTTACCAATTTTGAATCCAGGCACTGTAATAATCTATCTTTGCTTAACCTCATTACAGTTGACAAAGAAAATTTATGATTTGTCTTCATTGACCTTCTCACTTGATGCCATCTCATATTTATTTAGAATTGCCTTAAATTTTTGGGCCTCAACAACAAAATCAACTCCAAAAATAAAAGTTTCATCATTAAATTGATGGTGAGATAAACTATCCATATTATCCACCACTTTTAGGCCAGACACCCTTTTAGAAGCTTTATCTTGAACAACCACCATACCCAAATCTTCAACCATTAAGATGAAGAGAAACGAAGAAAAGGGGTCTCCCTAATGCAAACCCCTAGATGCTTCAAATAAATTGGATTGGTTCCCATTAATCAAAACTAAAAATTAGGACTAACAATACAACTAAAAATTCAATTAAACCAATCTTTGGAAAAGCTAAAATTTTCAAGGACTTTGATGAGAAAGTGACAATTAACTCTATCATAGGATTTGCTAATATCCAATTTGAGAAAAAAACTTTATATTGATTATGAGAGAGAGAGAGTGTGTGTGAATGATTTCATGAGAAACAATAATAATTTATTATATATTCTTCATCGACATAAAACCCACCTATTCTTGAGAGATGAGGGAATCTAAAACTACCTTGATCCAACTAGCCATAGATTTGGAGATGATTTTATACACAAAATTACAAAGGGAGATAGGATATAAATCATTGAAACTCACCTAAGAGTCCCCTTTTGGAAATAGGGAAATGAAAGTAACATTCAGATCTAGAGCCACTTTCCTATGATGATAGGATTCTTCCACCATGTTCAACACATCAACCCCCATAATTTACCATAAGGATTAAAAAAAACTATTGTAAAACCATTATGACTCAAAGTTTTATTTTTAACCATCAAAAAAACTACCAATTAGACTTCCACTAAATTCAAAGGATCCATCAATTAAGCATTTTCTTATCCAAAACCAGTTTAGGAATAAGCCCAAAATTCAAATTTTGAGCTTCCAAATTGGATTTATCTTCTCCAAAAATCAATTGATGGAAGAAAGACACTACTTAAGCTCTAATGTCTATGTGGGAGGTTAATAAAACATTATTGCTATATATGATAATAGAAATCCAAGTTGTTAATTTTTTATCCCTTATCAAGTTATGAAAAAAGGCCAAATTTTTATCCCTTTATTACAACCAATTTACTCTAGACTTTTATTTCTAATGAATTTATTCAATAAGAAGTATTTCCTCATACTCCTGCATAAGCTTCTTTTCTAGGTAGTAAAGCTGCCACATCAATCCCCCAAGTTTTTATGACAAAATCATTCAAAATAACAAAGTGGCTTCAATCTTCACCTTTTATTGGAAGATATTTTTGAAAACTTCACCATTCCACCTCTTAATACAACATTTTATGAATTGAAGTTTCTTAGTCATTTTATACATGAGAGAACCCAAGGAGGGGGGACAAGATGACCACCAATTCTTCATGAGTTGAGAAAATAATGGATCACACAACCACATTAACTCAAATTTGAAAGGAAAACATTCTAGAGGAAATGCTTGAGAATATTGAGAACAATTGAGAAATATCTGAGCTATAGACACCAAGCACCAAAATCTCCACCACGCAATCACTAAGAAACTAGTTTAAATTGATTAAAAATGCGTCAAGTCTCTCTAAAATATTATCCAAATGCACTCTTTTATTATTCCAATAAAAACAACCTAATTTAGGAAGCACATCCTCCAGATCATTATTCTATACAAAATTACAAAATCCAACTAAGAAGGATTAGAGGCCATCACCCCTCCCAACATATCTTGAGGTTGGTGAATGGCATTAAAATCACCACTGAGGGGAATCTTATCCTCAAAAAACCTCAACATCATATTAGATAATGACTTCTAAAGTTACCTCTTCTAGATAGTATCATTAGGACCATAAACATTAAAAAATAAAAAATTTACATCCAAAGAATAACTAGAGAACTTTCATAGCTACCACCAAGTACCTGAATCAACCACCACTACATTAGCCATTAGAGGATATTAAAAAAATGTTAGGCCAATAGAGGCTCCAACTACTTCCACAAAAAGATAGTTTCATCTAGCCCAACTTTTTTTCATAAAAAAACCCTACTTCTTGCAAATTCAATTTAGTTTCCTAAAGTAATAAAACCTAAGGATTTTTAGCTAATATGAGACCTTTCACTACCCATCCCTTATTAGGGGAATTTATGACCATAACATTCCAATATAGGAGCTTCATTGAACCAATTGGGGGAATTCCATCTCCCTCTTTCCAAACTCTATAAAATGAAACAAAGTACCCTGTCTACCACTTAAAATCTCCCCTTTCATCTTGTATTTAATCGATTTCCTACCCCTTCTCTTTGTAGGGCCTTTATTCATATGGGTTAAGGAGTAATAAAATTGAGAGATTGAAATCACTTCCATGAATTTAATTCTTCTTCTAAAATTTATTCCTCCTCTACCTTTGAAGCACTACCCTCAACTTCTCCTAATTCCCAGATTGGCTCTTCTAGTGATTCTACCTTTGAAGCTGGAACTTGAATCAAATTGTCTTGAGAGGATTGCAACATATTTTTGAGAAAATTAAATTAATGTTCTATAAATTCACAGACTTTAATTAAATAATCTAGAGATAAAACATTACCATTATCAAGTTTCTCAACTAAAGCCTAAGTCTTTGCAATGTTCTTGTTAAGGTCAATCTCAGTAGACTGCTTAGAACAATCAAGAAAAATTGGAACAACCTTCAATTACCCTTCCTTTATATCATAAAAAATCTCTATAGAACCTTTCTCCACTTCTACCTAAGAATAATATTTGTCCAACACTTTCTCAATCTTGTTATTACACACTAATTTTTCTACCATACCAACCAAACTGCTAACCAAGCGTGATGAGAAACTTGATTTTTAAGAGATCATAATTTTTGGGTGAGACCTAGATGTCAATATCAAAAGTAAAAAAAGGGGATTTTATCAATATCCACTTGCTAACTCCAAACCCTACCCAAATATTTGATAAAAAAATTCCAAAATATCCTTGTATAAGTCTATCAAAACCCTAAATTTGGCATAAGAAACCAAAATGACTTCTTCTAAGATAGGGTCAACTTCAATAAAATAGCCTAGCATATTACCCAAAGATTTTATACAATCCAATCCCCATTATTCAATGGGAAGCCCATAAAAATGAGTCCAGACTAGATTTTTTTTTTTTACTACCAGGGATCAAAATTAGGGCTCCATTTTTGAAACAATAAACTTGTTCCCATTAAAAACCAATAGGGATTGAGCAAGACCATATTATAGGTTTAGCCTAAGGTGAAAATAACCACAAATAATCCCTTTGGGAGAAAATAAATCTTCACCTCCTTCCCCTAATTTGATGAAACCCATTCTTCCACTTCACCTAGTGCCACCCATTTTTTGGCACATTTACAAATTAGGAAAATTTTAGATAGTATCTATAAGTTACTGGAAAAAGGCTCTAAATTCCATTCCAATTCTAATGATTTCCCAATTTGAACTCCATCAACTGAAGACACCTTAGGTTATTCCTCTAAAACCTAAGAATGGACCAAATTATTTTCTTCCAAACCATTTATGTTTTCTCCAATTGGAAAGACATTTTCTCCCATTGACACATGCTTACCTACATCCAAATCCTTCTAAATAGAAAATCTTTGACAAGATTCAACCTTGATTCCTAGTTCTTGCTTTATGACTGCATTTCCAAAACTAACTTCAGAAACCAACAAGTCTTGAGTTTCACAAATTTCATCTTCCATCTACCACGCCTACCCTTTCCTACCTCTAAAACTACCTCTTAATGTTAAGGTTTTACCCTTCCTATCGATGCATCCCTGAGCAAGACCCTACACCAAATATATCATGTGTGCCATCCACAAGGCCATCAATTTAAGTTACATTACAAATTAATATTTTTTCTATAAAGTGGTTTTACATAAATAAATTACTACACTTAATCATAAACAATATTTTCTTTATTATTATTATTATTATTATTATTATTATTATATATAAGCTAAAATTTTAAATACACAATTCAATATATATATAATTTTTATAATTTTTTTTTTTTAATAAAATCTAAATTTACATATGATATTAAATTTTGAATAAATAACCATCATCAAATTTTTACATGATAAACATCAATAGTTAAAATAATCCAAGCATACTAATTGCATTTGTTTGAATGCTTTTATGTCATTTCAAAAAATTAAATTCGAGAACATGGAATAAGGGTGTGACATTTTTTTGGAAGACCTTAAAACCAAAAAACAAATGATTTAATCATATTAAACCATATTTAAACAAATAATTTATCATTATTATTATTATAATAATAATATATATTCACTTATGCATGCTTTTAAATTGTTCCATACTTATTTGCCTAACTTATCAATTTATGATATGGAACAAGATAAATTTAATTCACCTCAGGAATGTGGAAAGCATGATCTCATGCTTCATATTTATGACTAAACACTCAATGGTCTTATCTATTTCATTTTTTGAATTGGTATTCTATGTGTTGGATTTTGAAAAAATGATATAAAAGAATACCTGGAAACACCTCCAATGGGAAGAATATCACAGAACCAAAATCCCATTAGCCAAAGATAAAGAGACAATAATCTCTCCCAAAAAAGAGACCAAAAAAGTTGTATATACAGTGTCTTCCTACCCATGAAAGATAAAACTCCTCCCTAAAACATAGTCTACTTTGTGTTCTAAAGTTTTACTTGTGAACTGAAATGAGATTTGTTGTTTCATTTCTTGAAAACAAGCATATCCATAGTCAAATATGAGTTTATTACTCAAGTGAGAATCCCTCACTCCTACAAAAATGTGCACTGGATTAGTGTATTTTTTGGTGTTAAATATGTCAAGTCCCTAAGATATTCATAATTATATAGTAGGTACAAGACCCCATAAACTGAGTCTACCTCAAATTTTAGGATAAGTGGCTTCCCCTTCCCTTTAAATTTTTATTAGAGGGTATTATATACAAATTCACAACCCCATAAATGATCTTCCCTCACATAATTCAATGAATCTTGATAAATAAGGAATGGATTGCACTTGTGACACTTGATATTAATGGCATATCTCTGTCATTGAATACACTGACATAAAGGCAAGGGTTCCATGCCAAGCCTATGTGAAACCATTTTAATAACTCTAACATTTAATCCACCCACCTTATCTATAATGCCATGACTTCCACCATCTAAAGTTTACATGGTGGAAAGTATGGAGTAATAAATCTTACCTAAAAAAAATATTTATTGCCATAGAGAAGGCAGTTATTGGCAATTACTTCCCAAACAATCAAATTAAATTACTCACAAAAGCTTTCATTTCCATTTATTAATATATTTACATCACAAGATTATATATTACATTATTCATAATATATATCTAAAAATATATCAAGTGAAAATATATTAAATATAATAATACACTCTAGTAGTAAGCGTGAGTCAAAACTTAATAATATAGTTATAGTTTAATATAATTTATATTGAGACTATATTATTTGATAGCAAAGAATCAATCAAAGTTTATAAAATATTTTACGATAAGTAATGCAATTAATTATCATGTTAAACACTCTTTAAAATAATTAATAAATTCAATTAAACATTAAGTAATTTGTGAGATTGAACAATGATTCATAAGTGATAGAGAATATATAATAGGGTGATCAATACTTTTCATCTTATAAAATAATCATCATCAATGTGCCAATATAAATGGGTCAAAATTAAAATTCACACATTCAAGGGAGAGATCAATTTATAAATAATATAAAAACAACAATATTTATCATTTGTATTTTTAATTTGCATAGTGTCAATTATAGATTTTGTTTTTTATTTTTATATGTTTTTTAATTAGTTAGATTATTCTCAAGATTTTATTTTATTTAAGTTCTAAAATTATGAATGTTAACATATTTTATTATTGTTTAATTATATTCTCTTTGAAATAAATAAGTTTTTAAAGTTAATAATTGATATTAATTTTCCTTAAGTAGTTCCCATAGTTTCATACTATCATCCACATTGGTCACAAACTAATTAAAACCCAAAGAATTTTCCACTATTTAATGCTAATAAGTAACATGTGAAACAATAAAAAATTTCTACTATAATCAAATACTGAACAAGTTGAGTGCCATCCCATTTTTAGAGTGCACTGTGTAAAAATAACGTGTCATCTAAATAGATAATTTTAATGTTGAACTAGATATGAAATCACCATGCTCTAAAAATAACCTCTTTAAATCTACCAAGAAAAAATTTACTTAGACCTCCTAAGGAGGATAGTATGTTGTAACAACATCTAGTAGGTCGGAAGGATGGTGTCATGAACCTACCTATAGGGGTGCCCACCTTGACCCTCTAATTATGTTCCAATCTCCTTCTTCTCCCCATACTCACACAAGGTGAACAACATGTGCATTACAAACATATATGAAACCAACATTTAATCAAAAATAAAATCAAAAATAAAATCTTAAAATAAAGCTTGGGTAACTCCATAATATGATTAGATCAAATTCCAATTGGGCTAAAGAGATTCATAAATTAAAATAATTTAAACTCAATTAAAATCAAGTCAATAATTGTAAAATAACTTTTTATCTTAAGTTAAATCAAATAGAAGTAAAATTGTTGGTTTGGAAACAACTTAAAATGGGAATCAAATAGCATGAGATGTGGCATAAATTTTTTTTTAAAAATTTACATTATAGAACTATGTGGCTAAGTAAGGCACCCTAGCGAATAAGGAAAAATATAATTCTCATTACCTCCCAGAGGTAAGATAAATGCATCACCCTACATATGCCTCCCAAAATATCACAAAGTTGCATCATAGGGTAAATCACAAGGGTTGTCCTTAAACAACCACTAAGGGGTGGGTGGAGGAACAAGTAATTCATAAGGTGCCCATTATGCATAAAGAGATAATGGTACCTATAGAACCCATGGTGCACACACCTAAATATTCAAGCAACTACCTTATACAAAGGGAAAAAATATTCAATCAACTACCTTATATAAAGTGGGTTTTTAGCTTATAATAAGCTCCACTTCCTAGCTCGTAACCCAACTCAAACCAATATAAACATGGTTATAATATACTCTCAAACCCCACACTTGCATCAATTCTCAATCATTAGAGTAGTGATGCAATGTTACATAATGAAACACATCACTACATAACAAAAATTTATCTTAAACACCATATGTTTTCATGAATGGAAATCACTTCATGTCATATTTACACATATGAGGTTTACACACAAGATACATCATCAAGCACACTTACATTCACAAATCAAAACTAGTCTCAATATCACAAATGTTATACTTATACCATAACATACACACTACAAAAAATGCAAATGTTATTTATATAGAGAGGATCCATTTTTTATAAGGTTTGGTACATATAAAAAATGATGCAAGGGTTTTCATAATATGTTAAAATTACACATGTACATAATCAACTAAAAAAGTCAAGGATACACATTTTTGGCTCAAGATACATTGTTTACATTAGTTCATGATAATGGTATAACCAAAACACAATACAAAAGAAAAATTTAATTGGTAATATACAAGGATTAAGTGGTCTCATCAGTCCAATGTATGTACTTATGTCATTCTTGATGACATTGCTAACAACCCTTAATAGTCTAACTGATGTAACTTTGTCATCTTTGATAACATAGATAAAAACCATATGTCACTTTTATTATTAATGTAATATAACAAGTGACCATTCCATACAAACTAGTGTCACAAGAGTGTCCTATGGAATTATGAATGATTTCTAGATTTGACCACTTATGAATCATATTTTCTATAGTACCTCTATATATAAAAATACTTAGAAATAAATTTAACCAAACTGACAATATATATCATATTTTTATATGTTATGAAAGGTAAATTAACCAACTGCAGTTATTTTCCTAAGGTTCCCAGTGCTAAACCCAATTTCTGATACCAAGATGTCATGCCCAAAACTTTTGTCACAAAACCCATGTTTTTTTATGTTAACTTAAACTAATGATGTTTACTTATTAAATGCATTTGCTTAGTGGTTTAATTATTATGATCCATTCAATTAAAAACTAAAGTGTGACACACACAATTATTATGTGATTTATTTAATTTAATTAATTTACACCACAAGGTTTCCTTAGGAAACAAAATACAAACATATTAGAGTGAGGTTAAGATCAAAAGTAGATTTTGAAATCCTTTTAATTAATTTTCTTCACAAGGAAGAGGGACAAGTCAAATTAATATGATGTCTTGAATATCATTTCTAACTTAATTATAATTTCTTGATTTAATGGATCATGAGAATATTCAAACATACATATCAAGTCAAAATGTAAATGAAAATAATAGATAATTAAGGCAAAGATTTTATTTATAAAAGAGTTATCGCCCTAAGGCTCACAAAGGGATACTCCTTACTAAAACATTACACGAATCTATTCTAAAGGGCACACAAAATAAGGGGAGTTTATAAAATGAAATTTATCATGAGATAACTATCGTCTAATCAAATCAAACATAATATAAAGGGATTAATTATTACACACAAATTAATCTCACTTTTTATTCAATTAATATTAAATATAATTTTCATCCAAGTAAAAACATATAAGTCCAACATGAAGGAATATGACAAGACACACCCAACTAACCTATAAGGACCTAAACCCAATTCTAAAACCATAACTTAGGTATCCTACATATCCATTCTATAGAATCAGGGTCTAATGTATTTCTCCTTACACTTGTGATGGCCTCCTCCATGAGACATCATCACCAAAACTAGATTGTCATTATAAGGTAACAATGTATCTAATATGTCACTCAAGAGAATCTTATAAAAATATAGTCATCTTACCAATTTGAAATGACACTTCTAAAGGTCACTTATCATAGAAAACCTTTACATCCCAAGGTGTATGTTCTTACCCAAATCACCTTTATGTGTTAACACAAATGATAGTTCAATGTGAAAGTGAACCTACGTTCCGTTGATACAACAAGACCAAAGTCTCAAAAATATCATTATTAGAGAAGTTTCATCTTTCGAGTGGGTCTACAATAGTTTCCAAGTTTAAGATGGGATAAAACAAGATTAATTCAAAAAAATAATCAAAGAGGGTCACTACCCAACAATAACTGTAAACTTAGCACACCAAACAACTAAAACTATAGGATACATATATGTGAGGATAAATCCTCTAAAATTCATTGTAATACAAACATTATAAGGTTAAATAATTTAATTTTGTTTTCCAATAACATCTAAAATTAGTTAGTGGTCATGCTCAACCAAGGATATTATCCTAAAGGTTAGTCCATTATGCTCTCACCCACTCCTTGAGTTGCTTACATATCTACAGTGATCACTTCACATGTAGAATCACAATTGGTTTTATTTCACCTATTTTAAAAAAAGTGTTAGATCAATTGTGAGGGTTTACAACCTTTATTAACTAGGCACATGATAACACTAATTAGTTACCCTTACATGTAATATCATAGCCATTAGTTGGCCTAAATGCATCTAGGTACTACTAAGAGATTATAAGGAGATTACCCAAAAAGATAATTAAGTGAGTTTATACTTATGGTTTTGACCACAAAAATCAATCCCTACTCCAAAATGATTTTTTACACAACTTCTATTAGGTCCACCAATTTAGAGACCCAACATGGTGTGACTAAGACCTTTAAAAATAAATCAAACATTTACGACTTAAAGCTTGAACCAAGGAAATAAACATTTTTTATAGGTTAATATAAAGAGGTAAAAATAATAACTTTTTTAATTTGGTGATGTTTCACTCAAAAAAATCAAAACCATAAGTTTGATTCCCAAACAATGCCAAACACCCTAACCTCCAAGTTGACAATCAAGTGCAAAAGTACCCTCATAATAATACACAAGGAAGAGAGTGATGGACTATTTTATAATAGCTTATATATTTGAATTAAGAGATAGGTAATCTAAACTCTTACCAATGGTTCTTATAAAATTAAAATAAAATATTTTTATTTTATACAATAATTTAAGGTAAATAAATTTACTTATGGATAGAAAATCATAGAAATAACAACAAATTGATTACTACATTAAACCATTATGAAAAAATTACATGAGATGCATACATTAAACACATTATATTCATCAAATTTAACTTTGTCAATATAAAATATCCTCTCTGATAATTATTATATTATACTCTTTATAACACTATTTGTTATTTATTCAAGACTTATATAAAAACTCACAAGATTGATAAATTATGTGCATTTATTATGTTAATGAAACAAAATAAAGTTATGTTTAATCATTGTTTTATTGGTGGTGTCACTTATTTGACAAAATAAACCTAGACTTATATTACCATATTATTTATAGTATAATTTTAGTATACTATATGATAATGCTTTGGATTTCTCCAAAATTAGATTTTACATTTTGACTAAGTACATTGAATATATGACAGTGTGTAGTCGCACTCTAGATAACTTTAATATTTTTGAGTGATACTTTCAAAATTTTATATAAGTTTTATAATGGTTATTTTTGATAACTTTGTATTATTAATGTTAAGTTGAAGAATTAAATGACCATTTTTTTGAATTGGTATTCTATTATTAATGTTAGGAGCATGATCTCATGGTTTATATTTATCATTAACAAATCATCGATCTTATTTATTTCATTGTTTGAACTAGTATTCTATGTGTTGGATTTCAAAAATATGATACAAAAGATTACTTGGAAATGCCTCAAATTGTTAAAATAACACAAAACCAAAATTTCACGAGCTAGAGATAAAGAGACAACAATATCTCCCAAAAAAGAGAAACAAATTTATCTCTATGTCATGTCCTCCAACCCATGAAAGATAAAAAACCTTCCCAAAACATAGTCTCATTTACATGTCCTGAATTTGAACTTACAAACTAAAATGAGATATATTTTTTCATTATTTGAAAACATGCATATCCATAGTCAGATATGCATGACATGCTCTAACTAGCTTGGGTGTTTTAAATTAATCAAGGGATAATCCTCCTCTCTTAAAAATGTGTACACTAGAGAAATGTATTTTATGGTGTTAAAGGTTTCAATTCACTTAGATTCCTTGATCGAATGAATTTTTCATTAATTCTAAAAATAAATCAAGTACGCTTGTAGTGGTGAGAAAGATCCCATAAAACCAAGTCCACCTCAAATTATATAAGATGTGGCTCCCACTTACCTTGAAAAAATCAAGGGAAATTATTGTATACAAATCCATGACCCTATATATGATCTTCCCTCACAAATGTTAAGGAAACCTGCTAAAGAAGGAATGACTTGTAATTGTGATGCTCAAGATTAAGGGTAGATATCTCTCATTAAATGCATTGATCAGATGGCATGGGTGCCATGTCAATCCCATGCGCATCTATTTTACTACATCCAACATTCAATCCACCCACCTTATATGTCATGCCATGATTTCCACCAAATCTTACTCGGTGGTCCATCATTTTGTGGAAAGTATGGATTGGTAACTCCTGCCTCAACAAAATGTTTCTTACCATAAATAAGGTTGTTTTTGGGAATACAAATAGGGATACAAAAAAAAAATCATAAAATAATCTAATTAAATTAATCTTAGAAGCCTTCACTTACACTTAATAATATATTTACACCATATGACTATGTATTACATTATTCATAATATATAACTAAAAATATATCAACCGAACATATCTTTAATATAATATTAGTATCTAATATTAAGCTTGAGTAAAAAATTATATTTATAGTTATAATTTGATATAATTTATATTATGACTATATTAATTGATAGCAAGGACTCAATCAAGGTCAATAAACTCTTTTGTGATAAATGACATGACTGGATACCATTCAAAAACTCCTTAAAATAGTTAATAAATTTAACTAAACATTAACTAGATCATTTTAAGATTGAATAATTACTTGTAATTGATAAAGACTATAAAACATGGTGCTACACTTAGGCCTCCACTCTTGTATTTTGGTATTTAGTTATTAAAAAACTTGCCTTATTTCTATGTATGCCAATTTCAAGATTTGACGGTTATGAAGCCTTATCAAAATTACGTGGAATATAGGTCAAAATAATTGGCCTTATGTAAATTTTCATGTGGCTCTATCTAATTTGTAATTAATTTTGTGTCAGCTATGTTCTACACCCTTATTTTCTTCTAGCTTTCTCTATTCTTTCATGCTTATTTCCATTCTCATTTGTTGATGATTATGAGGGTTCCTTGGGTATTATTTTTCCCATGTTTGAATACAATTAATGACCACAATTTGAGCCTCAATCATTTGTGTGAAAGTTCACCCATTCTGGATATTATTAGGCTCATTGTGTTCCTACCATTGTTCTATGCATGCACATTCTAGCAAGTCTTTAGGCATTTTTTATCACCTTAAAAATCTTCACTTTAACAAATTTCCTCCATTCCTTAGTGTATATTATTTCCCATGCTTCATTTACAAGTATTATATTGTGTGCTCTCATGCAATATTTGATTGTTTCTAGTTTCATCTTTTAACACCTTCTCTTCAACATTTTCACAAGGTTCTCCTCATGTGTTCCATGCCTTGTCCTAATTTTAATTATTTTATTTACTCAACTTCCACTTTCATGTAACTGACATATTTTACCCACATACTATTCCTTATCTATCTCCTCATAACTCTACATATTAAATTTAATCTACACACTATTTGTACATGTACCTTTTGACTTATCACATTGTACACCTATCAATAGGTTTTCTCAACACACTTGATTAATAAGCATTTTTGTGTTGTCCTTTGGTCCCAAATCTTCTTCATTTGTGCACTCTAAAAAAATAGCTCTGTAGGATTTTGGTTTTCTTAGGATGCTCCTACATAAATAGCCTTCATAATAGGAACCTTTAAATACTTACTAAATATGACATGTTCTACTTATTTATCCATGAATTCTAATTTTATCTCCACTTATTTCATCATATATTTTATTTTTTATTTCCATCGAGAAATCTACTCCTTGGTATAACTTAGAACTCCTTATAGTAATCTAAGAATTTATCTGATGGCGAATCTCATAATATCTACAAATATTCTTCCACTTTGGGATATGATGTGGGAGCATCAAAAGTGAATGGAAATATTGCATCAACCAAAATATTTTAGCTTAGGATTTTATTTATTTATTTATTTTCCGTGTTTGTGGCCATGTTTTCTTAAGCTTGGTAACAAAAGGTGATGATGTTATAAAAGTATTCCTTGCCATGGTAAAAGTGTAAACATATTTTATCTATGTCTATTAGTCTACATGGACTATTAAGACATGGACATTGTTTGGATACATTTATTTAATTTTAGTAAAAAATCAGATAATGAAATTTTGTGAGGTCATATCACTTACCACTTAAAAACATTTGTACCAAGTTTTAGACCATGTAGAGTTACAGTACAAATGTATTAAAAGTTTCATTCAATTTGTGTTTATGATGCTTTACATGATGAATATTCACCTATAATAATAATTTGATGATTAAACTTGGTGATACGAAAGAACTTGAAAATTAAAACATCTACACAAAATTTTTGATCATTTAGAGTCACCACAAAAGCATATCATTTGATTATGTCAAAACATGTGGAAGGATTTTTCTCCTTCTATGTTAAAAATTTTATGATTAATCTAGTTTGATGGTGGTGTATAACACATGCAACATGCATGACATAATTAAGATAATTTAGAGTTACATCGGTAATTCACCATCTATTTCTATCAGACTATTGCATCTATGTAGTTCACAACACTTAGAAAGAGGGTTATTTACATGCGATAATAATTTAATAAGAATTAGACAAAAAAAATTGATGAGATGATATAAAGGTAGGCCAGTTTTTTTTAAAAATCATGTCATAACTAAAATTCGTTTAAGTTATGATGTTTTTTATTGCTATCATTTGGCCTAAAAATGTAACTTGAGTACCTTGTCTAGTCAGATGGTTTTATTTCTAAGTTAGGAATTGGATTTCTAAATTTAGTAAGGTGATATAAAATATAGTTTAATAGATGTGTTTCAAATTTTAGGTCAATTAGATAAAATTTTGTAAATATCTGGTGTTTTTTTAAATTTTTGTTCGACTCAAAAATGTCACCTAATAATTACTAATATTTGATGATAATTAAGTGTTAATATTGAAAATTAATGGATGCCTAAACCTTGTACCTTTTTAAGAATGTTACAGAAGTTGAAAAGACACCCCGTGAAGCTGGGGATGTGATGCATGAACATCATTGTAACATATCTTGGTTACATTTATATTAGTCTTAGAGAGTCGTAGATGGTCTTAATGAGTCAATAAGAAGCCTTGTTTTAGCTTCATTTGTCATTTGTAAGCCATTTGGAGGGGTATCTATCTTTCCTACCAAAATGAGTGTTTTGAAAATTTAAAATTATTCTTAATATTTTGTAAGGTTTTGACATGTTTCAGGAGTCTAGGTCCATGGTAGAGAGTCTCTAAGGTCTATTCTAATGTTTTAAGTGTTTTTAATCCTCTACTTAAAATATAATTATGGAAATTTTTGTAAACCTAAAATTAAGTTGCTCTTATTAGAAGAAAAATAATTGAGATGGGGTGAATCAGTCTTTAAAAAATTTCAATCAATTACATCCACTCATCTGTGAACTATGAAATCAACATAGTGATCTAGAAATGCATTAAGAACCAATTACATGACCATGAAACAAGATAACACATCACGTATGTGGGAGATCCTCGTAGGGAATAAAATCCACTAAAAAAATATTGGAAAAACTATCCTATAATACAATGTATCAAATTTAGTTAAACACCAACCCAACATGGAGCACCAATCCTAAATTTATCAAGTACCCACTTGAATTTAGCAAGAACCCACTTAATACGAGGATACAAACCCATATGACTAAGCACAAACATATTAAAAGGACAATTCTATAAGCACCAACCTACAAGGTAGCTCTAACTCGATCTTGACTAAGAATCAACTCAGCTAAGACCAATTCTGCAAGCACTAACCTGTAAAGAAGCTTTAACTCCCTCTTTGACTAAGCACTAACTCATCCAATCACGCTTCTTTCTTCTATTATTACACTTAGTTATCTATCTAATCTATCTAAACTCAATCCACTATAATACATCAATAATAATTTTAGATGAAACTATGATGGCCTCTCAATAGACAATGATCACTCTTTTAGTTTTGCTTCACTTGATCTCTCTCAAAATTTCCTCTAGGATTCTTCCCTCAATTAGCCCTCTTCAAGACTGAGTAGGTCATATGACCTTGATTTTAAACTATAGAACACCTATATTATCTTAATTGAATTATTATATTCTCTCTCCTAAGAGTTTACAACATGTTACCTAACCTATTTAGGCTTATTGATCTATTAATTCATTTTCTTACTCATTGCATTCACACTTCTTTGCTTGTCTATCCCTCATCAACTCTAATAAGACCATATATCACTGATTTAGACAACATAAAAACTTCATGAATATTATATTATTTACTATAATGTTTTTCAAATCATTTTTATTCTCAATCATGCATCATATTTTTTGTTCATTGCTTGCATGCTCAAATAGGCCTAAACTGCCTTGTATATATACTAGTCATGATCACACACCACTTAGTTTACCATAAACCTAAAAACTCTTAGGTCAGACATAAAATACATATTATAACACTTTTTTAACAATATTAAAATGACCTTTGGACCTATTTATGTCTGCAACAACTTAATTAGGCTTCATTTCTCTTTTAGGCCTCATGGAGACCTAATTACATTAGGTCTATCTAGTAACGTGTAAACTTAATCCATTGTAACACATATCATATCCATAAACATCAATATTATTTTTAAAAAACTCAAATATACCCCATATAACACTCTCCAATATTTATAAAATATTTTATGTCCAACCACTTCATAAGAACACTCTTTGTAGTTCATTGTCATATTAGGCCTGTGAGTACCAAAAGCCTGTTTGATCTCTCTCATGCTTGATTACCATCATGTCATGTAATCAAGACAAAAAAAAAATTATATGAAATATATGACCCTAAGGTAATCTTAAATCATATATAAAAACCTGGCTTAATGATCAATATTGGTCTTACTCATCCTTTAAGTTTCATGGATACCTACTTCATTAAGTATGCTCTCTTAATAGTAAGACTTGATCTTTTTGGACCCAAATTTATTTATCCAATAACTAAAAAACATTTATAAAATTAATAATTTAACTCTTATGACCTCCTCCATTCTTTTTTATATTTGCATCCTTTGTTCATACCTTGAAACCTTCTTTAGGACAAACTACCCTATTAAGCCTGTGTACAGTCAAAAATCTCTCTTGAAAGAATGAAGCTCAAAAACTCTTAACCAACTAAAAAATGATAAAAATAATACATATAAATAATATACATGACATAAATTTTATTTAAAATTTATTTGAACACTTTCATTTAGGAGTTAAAGACTCAAAAACATCTATGTAACTCACTCACTTAGAACTACGAATTTACCTTAAAGACTAGTCATGGTAACTTAGACCTCGACAACTTATGTAAACACTTTCCATGACTTATAATGCATGTAAATTATTTTTATATATCTTAAATACATCATAAAATTAAAAACTCATATGGTCTAATGATAAATGTTAGTCTTCTAAAATAATTTATTGACCTCATATTTCATAGTCTTATCTGAACTAGACTAGTCATTTTCTAAGTAACTTATTCACCACATACATGACCTCAAAATATTATTAAAAGAATTAAAATTTCTAAAAATTAATTAATAAACTCTTCATTCACTTTTTTTAACCAATATAACATTCTTAGGCCCTTAAATCCATCTTCACATTTCTACCTAGGTTTTTCACTTTTCACACCATTACATATGTCTACAACTAGCTAACTTGGAAGACTAGTTTAAAATATTTAAAGGTTATAACATATCCATAAACCATAATTTTAATGAATTATTATTCTTTATATTATTCTTCCATCTATTTTTTTTCTCTGAGCAATATAAATTTTGAGAGCTACAATAATTTCTTCACAAATAAGCCTATATATGTACATTTTCTCTCTCATCTAACTAACCACCACCACTTGAAGATAAATATGAGGGTTTAATACATGATTAAATATTTTTTATATGAATTTTATACCACTATTATCCTATTTTAACAAAATACTTCACATTGGATTCTTATTAGGGTTTTAGGGAGGTTTAACACAAGTTTTGGTGCTAACAATTGTTCATAAAGGAATACCCCTTAAATCCAAAACCAATGCTAGGAGATAATAGATATGAACCTTAAAAATCTATAATTAACATCTTAGGTTACTATGAAAAGGTTAAACATTCTAAATAACATTTGAAAGTCTTTCTTGGGTTTGCATACCTTCATTCTATGTACTCGAGAGACCTCAAAACCACTTTCCATGACTTTTCCTACAAATGATGACCTCATAATTCATGATCACTCATAAAATATCTTAAATTACCTATATAAATTATCTCATTCACACATTAAACTTTAAATATGATCCTCATGCTTCATTAGTCTAGGCAAGGCTAAAGAATGGTCTAGGTTAATACCAAGACTGAAGGACCTACCTTCAAAGACTCACTTTGAAACATTTATGAGTGAATAAACACATTATTATAATTATCAAACAACCTTAATAACCTCTCCCTACCTAATTTCACTCACCTCATCATGCCACAAGCTCATACCTTCACCATGTTATGACTACGCTCAAGCTTTCAATGCATTTGACACCTTGACCTATTCTTTCTATGTCATGACCTCAACAAAACATAAAACAAGAAGGAATAAGACTTAAAAATAAACTCATATCAATAAAAAATTCTCTTTATAATGAAAACAATATTACATAGCCTCATACAGATCTAAAACCACATGAACAAGTTTTGTATGACTTGACATCTCTCTCAATGCTCATTGTCACATCACATACCTTTTCTAGTTCATTTTAATATTCTTCCTTCACATGGATTACCCTAAAAATCCTTATTTAATTAATATTACACACTATGTACATACATTCCTCTACACATACCTCTTCATATCATGATATAAATGATTTGTACAGACCTCTTCATACACTATGCTTCCTATGTAGACATTAGTTATCTTAAAACATCTTACATGACTTGTACCTTCCATGCTCACAAAATTCATGATAATTATCATCCATGAAAAACTCTCTCTTTCATTTATCTTTCATGAAACACTCTTATCTCTTATGTACCTTGACATATCCCATATTGTCATTTGTCCTTAGTTGCCTTTGATATCCTTTGACATTAACCTTGACCATTAATCACCCTTGATAACATCATATTATCAAATGAGAACACACTACCATTTTTCCTTAGTTACCTTTGACATAAATGACCATTATTACTTTATATTATGTACCCTTTTAACATAAATTACAACAACATGCCAAAAAAATCCCCATTTATCATCTATGGAAAACACATTGATGGCAAACACACTACAATCTGAAATCACTTCAAAATGGTACTTTTCACATTTCCTCATTCTCTCCCTTGTGAAATTAATGAAAAATAGTCTTCCAAAAAATGAAATATAATAATTGGACCTAAAATTAAATTAAAAAAACATAATTAAATGATGAAAAAAACTCACCTTAGGATCATACTAGTTGTTGTAGACAACTTCTGGAACACTTGAACTATACCTTAATAAACTATGCTTCTTTTACTGTCTTGACACTTCATAATACAGAGCTACAAAGCTCCCCGAACTCTAGATTTACAAACATCCAACATAGTCTTATTCTTATCCATATTCTTCAACTTGTCTTCATGTTTTTTTATACCTTCTTTGACGTAGACAATTACTCATTTTCCCTTGAAGTTAATGAATCATCTTATTAGTTCCCCCTTTATCCTCATATCTTGTGTTCATCATATGGGTCATTGGGACTCATAGACCATTATCAAAATGTATATAATAACCTTATCATTAGATCACACTAGTAACACTCCCCACTTCACAAGTATGCTTTTTATCTTATTCTACCTATGATAGGTTTGTAGGTGCACTTTTAGACTCCTCATGAGTATGATCTCTAGAATCAATGCTCATACTAAGCAAATCTCCTTTCACTTGTCATATACGTAAAAAATAATATTTTCACAAAAAATATTTTACCATATATGAGGTTGTTCAATCCTAATTTAATATTTTTTAAACATTATAGTGCCTCTAGGCCTATGGGTTGCCTATAGTAGAGCTACACCCCAAGTTTGAGGACTAGCTCCTTAGATTGATCCTTAAGTGCTTATCACCTACACTATCTGATTAATTATCTGAAAAAGGATAGAATTATACATGAAATTAATCTATTATAAAGGGGTTATAAACCATAAATATATCCATTTGAATACCATACTCTTGTACTAATTGGCATGACCTATAATACTAGCTTCAAAGTCTTAGAATACTCTAACATTAGTATTTCAAGTATGGAGGTGATATGCATGAAAATACTCAAGTTAATTGGACCAAAGGTCAAATTAAAAACACTAAGGATACTTTTACTCTTAAATACAATCAAAAACACTAGATACACTCCATATGACCTATTAGAGTGATAACTACTTGCACCAAACATGAAAGGACAAAGAGAAGGCAAGGATAAATGTTTATCACTAGACTTCACCATAAATAACATCACAAACTTAGACAAGATGTTTATGAGACAAAAAATATATTTAAAATATTAATCAAAGGAAAATTATAATATCAAACCAAGAGGGATTCACCATACCAAGTGTGGAATTAGAATACAAGAGCCAAAATGGCTTGTATTTATAGAATGTGAGAATAGAAAGAAGAAAGTTGAGATCGAGGGTCACAATGCCACTTTTCAAGGCATGAAAATTAGTTATATTATATATGAATTAATTATATAACATATTTATCTAATGTATCCTTTGATAAATTTCCATCTTAATTTTGAAACTCTCCAAAACTAGCATAGGGGTCTTCAAATGGCTTATTGTAATTACCTTCATCATGATACATCTTTTGATTTATTAAAAAAGGAATATGCAGATATAAAACATATGAACTATCATGTAGGGGTTATAAAAACACCAAAATAATCACCATATGTTTCCCTAACTCATGGCCTTCTTTTGGACACTTGTTCTCACCATCTATAGTAACCATCACTAGCCTTATAGGTATGATTCTCACATTTGTCACCAAAATTTTCTTCAGTTACTCAATTAAATCCATGTAATGGATAATATGAAACCTATTAATATTTTCCTTACCTTAAAATCCATTAGGAATACCTTAAAATACTCATCAATTATATTTCTAATCTCTTCATTTGGTAGTCACTCTTCATTCTCACTATCTGTCACAGACTGCCTGAATTGAATGAGTTAGTAGAATAAAATTTATGAAAAATATGATAATAAATGGATATATGTGGTTATGAAAATTCTCACTTGACCTCCCAAAATGATTAACCTTCTTCAAAACTCCTTGGCACTTGAAAAATAGTCAAAATATGTCAAAAACAATGCTTTGTACCATATTCATACAAGTAGGATATGGACCAATCATGTTTCATGGATATTTATATATTTATATATAAGTAAAAAACAATTTTCTGACCAAAATATCCCTTTTGAATTCATATTTATTCATTCCTTTCTAATTGGGTCTCAGGCAAGGGTTTTGGAAGGTTTTGACTCTTAAGGATTGTTCATACAATCCTGACATCCAAATTCATAAAAAATTACATAAATTTTAAGATAAGGACCCTCATCAAATGTCCCAAACTCATTATGTTTCCATGTAACCAATCCATACAGATGTGAGCTTTCAAAGATGTCCTATCAAGCTATTATTTGCATTTTATGTACCCTATGATAGGTTTGAGACAAAAATGACCAACTTGAGTGATATCTCTATAATCCAATAGTTTAAAAAAACCTTATACCTCAATTATAATTTATTCCAATGTATTTTAAGGTTTAATTAGTGTTATAAATGATATTGGACCCCTTTAGGGCTTTAGGCCTAGTCTAGGCTTAATAGGCCTGATTGTGCATAGTTTCCCATAACCACCTCCGAGTGGTTTTTCAAGACTTAAAAGGTTTTTTTATGTATTTTTTCATTCTCAAAAAAACCTCACACACATTTCCTCAATTTTATATTAGTTTCCAACTCTTTACTTTACTACTCACTTACCAAACCTATAATTACACCATGACTAAGAGTGATCTCTGTTTGAGATAGAACAAAGGGAACTTACCTTATTTTCATAAGGAAAATGAGATCATTGGAGGATAAAATAGGTCATAAATACCTTATAAACCAAAAATTTAGGTTATATTACCTCTCTATCATCTCCGACACTCAAACTTCATCAAGATAACTTGTGTAACATTGATTGTGTGCAAGGTTTGTGTATTGACTTTAGGTTTTATGTTTGAACCTATCCTCTACCATTTTTAATTTATATGAGAATAATTATATTTTTATAACCAATATTATAGTTTTCTCACTCATATCCACCATCTTAACCTCTACCAACTCTCTCAATGTACAACCTCCACTTGACCAGGCCTAATTAGTAGACTATGTTGATTATAGGTGCTCTTTTGGGCATTAAAGGTCTTGTAGATTATATTTATGTTTAATACATGTTTTTTTAAAATTATTTATGGCCTATTTATGTTTTTGAAACACTAATTCATTTATTGAGGTCAATCTCAATTCTTAGAGCCCAATAACTATCTTTCATTCCTCAAGACTTGTCATCAAAGTGCCAATGTAGTTGTGGGTTGTTATTCACTAGAAGAGGTCACCTATAGGTGTCAAAATGATTTAAAATTGAGTTTCATAATATTTTTAAATATAAAAAAATTCATTAAGACCATTTATACTCCTAATAATACCATTTCTTCATTTAGGACTAGGCAATCTCTTCTCTAGTCACCATAGCTAGTTTCCAAGAAACTCAGTATGGCTATAGGTGGTCTTCCAACCTAGAGACCCATGTAGGTGTTCCTATGTTTATATAGGTCCATTTAACTCATTTAATTTTATATTAATAACTTTAGATATTTAATATTTCTATCTCTACCATCATCATCATCATCATCCATACAAAGCACTAATTGCCATTTTCAATGTCATAGGCTCATTTAGGTTAATAAGCATTGTAGCACTGAGTGTTTTAAAATCAATATAGATTGAGTTCAAACACCAACTATTCACCATACCTATTCATTAAAATTCATCCCTTTCATTATTATGAGTGATTTATAGGCCTAAACTACCATTATATAGTGATTAGACCCATCCAAACCACCACAAAACTCTCCATGATATGACATTGTGTAAAGGCAAAAACAACCCAAAGAAATTAAGGTAAATTTTCCATCTTGAAACTTTATTAAATATTGCATTGATGTAGGTTTTTTTTTAGAATATTCTAATCTCATCATCACCAAAGTGAACTTATTTATACTCTTAGACCATCATGGAAACATTCTATGGGTTCAAACACCTAATATTCAATGTTCTTCAAAATTTTATAGGAGCTTTTCTATAGGTGGCATTATAGTATACAAGGTAGAACTATGTATATGGAAGAATTGGTTATCACAACCAATCTAAAACTATTTTAATATACCAAATGATTATTCATACCTTTATAATGTATTCAATACCTTGAAGAATCCTCATCCCACCATCATGATTGTTCAAATCTCTTTCTTCACCTGACTATAAGTGACTACTCAAGGTAAATTGACTGTAGAAAGCTTCTTGATTATGTTCTTCATATGAAACACTTTTAAAACTAATATTTTGAAGGAGATGTGGTCACCATGACATAATAGTCATGAAACACAATGTGTGACCTTTGTTTTAGAGCACTACAGGAAAGAGAAAACTCTATAATTAATGAAACATGTCTGCAAACTATCAATGGAATCTCTTAGTAGCAAAGAAGATGAATTGCTTACTTCATGACTTACACACATAAAAACTAGGTAACAAACATTGTGATATTAATATTCATGATTTCTAGAAACATGTGCAATACCTGGTTTGTATGGAACTATGCAAATAGAGAGGAAACTTATAGGGTATGGGAATGAGCATGTAGAAAATAGTAGCAAACTTTTTAGCATTAGTTCATAAATCTTGGTATACCAAAATTTAAAATATTTTTATGAAATTAGAGTGGCCAAGGATTAATTTAATATTTCAATATAATTTAACCTAATTCTTCTCTTGATTTTCATACTAAACCAAAACTGGCTAACCATTATTTCATGCCTAAGAGAATGAAGGAGAATAAAAATGGTTTTATGCCAATTTTAAGCTTGTCAAAGCTGATCAAGAGTGGAATTAAGTTGAGGGAACCTAAATGGTCACTAAAAATCCTTCCACATGTGCCAAAATTCCTACATAGGTTGTATAACAACTTAAAACTACCTTCTCCCAACTATTTTCTTGATTTCAATGTAGTACCTACAAGTTTTTAGTTATGATAGCATATCAAACAAGACTCTAACATGTATGATGTTAAAAAACACTTAGAACACTTGTATTTTATATAAAACTATACAAATCCCATAAATGACTCAAAATTACCTCAAATGACATAAGGGACTAAAAGTGAATATGACCAAGGCTAAAGACATTATAAAACCCCTATCTAAGACCATGGAACACATTTTGACCCTAATATACCCCTATCAATTTTTTCAACTATAGGGGATTGACTTATTTTTACATGTGATCAAAATAGTCAATAGCTACAAAGAAGAATAACTCATACCTTATAACTTAGATAACCTAGAATCCTCTCAAGATGAATCCTTCTTTAACTACAACCTCATAATTCTACTGATACAAGAGTGCCTCCATGA
Organism: Torreya grandis; assembly: GCA_037957365.1. Lineage (NCBI taxonomy): Eukaryota > Viridiplantae > Streptophyta > Pinopsida > Cupressales > Taxaceae > Torreya > Torreya grandis. Next base: position 2,757,152 of record JARHVA010000537.1, on the reverse strand, counting down.
ATCTTAATGGATTCACCCCTTTCCATAGGGCTCTCAAAACATATGAATTCATGATATTCCCAGATCTCCAAACCACTCTTCTTATCCATCTTGAAATTATGAGACTGATAGTCTCTCTTTAGAATACACTTAGGCTTGACTGAAGCATTTGACTCATCCATATTGTCATCCTTCTTTTCATTTTTTATTTCCTTATCAACATATGAAAATAATAAGTGTTCTTGACACTCCTTCACTTTTAATCCTTGTTCTAGCTTAGAAAATAATCCATCTTGACTCTTGGGCTTAATATGATCACTCCTAACTTTCTTTGGCTTCTATACCAATGTTTGACCCTTCTCATGCACTCTAAGAACTCCATAGACCTTGTTAAGTCTTCTGGAACTTCTAACTCTATTAGGATATAATCTTTCAATGTGTTCCATATTATGGTAACTATAGAAAACAACATTACTTTACTTACCTCTTAACTGATCACTCCTTTTCCCATGGTCCCATGGTAACTCATCCCTTACAAACATTCTATAATCACTTGATTTATGACCAAGGATATGACAAGAAAAACCATAACCATTTAAATAATTGGAATACATCATTACATTAGGTAACATGATTTGTCTCCATGTTGACTTTCATGTTAGTACTCTTGACTTGTTCTGACTTCTCATGCTCTTTCTCAAACATGCTCATCTTGTCTATGAGCTTCTCATGCTCAACCTTCAAGGTATTTATCTCTATCTTCAATTGATCATACTAAACTTCTTTTGATCTAAAATTTTTATTGACACCTTGTAAGTGATTCTTATGATCCTTGATGGTATTCTCATACATTTTTTCTTCTTTGACCATGTCACTCTTCAAGGTACATATCTATTCCTTAAGATCCTTTACCATAAATCTCAACTCATACTTCTTTTTATTTTTCAAATCATCTAGGGCACTTATGAGCCAAGCTTCAAGGTATACTTTAGTTTATCCTTCTTCACTATCATAGTAGACTTCTTCATCATACATGTTATCTTCTTCTTCAAACTAAATTCTACTCCCAAATATTTCTACCATACGTAGTACTTCTTTTGCTTGATCAGTAGACAACTTATGATTCTTAGGATTACCTTCAAGCTATTAGGCCTACTTCAAAGGACCAATATCTGATACTAATTTCTATAAGCATAATGACTAATAATGGGGGTGAATTAGTGTTCAAAAAGTTTCAATCAATTACATCCACTCATCTATGAACTATGAAAGAAGTATAGTGATCTAGAAATGCATTAATAACCAATCACATGAGCATGAAACAATATAACACATCACATATGTGGAAAACCCTCATGGGGAATAAAACCCACTGAAACAAATCTTGGACAAACTATCCTATAAAAAAATATATCAAATTTATTTGAGCACCAACCCAACATGGAGTACCAACCCCAAATTTATCAAGCACCCACTTACTAGGAGGCTACAAACCCCTATGACTAAGCACCAACTCAATCAAATGACACTTCTATAAGATATAACATAAAATTCAGATATAACTCACTCTTGACCAAGCACCAACTCAAATAAGACTAATTTTTCAAGAACCAACCTACAAGGAAACTTCAACTCCCTCTTTAACCAAGCACCGACTTAGCCAATCACACTTCTTTATTATATTCTTCCACTCATTTATCTATATTATGTATCTAATCTATATACAATATCATAAATCATAAATGCATATATAATTTAACTTGGATTCCTCTCAATAGACAATGATCACTCTTTTAGTTTTAGTCCACTTTATCTCTCTCAAAACTACGTCTAGGCTTCTTCGCTCAACTAGCCCTCTTCAAGACTAAGTAGGTCATATGACCTTGATATTCAACTATAAAACACCTATATGATCTTAATTAAATTATCATCTTCTCTCTATTAAGGGTTTAAGACATGTTACCAAACATTTTTAGTCTCATTGAACTATCAATTCATGCGCTTACTCATTACATTCAAACTTCTTTGCTTGTCTAGATCTCATCAACTCTGATTAGACCATGTATCATTGATGTAGAAAATTTAAAAAAATCATGAATGTTTCTATGATTTCCTCTAAATTTTTTTAACTCATTTCAAATCATTTTTCTTCTTAGCCATTCATCATCTTTTTTTCTCATTGTTTGCATACATAAATAGTCATAAACTACCTTGTATATATACCAGTCATGATCACCCACCACTTGGTCATCCATACACCTTAAACCTCTTAGTTTGGTTATAAAACTTTTTTTAACAAGATTAAAAATAAATTTGGACCTAATTGGGTATTCAAAAACTTAATTAGGCCTCATTTCTCTTTTAGGCCTCATAGAGACCTCATTGCATTAGTTTTGTCTAGTAACGTGTAAAATCAATCCCTTGGAACACATTTAACCTACATAGACATCAATATTATTTAAAACATAAATAAAATAGACCTAATATATCACTATCCAAGATTTACAAAATATTTTAGGTCAACCCATTTCATAAGAACACTCTTTGCAATTCACTATCATATTAGGCCTGTGGCAACCAAAAGTCTGTTTGATCTTTCTCATGATCAGTTACCTTTATGTCATGTAATAAAGACATAAAAATCATGTTTATAGGAAATATATGACCCTAAGGTCATATTAAATCATATATAATAATCTATCTTAATGATCAATATTGGTCTTACTCATCTTTTAGGTCTCAAGGAGACCTACTTCATTAGGTCTACTCTCTTAACACTAAGACTTGATATTTTTGGACCAAGATAGATTTATCCAAAAACTAAAACCATTCAAACACTTAATCAGTTAATCTTATGACCTCATCCATGCTTTTTTATATTTGCATCCTTTTTTTGTACCTTGAAATTTTTTTTAGGACAAACTACTTTATTAGGCCTTGTTGACAATGGAAAATGTTTTGTCAACTAATCAACCCTTTCACCTATTTTGAAGGTTAAGTTATAATTGTATCATTATAATGTTAAGGATCTAAAGTTTTTAATATGATCCTAAAGATGCAAGGGGTTTTTAAATGTTCTAGGAAATAATAAATAAGTTATTGGATTTAACATATTCCATTATAATTCAAAAATCTACTATCAAACAATGAATCAGTTTAGATATACATATGTAATCGATCCTATCCAATAGAGAAAGCCTATAAACAAGACAATCTCTTGAAGGAAATAAATCTAATTTCTTAATATAAATTTTTCTAAGACTAATATCTTTTTTTGCTATTATAAATTTTGAATAAATACCAAGATAATCAACAAAGAGGCACAAAGATAAAATGAAGACAAGAAAATAAATCAGTTTATAAGCATATCTTCAATAATCAAGTAATATAAATATAATTCAATGATCAAAGGAAAAAGACGCAAATAATAACATCTAGAAACTAAGAAATTAAACAATAAACTAATTAAGAAAACTAAAGAATATAATTTAAACTATTCTAGAACTAAAACTAAACTAATATAATACTAACTAAACTTAACATTGAATTTTCCTAAGAAACTTAATGAGATAAAATAAATAATAAACAAATAGTAGAAATTTAATAAAACTAATTATATTAAAATAGTACTATATAGAAAAGAAATTAGATTAATTAAAAACTAAACTAAAATCAGATTTAAACTAAATTACAAGTCAAATAAAATAAAATACAATATAAACAAAGTATGTGAGTCTCAACAAAAGGGAGTCATATTTATAAAAAAAATCATTTTATTTGAGAAAAAATATCTTTATTATAAATTATCTTTAAAATATAACTTTTACAATCAATAAGATCAATAATATGTCGTAAACAATGAATTTTTCATCTTTATTCTGGTTGAATACTTGGAATCTGCACATAGGACTACAAAAAGAAATCATCGAAAGATGTTAAATTTGACAACTTTAGATAATATATTATAAATGATATTATAAAATTAGATATAATTATGTTTTCTAAGCAATATACTCAACCTTCATAGAAAGTACCATTGGTTTATTTTCAAAATTCATGTTATCTCAGAGAAATTGCATAGAAGACAGAGATAAGTGATTGACTTCTAGAATGTAATAGTCTTAAATACATATGTTATTCCTCCAGATATTGAAACATCCATCATGCTTAGCATTAAACCATCATTCTAATTAATTTTCCAACTTTCCAACTTATTGTACAAACATTAATAATATGAGCCTCGAGTTTACCAATATCAAACATAGTTTAATTACCCATAGTCCTTTGAAATAAAATAATCACCCCATGTTCATTTCAAAGCCTTCATATTAGGTCCACCACTTAAAATTAAATACTTATGATAAGATAACATTTTTAGATTAAAACTTATAACCCCTTAGGATTATTTGATCATCCTTCAAATAATAACTTAGGTTTCAATGTTATACCAAATTCCATTTATGACACAACAATTTATAATTCCAAAATTCATATTTGAAATTGGATTTTCTAATGAAACTAACTAAAAACCATCATGGAAAATCATATAATGCATTCAATTATGATAAAACAATAGTGAGCATTGTCATTTTCAAACTGAAAACACTATAGTAATCACATCAATTAAATGCAATCTGATCAACTCTATCCACTGAAATCTCATGACTAAAAATAAACATTTGGTAAAGATATATATACATGTTAATTTTATTTATTTAACTATTAATTATTTTTGAAACCATGGTAATATAAATATGAATTCATAAACAAATCATTTAATTGAAAACATATGTATTCATAATACTACTAATTGACGTAGGTCCCTGACTACAAATTTAGATTTTATGACTAGGTCATCAGTATGCCAGAGAGGAGTATAAATTCAAAAAATTATAGGGGTAAAAAAATAGTCATAACATGAAAGACCTTGATAGTTAGTTTTTAATATGAAATTGAGTAGAAATAAAATTGCTTATTATAAGAAAAATAATCTTGAGAGTGTGATCCAGGTAACTCATTTCTCAAGTAGCTATGCATGAACCCTTTTTATAATGATTTTTAATAAGGGATGAGATGTTCAACGAGCATGGCATGAAGAAAGGGAATAATATAATAAGGGAGTTTAAGATGGATATATAAACAAATGAAAAAGCCTCTGGTATAATTTTTAAAAATAAAGTATTACTTTAACAACTAGTTATAAATCAATATATATTGTCCATGTATAAAGAAAACTGGTCATATAAAGAATAATATCTCAAAATAGCTAAAATTTATAGTTTTATTATATCATCTTTTAATTCTTCCTTCATAAAGTCAATACTTCATCCACTTGAGACATTTATTGATCTTTAAAATGTAAAAGGAAAACAACAACAAAAGGAAAACAAACAAACAAACAAACAAACAAACTATAAAAAACAACAGAACAAGAACAAAAAGGAAAAAAAGCAACAAAACCAAAAAGAAAAAAATAAACTGAAAGGAAACTAATTGTGAAACAATTTTAAATGATGTTCATTGATTGAGTAACATAACCATTTCCCATCAAGATCTTTCAAATTAAAAACATTATTTCCAAGTATAGTTATAATACAATAAAGACCAAGCCATAATGAATCAAATTTATGATGTTTACCAGGATCTTGATGAGCTTTATCTTAGTATAAAACTAAATCACCAACTTTGATTTTTTTATTATAAATTTTCTTATCAATTTTTTTTTTAGTTTTTCTTTATCCATTTCCAATTTTTGTAATGTTGTTACTTTTAATTCATCAAGAGCTACTAGATCATGTAATCTTTGCTCAATCAAATTAGTATCTTCAAAAACATATTGTAAAGTAGTTCTTGCTAAAGAAATCTAAAGTTATATTGGTGAAGTGGCTTCAAATCCATATGCCAACATGAAGGGTGAATAACATGTTTCCACCTTAACAATAGTTTTATAAGCCCATAAGGCTTCAAAAAATTTAAGATGCCAATCTCATTTATTTTAACATACTAACTTTTTCATGATTAAAATCAGATTTTTATTTGTTGACTAAGCTTGACCATTACCTTGAGGGTAATATTTAGATGAATGACTAGATATAATAGAAATTTTTTTGAAACATTATAGAAATTCATTTGAAATAAATTGAGAACCATTATCTAATATGATTTTATATAGAACTCCAAATTTGGAGAAAATATGATATTTTAGAAATGAAATTACTTCACATGTTTTAGAACTTTTAAGGGCTTTGGCCTTAGGCCATTTAGTGAAATAATATGTTACTATTAAGATATATTTATGACTAACTGATGAAAGAGGGTGTATATCTAAAATAAAATCAATACCCTATTTCATGAATGGTTTTTCAAGTATCATAGGATTTAAAGGAATTTCAAATAACTTATCTCTACCAACAAATAATTGGCATGGCATATAAGAATGAACTAACTCATAAGCATCATGATACCCTGTGTGATAGCCTACAAGTTATTTTGGAAGTTTATGTATGATTTATTGTAGAATTCTAGTATTGATATTTAGTGAGGAACAAAAAATTAAGATCTCTTCATTACTTCCATAGACTCTTCCCATTGTGTTGTATCAGAGTTAAAACATTTGGTGAGACTCATCACACAATGGTTTAAATATGGTTAATGTGCTTGGCTTGATTTTTTAAGCATTAATTTTACTTTGACCTGGAACCATTCTTTACTACCTTAATTTCCCTCCTTTTGTGTTTATTTTGGAGATTGAACTACCCTTTCTTTTTTGTTTAAAATATGATAGAGCAAAGTGCATGAATATGAGTAATAAATTCAAATAATTAACTCATTTACTCTCAACCATCAAGACTAAACCACTGATGGTAGCATTATATCTCTAAGATATTATTCTATGTAGGCTCCATTTTGAATCCAAATATATACATTCGTGCCATGGATTGATTTTAAATTAGTCATAAAATAGAGGATGAATGTCCATCATTGTTCCCCACTATTCTCTTTGAAAATACTCAACCTTAAGAGTATTTTGGAATAGGATCTTGGACCTAAAAATAATAGGTTTTTGATGACTAACATCATTTCCCATTTTAGAATACCCTCAGCTATTATTTATGACAATGAAACATCATTAAAAAATTAGATGGTAAAAATATTTTTTAGTAAATACAAGATTAAGCATACCTTTTATAAACTTTATTACCCAAAGGGAAATGGCCAGGCAAAGGCAACCAATAAAATAATTGTCAAAATATTGGGAAAAACTATTAAAATATATGGTATTTATTGGCACTAGAAAATGGTATATTCTTTATGGGCATATCAAACTAGTGTCTACACACCTACTCAGGATATACCTTACTCTTTGGTATATAGTACAGAGGTTGTCTTACCGATTGAACTCAAGATACCATATTTACATTTTTCTCTTAAAAACATTGTCAAAGATAATGAATACTATGAAAAGATATTGCATTAAATAGAATAATTGATTGTAAAACACACATAGGTTGTTGAGCACTTATGTGTTTATCAGGACCTTATAAAATGATCATATAACAAAAAGTTTAGCCATGTGACTTTGATGTGGGTGACCTGGTACTGAAAGAAAATTAAAATAATATCAATGTAGAAAAAGACAAGAAAGGAAATATAAATTGGGAGGGACCATTCATAGTTATAGAAAAAATTGTGTAAAGGTGTATACCACCTTAAAAAGTTGTATACCACCTTGATACACTTGAATAAAAACAGTTTAAAAATTCCAATGAATGTCATGCACTTATGTAAATATATTACATGAAAACTCTTCAAATATTCCAAAAATACCAAAAAATTAAAAAAAAACTTTTTTAGCAAGCACATGTTATATTGGATCCTTGGTATATATGTGTTAGTTCCAGGTTAATGGATGGCATATCAGTTATGCTACATACACATATGTGTCACACTTATACTTGAGTGTGGTACAGGTATATATATATACATGATATATTCATATTTTAGATGTTGGGACTTATTATGCCCTAACACACACCCTATTTTAAAAATTCAAATGGGGACCCATTGTTGATCAAATATCATAATTTAGGGTCTTTAAAACTAGAAGTCTATGATGTAGAACTTGAAAAGTAAAAACTTAAGGAATTTATCTAATGTTAAAATGAATTTTGTTTCCCACTCTTGATATATATTATTTTCTTTATTTAATCAACAATATTTACCTCAATGTTTTTAGATATTTTCAAGGTTGTAATAAAATCAAATTTGTGTTTAAGACTTATTACATTGTTTCTCTTTTCACCTACGATTTTCATTTAACTTAGTATTGATATACAGGTTTGATTTATAAGTTAACAACTAATGTAGGTGACATGTTTTGATTTTACTAATGGTATTTGTCTATGTTATGTATTAAATATGTTATTCCATGCTTAGTTATCTCTTGAACCCTCCCAAAGCTCATTTAATCTTTCCACCAGCATCAATTATCTAACTTAGATCTTATGTAAATAATATAATTTTGCCAATGATGATATTAGTGTAATATTTAGTACAGAGTCATTCAGGTAAGATAATCATTGGGATCTTACCAAGTTCCATCATCCCAATATCTTGAAGGTGATGTCAACATAGAAATTTATATGGATAGTCCCATGCAAGTGGAATAATGAGATCCATCCACATGTCATCATCCAATTATCCTAGAGGTGACTTCAGCATTAACCTTTATACAGATAGTCCTATGAAAGTGGAGAAGTGAGAGTCATCCATGTGTCATCATCATGCTAGCCTAGAGGTGACATAAACATGGGCCTTTATACGAAAAGTCCCATGTAATTAGAATAACAAGATCCAACCATGTGTCATTATCTTGATAATATGGAGGTGATGTTAGTATGGACCTTAGTATAGAAATTCATAGGCAAGCATGGCAATGAGATTCATCTATGTTCATCATCCCGTAGCTCATGGCCAAATAGACAAAGTAAAAAAAAGCTACAACTTAGCTAAGAATGGAAAAATTACATAAAGACATGTGTCATATGAATCCATGCAAGAAAATAATGAAGACCTCAAAACCATGACATAGAGAGAATAAAAGAGACATATATCATATTAAGATGACTAAACATCCAAAAGAATGAAAATGAAGACACATGGTAGTAAAAGCCATAGAATTTAATATTATGAAATTTAAATGAAAGGAATAAATAGGGGAAAGTGTTAATTCCATTTCTACACTTAATTCACATAAACTAAATAATTAATGCATTCATTTCTCAAAGCCAATACAACCAAAGAAATAGATTTTGAACTGTCATTTCTAATATATAAAGAGTATTGAAAATTTTGAGGTCAATGTAAAATATGAACAAAAAATCCATTATAACCAAGAATTTATAGGATTTTTATAAATAAAAACATTTTAAAACAATATCCCCAATGGTTTCATCATCTCATATCCCAATCCCTTCTACATACTCAATTGTGGACTAACTAAATACACATATACAACATTTGGTTTAGCAGATCTAAACCATGATTTCAAACACCATTATACCTTTTTGGATATGTTCAATGCCATACAGCCATAAATATATAAGGATCAAATATCCATTTTCACACATAGATACAAGGATGACCTCATGTCCATCAGAGCAGTTGGTCTTCACAATGCATCAGCTAAGCCAGAGGTAATGCCCTACATTGACCTAATGTTTTATTTATTCATGAATGGTAAGGCTACTCAGAAGATACTACACTTTATGATTGGAAAAACACTAGTAATATACATCAGTGGAAATGTCTTTGATAGGTATTACATGCTCCCCTACCCATACATATCATACATATAATACATGGTAAATTCATGGATTCTTAACAAAAATATCATTATAAAGTTGTAAGAGTGTGCTAAAAACCCAAGCAACTTTACAGTTTAGAGCCCTACTTTTGCTATCTCCATTTTGGTCTTCAAACTAGGGAAGAGAATTATCATGGCATTATTGAACATAATATATGGTTTTTTAACCATCAGTTATGTCAATGAGGTATGATTACCTTTTCCAAATATGATTTTAACTTCTAAAAAAATCCTTTCCTTAGAGGAGATCATCAGCTATGATCTAATTTTAAAGATCACAAATATTGGAAGTTCCCTAGATGAGAATTTATACATGATTTCCTATGTGGTATATGTGGTGATTACAATTATGTATTCATCTTATGAGAAATCCTAGTAACCATCTCCTGATTACCCCTAAAATAGAATATGTGATGAGTTCAATGTTCTTCATGTATATAGATTCATGAAGAACATGAAGGTTGGCAAAGAATTTTTATCCCATTTTGTATCAATCAATTTATGGGAATAATATACCTAGACTCTTTGACCCTTTTAAGAAAACTATTTGAAATATGGATGATTAATGGTTGTACTTTGAGTGCACAGTAATCAAAATTGAAATCACAAAGACATGTAATTTATACCTACCAAGAATTATGCTTGATAAAATAGTTGAAAAATACATTATTTCCCAACTAGCAGACAATGTTGATGCTAACTTAACAAAGGAAAAGAAAGCAATTATCCATCTAACACCTCTCAAAATTTAAATAATGTAGTACATAAGGCAAAATCCCCTCCAATTGGTGGGAAATATTAGGGTGCATTTTGAGTTCAAACTGGCACCTTTTATACATTGGGATCCTAGAAAGAATGTAAGAGAACACATTAGAAAATATGAAATAAAAGTAAGGATCAACTTTGAACATAATTATTATGACCATGACAACATATTCATGAATGTAAAATATGATACATGTATGGCTATAAGGATTCATAGTGTCAACATGTCTATGATTATGATGCAAAGGATCTAGTATGATCTTACCATCATCAGAGAGGATACTACAAGGATTGAGAAGGAGGAATGGGTTTCTAGACCCATTTATGGACCTCCTCCTAAATTATAAGAAGAAATACAAGAATAAGCTATTTTATTTGGGGAAGCATACATTGGATAAGGATATTTAATGCTTTTAAGATCCCATATACACAAAGTTATTTCTTATCCACATCACCTTATGGAGGGGCCTCAGTGAAAAATAGATTATTAAAGGCCTAAAAGTCCCAACACATCAACTAGAATTTCCTCCATGATTCCTTTACCTACATGAACCATTGCACAAGTAAGTCTTCCTTACCTTCTATCTCAAGTTCATGTTGTTTATCCTACTTTATCTTCACTAGTAGTGATTCTCTAGTCCCTTGGGTATCCATCTTCATTATCACTTACCATGACATTTAAACCACTAGTGTTACCACCTTCGTACACTAGATTTTCATCTCTACCACTTATCATTCCTCTAGTGGTCACCACTCCTCCATCTCTCTCACCATATACTACCACTATAGTCCTTCCATCTCACATTCCATCTTCAACTAGGTAAACCTCTATTCTTACAAAAAAAAATGGCATATACAAGGAAGCCCAAAAGCTCTCCCATTTCACCTTAAAATGTGGAGGTAGAGGAGAAGCAATAATTTTCTATCAAGAAAGAAAGAGAGAAGAAAAGGTGAACAAGGGTCAGACCCTATGCATATTTATGATAGTGAGTAGGAAGATAAAATATGGGGTGATGAAGAGGAGTGGGTCTCAAAGATTGAAATAGAAGAGATATAATCATTTGATGAGTCCACTCAAAAAAAGGAGAATGATGAATGGTTGACTAAGGGAAACATCTTGTCATGAGGGACATAATTACTAAAAAATTATAAGGAAGTCAACCAAGGAGATGGTAACTTAGGGGGTAATAAATTTTTATCAGATAAATAATATGATGTAGAATGAAAATCAGAGTTAAAGTTAGACATCACACATGGGGCATACCCAACATCGCCTCCAAGCTCTTCACCTCAAATTACTATAATGGAAACTAAAGTAACCAGTACCCCAGTTATCTCTCCCTCAGATGTAAGTCCTCAAAGTCCAAATTATTTATCAAATTCCCTAATTATTTTAACTACTATTGATGCAATATATTCTTTACATTATTTATATTCTTTAAGTTAAATGAACCAGCCCTAGGAAATTTCCATGCTAATTTTGACTACCATATCCTAACTTGCTATTGTGAGTCTTTCCACCACTATTATGACCACTAAGGATGCATACACTTGTTTTAATGACTATTTTTAGAACCTATTGATCACCCCAATGACCTACTCATTCCTTAGTGGAATAATCCATAGTCCCCTAAGCCAAGAAAAGGGATAAATTTTGAAAACCTAGTGTCCACATTGATTTTTTATACACTAGCTACCCCTCTTAACCTGAATACATAATCTGATATGCCTATTAGCTAGGAACCATAGGTAGAATCACCTAGAGTCTTAGTCCACAAAACATCAAGGAAGGCTAAATATGTAATTGACACACTAGTCCAAAGGTAATTTACTAGATGGAGGAAATCTATTCCTTTTTTTCCTACAATAAGGAAATTCTTCCTAAATACCATGCTACCTCTAATGCAATCCCCTTCAATTAATCATATATCACATAGAGAAAATATGTCAATAAGTTACACTAGATGTTCCTTCATGGATCTAGTAATTACAACAAGAATAAGTAGTGGACAAGATTTGGTTATAACTCAGTAGCTCATAGTAAAGTTCCATTTTGATAGATAGATAAACACCTTGAGAAAAATTAAGATGAAAATTATGGTTGCTGAAGGTTAGAAGGTCAAGCTAGAATAACTAGAAGACATATTCTCTTTGACAAAATGAAGAAAAATAAATCCCTCATAGCTAGACAAATATAGGAAAGACCCCTATACTTTTGTAAGTGTTGTTAAGGGAGTCATAAAATATATTTTTAATAGTATTTATCAACCTATATAGAGGCAACCAAAGGTGAGTATTATCCAGGCTCCTAAAGAGATAGTTTAAAATTTATAGGGGATAGTTAGGAATCTCTTTAACACTATTGGTTTAATAAGGTTTGCAAAGGCCACCCCCAACCCAAACAAATATATATTATTTAATCGTTAAATAAAATAAAATATATTTATGGTAAGGTACATTTTATAATCTAAGTAACAAGTAATAATTATTATACCCAACTAAAATTAATAACCACATTTGAAGCTTCTTAGCATAAAATTCTATTGTTTCTAAAAGGGATATCTTACTTGAATGGAATCAGGAGATGCCAGTTTTAGTCCAAAAAATTTCAAACTATGAAAGGGAATCTATCTCTATCCTAAAATACTTAAGAGACACTAAATTAAACACTCCACAGGGGAAATGGTTCCCAATCCCATTTTTAGAACCTATTGCAAGCAACATTAGATATTTTCAAAGTAGAGATTCAAAGAAATTTTATTAAAGTAGTGATGAAATAATACAACTCGTCAATTTTTCAAGGGACAAAATTTTAGGGACCAAGGCATTAGATGTTGAGGTTAGAGTTGTATTGGGTGTACATAATAAATTGATGTACAAGTTTCTTTAGGATTTTAAAAGAGCTCTACCTCATTTTAAGACCATAGACATTAACTTCATGGAAATTTCTACACTCTACCTATAGATGGAAGAAACCAAGAAAGTCACTTTAAAAACAAGGGATATGCCTATTTCACCTTAGAGTGCTCAAATTCCAAAGAACACACTAGTGTAAACTTTTAACTAGGCCTACTTATGTGCCACTTCCATCAACTCCACTTGTAGCGACATTGGAAACTACTTTGGGATTAGTTACAATTCTAGTGCCTATTTTAATTGTAACACAAGTTAAAACTCCATTTCAACTAACTTCAACATCTACTTAAACTATGTCATAGTTTTATTATTTTTTTAGTGATTATATTATCACTTTGTAAATTTTCATGTCCTAGTTGAGATGGAACTACTAGTTCCCAATTTATTTATCCAGTATATATTTTATTTTACCTGAAGAATTCTATTCTAGGTTGATTTATTATACATCCATACTTTGCATGAGATTAGCACACAATGCAATTTTTGGATATGTATTTTTATAATTCACTTGAGAGATGAGGCCTTCACATCCCAAGATATTTATACTTATATCCTCCTATTCCAAATGTAGGATATTTTTTGATGTTAATATTAATAGGAAATTCTGAGAAATTAAGTAATTAGTCATGATGTGTAAAATCTAATTTTTATCCAAACTTTTGGATTATGTAGGAAGTTTTATCATTAAATTTTATTAGTGTTTTGGTTATGAATGAGTTATCTCTTAAACATAAAGTTATTCATATTGATCTATTTCTAATCTGGATGCATTTTTCATATGAATCACTATCCCACCTTGTAAATGTGTTATTACAGACTTACAAATATGGCAACCAGTTATTTTATGTTTAAGTATGTTTTATTTTTGTTCCCTTTAACTCCTAAAAATGTTTTATTTTTAGTGTATAATAGTAGCCTACAACAAATATTGGTCTTTGATTCTTTTTCCAACCTCTAATTTAAGTGCTAGTCTAGAAAAATTTCATCTTGTGTGGTCAAGAAGCCTCAATTTATATCCTACATTTCCCTCCTTTTTGAGATTATTTTGGTCCTACCCACCTTATATTAGATGTATAATCAGTATAATCATATCAATTAGATTTATATTCATCCATATCTATCTCATTTGTGGTAAATTTTGGCTAATTTTGACCACATACAAAACTTTGCCTCAATGGATCAGTGTTATGGAAGTCCTGGAGTAGAGTGAGAAGCTGAACAGAGTTCTTGATGGAGTAAATGATCAAATGGCTTGAAATCAAGGCTAGAATTACAAGTTAAGGGTTTAATTAGGTTACCATGGTGATCATATAATTCAAGAGCATGAGGTAGGATGCACAAAGTCTTAGAGGTTCATTTGAGCCTTAAAAGTTTGAACAAAAGTTCAAACACAAGCTTAGAAGAGCCAGACCATATCGACACATCATACAAGAATGAATAGATAAATATGTTTATGCATTTTATAATTTTTCTTAGAAATCCTCTCAACATGAAAGGATCACATGGAGATGATGTTTTTCATGCCAAGATCATCCTATATAAATATAAAATCTTGATGAGTTTCCTATTTTAATATATAAGCCCTCATAGTTGAAATAACAAAGTGGGATGTGTGTGGGGACATTGAATTTAATCCACAAGAAGTAGCCATTTAGATTTAAATATTCCTGAGGATGAATGTGGAGCTAATAAGTGGTAAGATCTTAAGTGTCTGAATCAAAATCAATGGCACATGAGATATCACCAAAGTTAATGGGTCCAGGTAGATCAATGGAGGGTGTTAAATCATGTAATTAAATATAAATGGAAAGTGAAAAGTTAATAAGTCAATGAATCCTAAGGATGAACATAGAGCTACCAAGTGTCATGATTTTGGTACACTCCTGAGTAAATCAATAGTGCACACTTGAACCATGTAAAATTAAATCGATGGTGTAGATCAAAGTCAAAGTAAAAAAGCTTAGGTTAAATATGAGATTTCCATGTGGTATAAGTGTGGAACTAGACAAAGATTCAATCATAAGGTCCATATAAAGAGTGTAAAATCAATAAATATCATGATCAAGGAACCTAGATCAAGATCAATGGTTGATATTAAAAGTCAAACCCAAGAAAATTCAAATAGAGATCAAATATGGTCCAAGTCAAACTAGGGTAAATATTTCAAAGGGAACATGTTTTCATTATAGTTTAGTTAATCACCATTACACATAATACACAATTATAAAGTCAATATTGTCAATGATGAAGTTTTGATACCATTAAAACTAAGTATGAACCTCTGTATTAAAATATTAGGTGTTGGAATCAAAATCAACGACATGTAGGCTATCACCAAATTAATTGGGTCCAAGTAGATCAATAGAGCATGTTAAATCATGTAATAAAATATCCATGGTGAGAAGAGTTTTGGAAAGTCAATGAACCCTAAGGATGAATGTAAATTTATGAAGTTTTGTGATTCTGGTACACTCCTAAGTAAAATAATGGTGCATGTTGGAACCATGTAAAAGTAGATAAATGGTGTAAATCAAAGTCAAAGATTCAACAAGCTCAAGTTAAATGCAAGGTCACCACATGGTGCAAACATAAAACCAAATAAATATTTGACTATAGGGTCAATAGAAGGATCATAAAATTGGCAATTGTCATGATTAAGGAGCCTAGATCAAGATCAATGACTAATATTAAAATTCAAACCTAGAAGACTTCAAATGGAGATCAAATACAGTCTAGGTTAAACTAGGTTAAATATTTCAAAGGGCATATGCCACCATTAAATTTTATTTGAGTAACATTAAGCATAATACATATTTATATAGTTAATATTATCAATGATGAAGTTCTGACACCAATGAAGCTTAGTATGAACCTTTGGTTTGAAGATTTGAAACATACAGGGTCCATTTTCTAGTGTTGCATTATTGTTCCACGACTATGTTCATTATTATTTAAATAAGATCCATGCATATAATGAGTCCATGGCTTCCATAAGTTTTAAAGGTAGAATAGGTTTATTTAAACCTAATATTTTTTAAAAATAAGACTATATATCCTGTAGGTTTTCATTGCCATGATAACTATAGTAAAACCAATAAATAGATTGGTTTTCAATCCATAATATACATATGCTCAGATACTGAAATGGGGGTAGATGTATGATTATGAATAAATGTCTCATCCTTTGACATAGTCTTATCTTCAACAAATAGGTACCTGTAGCTACTCAAATCAAACATGGTCATGGCTCTATCAAGTCCAAAGATACAAGGATTTTATCTTCATAATCAAGTCAAGTGGGAGATGGTGTATAATACTAAAATGGATATCTGGTAGTTGGATAGGACAATGAGAGTATTTAATAGATTTTCAAGGTTTGATATATTTTGTTCACAAAAATATCATGACTCGTCATCTTCGACAAACTCTTATCATTTAGTATGTTTCTCAGCCAATGAGAAGATTCAAAGGATATTGTGATAAATGAAAGTTAAATTGTCTATGATGGATTAGTATTCATTGGATTGAAATTTGGTTAATAATTTATTGAATACAAGTGGGAGATCAATAATTGATCTATGATGGCATGCTCTCTCTCTTCCCCTTTCTCATATATCTCTTTTTTTTCTTCCACAAAAAAAAAACTCTAGCTCTCTCAGATTTTAGAATTAGACTCTCTCATTTTCTTGAAGAGCAAGAGACTCTCATTTGACTAGGCTAAACCCTATAAATTTTTTTAAAAACTACATCTTGATTCAATAAGATGATTTTTACCTAACTCTTTTGCCTTTAATTAGTGTTTTAGTAAGCTTTTGCATGATTATCTTGTGAAGGAGATTCTTCTCAGGCCATTACCCTTTTGCATGCCTCTTTTAAGGTGTTTTCAAGATAATTTGTAGGTCTAAACTTGTGTTCTTTTTTCCATTCATGGATGCTTATTATGAGTCTTATAATTCCTCTTTATGTCATTGATTTCTTGGTAAGCCTAATTCATAAATACTTATGCAATTAGCTGGTTTATGAGATTGTGTGAGCTAACATTATTTTATGTTGATCTAGTGTGGGATCAAGAATATGAGTGTCTCATTTAAATTTGGTGCATAACCTTGTTATCTTTCTTAGTATCCCTATTTCCCCATTTTTAACCCTCTTCCTAGTAGTAACATTAGTTTAGGTGATCCGTCAAGAGGAAGCCAACCTTCTCTAGAGGTTCAACCCTACTATAGGATACCCACAACCTGGAGTTGTTCCCATATTGTGACTAGGATTGGAGGATCTTGATGAAATCCTCTAAAAGGGTAAAATTCCATGTTATAATAGTAAACAAACTACTTCATTCATTTTTATTCTACTAACATATTATTTATAAAATTGAATACTTAGTAACTCATGCCTTTGAGTGGATACTTTTCACCAATCCCAAAATGTTAGAGACTACCTCATAAAATTTTGTGGGGTGTACATAAAATCCACATCAATATTAATACTTAATCTAATTCTAGAAGGAGGGCCTAAACCTATACCTTTATTTTTATTTGAAAAAAATCACTTGGGTTACACTAGAAGCATTCAAAAGATTAGCAAGATCAACCTCATATAATAACTTGATATTCCCACCTTTGGAGATGTATAGAAAAGTTAAGTTTATTAATGTAGTTATGAAAGGACCCAAGGCTCAATCATTCTCTCAAGGAAATCATATTCATCTACCACTGTTCACAATGGTCCTACCCCAAGATCTAGCTCTAACCATTACTAAGTAGTTCTAACATCAATGCTATTGGGGTTATCCATGACCTATGTGTAAACCTTGATAAATGTATTCCTTTATTTTCTCCCTCAGGAAGGATGTGTGACTTAGGATTACAAAATAAATTATCAATGTTCTCTTGTTTTTGGAATGAAAAACCCCAAATCAAATAATTCAATGAAAACAATAACTACCTTTCCTAAGTACTTGGGTAATAAATAATGTAGCTAGCTCAAATATAACTAGAAGATGAATAAAAACTAAAAGTTTGGCTTGATAGATTGTTGGAATAATGGGGATGACACTTGTATTTATAAGTTCTCCAACTAACCTTAACTCAAGTGTTGTTAGGTTATATTTTACCATGGTTAGGTTAGGGAGGTATAACTAATTAATATTCGGGATAGAGATCCCATTTATTAAGCATGGCTCACCATTTATAAATTTAAGGATGTTATGAAGATGTTTCAAATTCCTAGACTTCGAGGATGATGACATTATCATGAACTCATTTTTATTGAAATTTCATTTTAAAAAAATAGATATTAACTGATTGAACATGGAATTTTCACTTAAGTAGTTAATTATATTTTCTTAGTTAATTAATTTTTCTTATGATTTTAGAATTTTATGAATTGGTTAAGTGGCCCACTTAATGGGTCAAAAGGTCTAGTTTGTCAATTGGCAAGGTCAAAATTTATTAGGGATGAATCCATGAGAGGTTATCATTAAATATAGGATAATACCCTAACTAGGGATACCTCAACATGATTTTGGGCATTAACCTCTAATGTTTGAATGTAATTGTGACATCTAGTGACTTCTATGCTTAATTTACATCATTTTCTAGAAACTAGTCTGATACATAATTAAGGCCAAAATGGGGTGTCTACATTTTCCCTTATTTGAGAAGGTGTTACAAGACACATTTACAGTAATGTCTTCTCAAAGAATGAAAAATTTGTTATTGCCTTGGCTAATTACCCATAGGGTGATGGATGAACCTTGGATTCCCCCTTTAAAGATTAGGTGACAAATATATTTGTTGAAAGTTCCCTCAAAAATAAGAAAATGATAAGATCTAGAGGTAATAAGGGTGGAAATACCAATTTACCCAAAGTCAATTATAATCAATGGCACAATTATTTTCCCTAATAGATTAGATGGATAAAAATAATTATTTACCCAAAGTTGGTTATAATCATTAGCACAATGAAAATGCCCTAGTAGGCTGGATGCAGTCAATGAAGGTCTAAATAATTTTCCATGTTATGATAAATCAGAAAAGGGAGATCATGAAATGAGCCCATAATCACATAATAATGATGATTTGGTATAAAGGATAGGAATTAATTTGGGATACATGTTGGTATGCAGATGCATGTCTTAGCTAGTAATTACTATTCATTTTTGGTTTAATTTCTCTATGTTTGGGTAGTTATTAGATTTTTTTGGGATATGGCTATTGTGAACAAAGAAATGTGTTACCCACTACATTGTTTGATATATCCATTTGTCTAATTTTTGGTATGGAATATGATATTACGCACCATAGTTATAGACAACTATAATAACAATATATATCCTAAGCATGGAAAAATTAGTTTAAATGTAAATATAAATAACTTAGGTGTAAGATATAAACAATCAAATCCAAATGGAATATAATGTAATAAACTAAGTGTATATATAACATAAATTCACAACTCAAGTACAAGATATGGGTAATCAAGACTCAAGTGTAATAATCCTATGACAACCAAGGGAAAGGGAGGCACAATAACACAATTTAAATTCAAAACTTAAACAAATCAATAAAAATTGTAAGCAAGACTCAAATATAAACTAATTATATTTAGATACACAAAAATCAAAAGGAAAAACCATAAATTAATAATAAACTATTCTAAAGTACATGAAACAAACAACTAAGCTAAATTAATGCACAAAAAAATGAGTTTAATCAAAATCAATAGACAACCTAAGTTAAGACAAAAGAAAAAACAACTAATCTAAGTGATAATGAACAAACCACTAATCTAATTGTAGATAAACAAACAACCATTCTAACTATAAATAAATAAACGAATAATATAATTGTTTGTGCATGTGTAACAAAAGTGTTATGCTTAGCATAAAATGTTACCCTAGGCTATAGGGAACAATGAAAAAGGTAGGAAAACAAAGGTTACCGATAGGATATGATGACCAACATTATTAGAATAGTTGGGGGGATATAATAACAAGGAAGGGGTGGCTGAGCTAACTCTAAATGCACTAGATAAATGGATGTTGCCTACATGGTCACATGGACATGAGGTCTAATGTGAACTTCAAACAAAATGTAGTTCTCTCAAGAAATGGGATAGAATAAAACTGAATATAAACAAGATAAATTGCTTATAGAATAAAGTGGGAATGGGATCATAAAATAGTGAGTGTATAGATTAAAGAAAAGGTAGCACTTAAAATCATGAAAGTGTGGGTTAAGGCAAAAACCACACTAAAATATGAAAGATGAGTGATCACGAATGAACTAAGTTGGTAATTAATAGTGTTCATTACATCTAAGGTTTTTCATAAGAATAATTTCAAAAAATGGTGAGATTATAAATAAGAGGGGTTGACGCTCATGATTATGACAATATTAGGCATAAGAAATCATGAAACCATAAGAGCATGATTTATGCTAAAACCACACTAAAAGATAAGAGATGAAACCATAAGAGCATGATTTATGCTAAAACCACACTAAAATATAAGAGATGAGCACTCATAAATTAATTTGGTTTATAATGTTCACTATGTCTAAGGCTTAGAATGAGAATAAGCTTGTAAAATAGTGAAAGCATGAAAGGTCTATGACTCAAAAAATAGTGATAGCATAAATAATTCACAAAATGGTGAGCGAATTTTAGAGACAAAATTAGAGGAAGGAATGACCCAAGAGAATGGTGAATGAAATCAATCACTAATACCATATGAGCTGAATCCAAATATGCTATGAAATTAGATGTTGCCTACATAGTCCCATGGAGACAATTTCTAACATGGACTTTAGGACAAATTTAGTTCTTGCAAAAATGGGATGAAACACTATCAAAAACTGAAATAGGAAAATGGAAATGGTCATGATGAAATCCATGTGAACACTTTAGTTATACCTATTGAATAAGAGATGTACATCCTAAGTGGTGTGAAAATAATTTGAATGGCCTAATGTTGAAGGCATGTTTAGGATTTTTCTAGTATATATCCATGTTTTTATGTTTTTATAGGCATCTCAACTTTATGGAGAATTACGAGACACAAAATGGACTAACTTAAAAAATGGAAAGAATGTGGCCTAGGTTTCTCTAAAAATGGTGAGAGAATTATAATAAGGGTTCATTAGTGCATCTATTTCAAATTCACAATGCACACAAAAGTGACTCATAAAATGATGAGAGTGTTTACTAAAATTTCTTGAAAAATGGTGAAATCATTAGAATAAAGTGGACAAGCTAACATCAAAAATCATTGAGCACTACCTACATAGTCCAAATAAACCTCGAGCCACTACAGTTCCTTCATACAACAAAGTATCTAACTAAGTAAAAATAAGTTCATGAGTAGGTAGATGGCAATGTATGGAAAATTGATGTGTCAATATGGGTGAAATGGGTTGATCTTAGGCTATAAAAATAATGACTTAAGTAAATTAGCCATAGGATATAGGGAAAAATGACAAAGGTCTGTTATATTAATTTTTCCAAAGGTAGTTAGAATCAGTAGCACAATTAATGAGATAGAATGTGATAACAATGAAGAATGCAATTTTAAAACCACTATCATACTGCCCTAAGATATTGTCTCTTTCCAAAAGAATGTGCTCAAAGAATCACAAAAATAAAAAAACCATTGAAAAATCATCTTAATCCAATCACTAAAGGTTTCTGAAGTACCAATAGATCAGAACCAAAGTCAAAATTCTAGGTAAGATAAGTAAACAAACTTTTGCCAAGAGGGAAGTGTACAGAAGAATGTTATATGGTATGGTTTATGATATGTGATGTTATGGTACAATTTAAATGATCCTCATAAAATATACATTGGTTTTCTCAAGTGAAATAATTATTGAGATGTATTATGTTCATTAGTTCATCAAGTTCTTATCCTTTTATTTTAGCCAACCTATATGCTCTAGATCCATAGTTAACAACAATCACATAAGGTCCTATCCAATTGTGCTTGAACTTGTCTTTATTCTTTTTCTTGGTAGTGCTGTTCATCTAGTTTTATTTGTGGATATGATCACCAATATTTAACTCTTTGTGCTTCAACCACCTATTATACTAGCCATGTAACTAGTTATAGTATGTTTAAACACTATTCAAAGTGGTCATGCATTTATCATATAGTAGTTCTAGCTCTTGTAGATGAGCTACTATGTAATCCTCATCATCAAGGATATGTTTTAATTAAATAAATATATAAGGAAACTTGACCTCAATGGGAAGAATAGACCCAGTACCATAAACAAGGTAATATGGTGGGGCTCCTATTAGAGTGCATAAATTGGTATGGTAGGCTTATAGGGTGCAAAAAATTTGCAAGTGCTAATCATAGCCAATGTCATTGATGATCTTATTAATAATATTGATAAGGGTATTATTATATGCCTTTGATTTTCCATTACCTTGTAGGTAATATGATGTGGAAAAATGTTGGGTAATATTAAACTTGGCATAGAGTTCTTTGGCATCCTTATTTTTAAACAAACCACCATGATCAAATATAATGTTAGATGGGATAACATAATTGTAAATGAGATGGTTGAAGATGAATTGAGAAATTTTCCTACCTATCACAGTAGCAAGGGGAATAGATTAACCCACTTAGTGAAGCACTCAATGGTGGTAAGGATCTGATTATAGCCATTTGATGAGGTAGGTTTAATATTACTTATGAGATCAAGTCCTCATGATGAAAATGGTCATGGCATAGTTATTGGGTTGAGTGTTCATGTTGAAGCATGAATAAAATTAGCATGTGTTTGATATTGTTTACATATTTTAACATAAGTAATTGCATTTTCTTCTATAGTTGGCTAATAATAGCTAGCATGTAGGAGTTTTTTCTCAAGGATAGTCTTGCTAGTGTGAGCCCTAAAAATGCCTTCATGAACTTCCTTCAATGCTAATCCAGATTATACTAAAGTTAAATAATGAAACAGAGTTCCATAAAAATTTCTACTATAAAATATAGGTCCAAATAATTTATAGCGAGAGTGTTGGTGTGTAAAGGCCTTTTGTTTCTTATGCGAAAGGTTTGGTGGAAGGACTTGGTCATGGAGGTAATTATATAATTTGAAACACTAGATAAAATTTAGAATAACAATATCATAAATCATTTCAATAGTTGATGGTTCATGAGCAAGCACTATAAGATGTTCAATGAGGAACTGATAATCTCTTGACTTATCTATGTTGTAGATCAAAGAACCAATTTTATCCATGGCATCTATTATCTAGTTATCAGCTTGAGGTATGTGTTTGAGTAGAATGTGAGCAATCAACTACTTGAGAGTTTCCACCATGGATTTATAAGGTACAAACATGTCAGCTTTGGTATGAAATTATTCTATAACCTAATTAATGATAAGCTTTGAATAAATAAAAATTACTAGATGTTGAATATTCCATTGTACCACTAGGCAAAGCCTCTCAATGAGTGTTTAATACTAATCCATGTTATTGGTAATATGAGAGTTGATATGGAATGATTTTGAAATGAGATTTACATGTAGTGTTATAAAAAATAATCCTGCTCCTAACCCATGAGACGTGAAAGAACCATCAAAATAATGTTTCCATTGTTACTATGCTTCTGCTAAGGTCAGATAGGATCCTCTGGGAATGCAAAAGTAAGTAGATAAGTATCTATTATAGGATCTTTGACAAGCTGGTATACAAGTACCTATCCCTTAATGTCCTTTTTGTTGATATATTCATTCTCAATCTCACTTAGAAACATGATTCACTTAGCCATGTGGCCCTGTAAAGATATTTTTGATAGTATATGCTTGAGTGGATCTAATTTGGTGATGATTATGGTCTTTTTGTTGAGCATTTAATGATATAGCTTTTGGGCTACAAAGACCATAGATAAAAAAAATTTCTTGATCAACATATAAATGTGTTCATATACTACCAGTGTATGGCTTAGATAATACACTACATGATCCTTACCTTACTCATCATGTTGTACTAAAATTTCCCTTAGGGCATTTTTCTTAGCAGATAGGTAAACTAGGAATGGATTTCTTGGTGTAGGTGGTATTAGAATAGGTAGATTGTCCAAGTATTCTTATAGGTTCTCAAAGTCCTTCTAGTAGTCTTTGTTCCATGAAATAGTAGTGCATTTTTTCAATAAATGAGTAAATGAGTGACATTTATTAGCCAACTATGAAATGAAGAATCTAATATTTTGTATTTTTCCTTGTAAAATATCAAGCTACTTCAAAGCTAAAGGTGGTACTATTTCAGTAATGAATTAAACATTGGTAGCATCAAATTTAGTGTCTCAATGAGAGATAATAGATCCTAACAATTTTCCTAAAGTAACACTAAATATGCACTTATTGGGTTTAACTTAAACCTCACACTCATGAAGCCTTTCAAATATTCTTTGTCATATGGATGGATGGTCTGCATGGGTCTTATATTGAACTAATATGTCATCAACATAATCTTCAAAAATATCATGCATCATATCATGGAATATAATAGTCATGACCCTTTGGTATGTTCCCCTACCTTCTTGATGCTAAACAACTTGACCTGATAACAAAACATTCTACAAGGAGTGGTGAACCTTTTCTTGTGTTGGTATTTAGATGAAATATTGACTTGGTTATATCATGAAAATTCATCTATGAGGGAAATAATTTCATACCTAGTTATGGAGTCAATAATCATGCCAATGTTTGGCAAAGGAAATTCATCCTCTGGGAAGGCATTTTTGATGTCACAAAAATTAGTACACAACATGATACCTTATGGTTTTTTATTAACTATAAAAATATTGGATATCCACTCTAAATAATCAATAGGTCTAATACATCTTATATATAAGATTTTCTCTAGTTCTTACTTAACCAAGTTGGCAATATGAGGATGCAATTTCCTCATTTTCTTGGTAAACTAGTTTAGTTTCTAGATTAACTACATGATGGTGTAGAACCAATTATAGATCCAAAATTGGAATATTAAAATAATCACATGAAAATATGTATATATAATCTTTAAGAAGAGTTGTGATAACTTCACATTCTTCCTTAGTGAGGGATGTACCTAGTTGTATCCCCTTGGGATCATCTAGAGTTCTGATTTAATAATTTTGGGAATATTGGTGTTTTATTCCTAATTTAGTTGAGGGTATAGAATAATAAATCAATAAATAATATTATAATAATTATATTATTGATTTTTATAATTTATTTTTATTTTATAGATTTCTAAAAATAGTAATAAAAGAGGATAAATATAACTTATCTTAAAACTGGACTGAGATGGCTAAGATAGAGGCTAAAACTAGCTTGAAGGACTGGGATAGTTTCATGAACATGGATCTATCTTTCATTTAGTGAAAGGATAGGAGCACCAAAAAAAGGACACCCTAACATCTGGTGCTTTAGTCCAATTCCTACCACTATTGACTAAACTTCTCATAGAGATTTGATTTTTTTGGGTTTTGTTCATTGTTCTTGTATGAGCCTACCTATGAAATTTTGAGTGTTGAATGTTAATGAAGCTCCTTGTAAATCTAATTTAATATTCAAACCCTAGACTCCCATTGTAATTGATAAAAATTGAAAGAGGGAGGAATTATTGTATGTAAGATGAACTAAATGTGTATCTATACCCCTTCTATGGGCATGCTACCTACATACCAATAATCTAAAGAGGGATCAAGCCATATGTAGTTATCCCACTTGATGTGCTTTATGAAATAGTGTAATGAGGATGAAAAAATGCCAAACTAACAGTTTTTGAGGTGGTTAAGGATTGGTGTGAGATTTTGAAGGTGTTTATAGCTATGTTGGGTGACTATATGCAGAGAATATGAAAGTTTGCCTTAGTGGTTTTGTTTGTATTCTTGCTTACTTTGTAAGATTTGTCATCTCCCCTATAAATGAACTTTTAATGGAATTTTATAGGGATCTATTGGCCATGGGTTAAATTTATTCCTGCTAGACTAACATGATAAAGAATAGGAATTGAGAGATAATGACCATTTGGGATCAAAATGTGATTAAACAAGAGTGCCAAAAATAGGACACCCTAGGGTCCTATACTATAGTCTAGGTATGGCACTCTTATCCTACTTGTTTGAGACCTAGGGTGATAGAATTGGCCTAGGAAATGTAGCCTGATTGAGCTAAAATTAGGTTTTACAAGTCTACAAATGACTAGTTATAAGTAAAAAGGTGTCTAGAAGGGTTATGAGAGAATACAAGGACCTATGGATTGGGTGTCACAAGCCACACTTAAAATACCAATTTGAGCATTTTATATGACTACATTTACCCCACTTTATTCTAGTGATGTAGTAAATTGAAATACTAGGATAAAGGAAAAGTAGAAAGCATACTTGAACTTACATATAAGAGTGAAGCCCATAAAGTTGTGTGATGTTGACTATTCATAGAGAAATCACATCATGAAGTGTAAATATTCCAAATAAAAATAAAGAGCAGATCAATTCTTACTAGATACACTATATATAAAATAAGAACGTATAAAGTTATTTAAGAGAGAGAGAGAGGAATAGAAAGGAATGAATACACCTCATCGACTATGTAGACCAATAAAAAACCTATTTTGATGTTGAGTGATGTTGGATAAGTGTTGGGTATGTGTTGTACCAAAATAAATATCCTGAATGGAGCTGAGTGATCAATTCTCTGAGAGTGGCACAAGAATGTAAAGGTTAGCCTTTTAACTCCATCATTTTACACTAAGTGAATCTAAGTGATCATACATGTACTAATCAGTGTTTGGACTATGTGTCTAATCCCTCTGAGTAGGTGGCTCAAGAATATAAAGGACAGCTAATCATTTATCTCCATCATTTCCCACTAAGTGAAGCTATGAAATGATATCATTATGAATATGTGCTGTATAAGATAGATCTTTAAGCCCATGAATGCTCTAAAAATCTTACAATGTGGCATGGATAATTTAATGTGTATTAGAAACTAGGCTACTCTTGGCTACTCAAAAAAGTGGAGATTAGTCTTGTATGAAATCCACTCCAAAACTAGGCAATAGGCTTATATGAAATCCAGTCATAGATTATGCCAACCACCTATAGATGGAATAAGGCATGAAACTATTGAGAATACCTAGGTAATATACTAAACTTAGAAAGAAAAGAAGTCAAATGTGCCATGCACATTTCCCCCAATCACTAGTGTCTATAACATGGACTATAATCTAGAAGTTATACCAACTACCCAATCTAAAAGTAGAAGTGAGAGCCATCATGTCATGCATGATGCCCCTATATCTAGATTCTCTAAGAAAAATTGTACTAAAACTACTGAATATGAACTGATCTGTATCTAAAAAAATTGTGGCTAAGCTTAGCCTTCTACTTATTTCTATAAAATCTAGGTTTTTTGTTGTTTAGATAAGAGCATCAAAAATAGGAAACCCTACTATTAGATGTTGATGTCTATGTTTGACACTATTTCCCTTTGCTTATTTTGATGATTGTTTTGAATCATCACTATTTTCCTAGTCTTTTCTACCTAGTTTGAGTTTTGGTTGCTATTCTAAGTGTTTTGAAAACTAATTTTTTGACCGATAGGAGCTCTGATCTTTGTGACATAACCCTTTTTTGTTACCCCCTCTTTTAAGGGTAGGAATGAAGACCCTGTAATGAATATCCTCAGAAGAAAGAGCCCTATAAGTTTTTAATGTTGAAAAATACATGATATAGCAATGATAATTGAAATGATGTCTCAAGATATAGCATAGTTTGTATTGGAGATTGTTATATTAATAGGGGTATGCCTAGATAAATGTAATAATGTAATAGCATGTACAATATACTGAATTGAAACTAGAAAATTTCATTTTTTATTTATTAATTGTCAAAGAGGGATGGATCATGATGTCCATCATGGCATCCAAGCAAGCAAGATAGTGCATGGTGTGGATCATGGAATTGCAAATAGTGAGAAGCAAACAAGAAACAAGCACACAAGGCAAGAAGAAAGAAGCATATAATAGTGGCCAAGGGGCTGGACAAACAAGGGACATGGTCACATGTCACTCAAACTAAAAATTAAACATACAAGGCATGTTTAAATGCCCACATATACATACAATTGGAAAGAAGCAAGGTTGACATGAGGGCCACAAGCACATATAAGAGTACAAGAAAAGGACATTAGTAAATGTCCTAAAGCACACACAAGAATAAAAGCAAAGGACATTGAAAAAATTCCTAAGGCACATACAGGAGACAAAATAGGAACTAAGAAATGCAATCATATCTAGATATGTAAAACAAGAATGGAAGGCATGTAAATTCTGTAAATACAATCACATCTAACTAATCAAAGCAAGAAGTGAAAGTATGAAAGACATGGATTACAAGACTAGGTAGATGCTAATAAATACATAAGTGTTATATACTAGTGAGTGCCAATAGAATAATTTATGTAAGTTAGTAATTAATGTACATCATCATGATAATGAGAGTGTGTGGTTTAAGAATGACATAACTTGGATGGTATAGTCATATAGAAGACACTCCCAGTGAGTATATATATATATATATATATATATATATATATATATATATATATATATATATATATATATATATATATATGTATGTCTTGAATGTATAAATAGGATACCCCCTTAATGGGTAGAGTGAAGAAATCAAGGATCTACATGTCACTACACACACTAAAAGAAGATCAAGTGAAGCATGGTAATGTAGATAAATTGACAAAGAATAGCATAGAACAATAAATGTAAGTCTAGCATGGTAGTAGAAATGTAAATTAGGGATAATGCATACATTTGATTTTTTTTTGTGTTTTTGAACTATTTGAATGTTTATGTATTTTGAAACTTTTATATTATTTTTTGTATTTTGAGTTATTTGAATGTTTTTGAATTTTTGACATATTTGAATATATATGTATTTTGATATAAGCTATGTAAAATCAATCATGAGGAAATGATGTATAATAAATACTAAAAAACTATGTATAATTAATTGAAAGGAAGATATATACAAGTAATTTTGAAAAATTATGTACAAGACATATGCATAAAGTAATATGTACACAATGACATAAAAGACTCAGCTAGAGGGGGTAAAGGGTTCAAGGATGGAGCCTACTGGGGATGGATATGGAAGAAGGGACCATGACCATCATAAAATTCCTCAAGATCATCATCTTAAGTACCATCATATGCTATAGATTCTGTATGCATGGTGACTATATCCTCAGGTGTCAGTAAAATCTATACTCTTTGTGTAATATGGTATCTATCACTCATAATGGTGCCATCTTATTGATGGTTAACTGAAGGTTGATCTAGTGGTGAAGATGTTGAGTCTCCTCTAGGATATTTAACTCTAGTAGTATATGGTTTCGATAGAAGTGGCACAACTAGTGTTGGTAGTGCTATAATCTGAATAGTAACCTAAACCTATAGTTCATCCAATCTCCATTATAAATTTGTACATGAGTTTATATGATGGCTTGTGATCCTATGAAAGAGACAAAATGGGCAACCATCTTGACATGATAACCTACTAATAGATTTTTGGTATACTGTAGGTAGTGTGATTAATCCACGATCAAGTAACATCTGTAGTATAATTTGTGGTTGTTGTTATGTGTTACCAACCTGAATCTGAATGACTAACTCTATATCCATAGAGGTAACCATGTGAATTATATGTGCCAAGTGATTTGTCTATGATTGTGAATGTGGAGTATATCCTAAGAGTATAGTGTAAGATGCTAAGAGTCATGTAGGATGTGTAATGAGAGCTCTAGAGTCATCTTGGTACTCTCTTGGGCCAACTAGTGTAAAGATCAATCCACATAAATAGTCATCTTTGAGTTTGGGTGTCATATCATCATCTGAAGTAGCCTAGGAATATGTATCAACATCATGTACATATGGTAACTTAGAATTTACCACAAGGGGTCATTGTAATATGGGAGTCTCATCAATTTTAGTAGTAGAAGGTGATGGTGCTATGAGGGTATCTATAACTGACTAAGTAACTATAACTATCAAAGGAGTTGTATTTGTAGAATCAACTTGTACTTCTAAAATTAATATTGGTGGTTATGTAATTTTAATAGGTGTAAGAACTATGACTGATGGAGTAGCTAGAATGACTATATCTATTATGATTGGCTAAGTATCTGGATCTAAGGAAATAACTATAAGTGGAGTGTGAGATGTGTTAGTCTCTCTTACCTCATATGTATGTACTTAATCAAGAGAAATATGATGAGGTGGTGACTAAACTATGATATGAGGTGTCCCATTTGGAAAAATAGTCAAAGATGACTCTATAATTCTAGAGTATTTGAATGGATGATTGTCTATTATGCATATGTATAGGTACCCTTCATGGAGAAACTTAACACATCAATTAATATTAAAATGAACTACCCACATAGTGTGTATACAAGGTCATCCAAGTAAAAGATTATAATGAAGAGGACCTAGCATGACCTATAACTATGTAGAGAGGGATTTGGGCCCTACCATGATATCCAAAGCAATGGTGCCCAATGTTTATCATGGTATATCATTAAACCCTCTAATATTCTTATATGATTTTTGCATGGATGCCATATCTACACCCATGGTTTGTAGGAATGTAATATATATATATTAAGTCTGCAACCACTATCAATTAGAACACTCTTGACTGCACTAGTTTTGAATTGAGCTTGTGTGAATAATGGTAAATTTTGATAAATAACTATCTAAAATGGTATGTACTCATGATCAAAATAAATAACATCTTATATATTATTTAACATGTTAACCACTTATGCAAAATAAGAAGGCTCTAAATTAATGGGCATATAAGTCTGAGTAAGTGCTTGATAAAGAATGTCTTTGAACACATTGGTTTTCTAAAGAAGTTCTAACATGGAAATCTTAGCTAGTGTATTTCTCAACTAATCAATAATATCATATGACTTGTGCAGATCTACTTATGTGGGTGGGTTGGGCCTGAGATGGGAAGGAATAGGAGGGTAGCAGGGCTCTTGACTAGGTAGGGGAGGTATGGTGGCATGTCGAGTAATATCTCTAACTACATTATCTACTAGCTGTATATGATTAGTAATAGTTATGGGAGGTGAGTGTAAATAATAAATACGTCAAGGTGGTGGAGGGACAAAAGGTGTCAACTGGGCTCTTTGGTAATGGGTAGTGACTTGGGGAAGAGTAAAATAGACCATACAACATAACTCGAGAGGGGATAGAGGCTCCAAGGGAAGTGAGGCAAGAGGTATCTCAACATGTTTATCAATGAATGTGATAATACCATCCCATAATATAAAAATAAATCATGAAAAGAAAATAATGAAGCTTTGAATTAACATATGGTAAACTTCATCATTCATATACATGATAGGACCTAGTATGAATTCTTTATTATTTGCAAGAAATATTTTGAAATGAGTAAGATCTTTTTGTAATTTAATGTGAAATCTAAATTGGATGTAAGGTGATACCTCAATAAAAAAAGGGACCTAGTGTATTCAACTAAGGTTTGAATGAAATTATTTTAAAAAAATTACTAAGGTAAGTTTTAAAAATTAAATGGGAAATTTTGATTTAAAAATGCTAGAAAAAATAATAGGAACTAATAAAGGCAACTAGGGTTTGAATGAAATTATTATTATTATTAAATTAATAAAATAAATTTAAAAATTAAATGTGAATTTTTTATTTAAATATGTAGGAAAAATTAGAAAAATATTTCTAAAATTAGCAAGAATTTTTCCCTAAGGTATTTAGGGTTTTTATGCAGAAAAGGACCTAGTAAATTCAACAAGGGTTTAGAATAAATTGTTTTTAACATTACTAAGCTAAACTTAAAAATTTAAATATAAATTTATGATTTAAATATTCAATAAAAATTAAAAAAAATTTGGAAAAATCAGCAAGGAATTTACCGTAGGATTTATAGGGATTTTGTGCACAAACGAAGTAAGTCAGGTTCACCAAATGATTTAACAATTTTAGGAATATTCATGTTTTATTCCTAATTTAGTTAAGGGTTTGGAATAATAAATTAGTAAATAATATTAAAATATTATTAATTTATATTTTTTTTTTGTCTTTTGTAGCTTTCTAAAAATAGTAATGAAAGAGGAGAAATACAATTTATCTTAAAATTGGACTGAGATGATTGAGACAAAGGCTAAAACTAGCTATACATGATTGGGATAGTGTTGTAAACCTAGATTTGGCTTACATTTTTTGAAAGGATAAGATCACCAAAAATAAGACACCCTAAGATCTGGTGCTATAGTCCAGTTCTTATCGTTGTTGTCCAAATTGCTCATAGAGACCTAATTTTTTTGGGTTGTGATCATTATTCTTGTATGAGCTTGCCTATGAAATTTTGAGAAATGAATGTCAATAGAGATATTTGTAGACCTAATTTAATATTTTAACCATATACTTCCATTTTACTTGATAAAAATTGAAATAAAGGGGGGAGGGGATTAGTGTGTAAGATGCATTGAACATGTATCCACACCCCTTGTGTGGGTACACTAGCTACATACCAATACTCTGAAGAGGGATCAAGCCATATTTAGTTCTTCCACTTGATGTTGTTTGTTCAATAATGTAATGAGGATGAAAAAATGCTAAACTGAGATTTCTTGAGGTGGTTATGGATTGGTGTAAGAGTTTGAAGGTGTTTACAGGTGTGTTAGGTGACTGCATGCAGAGAATAGGAAAGTTTGCCTTAGTGTTTTTGTTTGTATTCTTGCCTACTTTTTAAAATTTATCACATCCCCTCTAAATGAAAATTTAATGGAATTTTATAGGGATATATTGGTCATGGGTTAAATGTATTCACGCTAGGTCAACATAATGAAGAATAGGAATCTAGAGAAAATGACCTTTTGGGCTCAAAATGTGAATGGACAGGAGCACCAAAAATGGGACAACCTGGGGTCTAGCACTATATTCTAGGTATGGAACTCCTTTCCTATAGGATCAAGACTTGGGGGAATAGAATTTTCCTAGGAAATATAGCTTGGCTAAGCTAGAATTAGGTTTTTAAAGTCTACAGATGATCAGTTATAAGCAAAATAGTGTTTTGAAGGGTTATGAGAGCATGCAAGGACCTATGGATTGGATGTCACAAGACACACTCAAGATACCAATTTAGACATTTTATATAAAAATAATTTCCAATGTTGACTTCTAAAGTATCCTCCATAGGTAGAGTAGATCCATCTTATAGGATAGTCGGCAAATCTATAAACTAGTTGGTAATGGAAAATTCCTCTGGTCAGACTGGTTCTTCAAGTTCCCCAAATAAGATGAATCATAACCTCCTAATGGTGGTAAGGGACATTTGAAAAAAACTTTAAGACATTATTAGATAATTTTCTAAAAATCATATTTATCCTTTGTACTAAGTTTAGACCTAAATGAAATTTCATTATTGCTGGTCCCTTGAGCTTCATTTAAGGAAGGGTGAACATCTTGATCTAGTGGCACCTGAAACATGTTTTCACCAAGAGACTAGCCTTTTTATTTATTTTTTTGGGGTCCAAAAGTCCCTCAAAAAGGTTTTCACTTTAAGACCTCAATCTTTTTAATTTTTTGATTTTGGCTAAGGGTATTCACCCACTCTTTGATATAGGTAATATGATCTAATTTGATTGAGAATCCTTACTTATGATCTAATAAAGGAACATTGTCTCTCAGGCCCAAAAAATCTCATCATTCTCAAACTCATCAAGAGGTACTATGGATTATTGATGGTCCCAGTCTATGATGTGAGGGTGATAAAGGGTAAGTAGGGAATGTTAGATTACTTATAGGATAATACAAATGGTGTAAGGGTCAAATAGGTTGGTATTGGCTAGATCTTAATATATACTATGATCATAATCTATTTTTTTTACATCATCATCATCACTATTAGCTGGAGTATGAACACAAATATGATAGTGGGGTTTCCCTCAGGTAGTTTAAATCCAATACTATGAGTTCTTTTATACTTGGTTATATAAATAAGCTCAATAACAACATGTTGATTTACCCCTAGGACTATGCCTTCATAATCTTGGCTATCCAGAATCCTATTAAGGATGAGATACATTTTACTTTGGTAGTAATTAGCCAAATCATCATTTTAAAACCAAGAATTATCTTTGGCAAGTGGGTCTTGTTCTTGGCCAGTGACCGATGTGAAAATAATAGGCACTAGGCTATGAAGTTTTCCTTTTTCTTTTGTCACCATTCCATGAAAATTGGCTTGGATGTGGGCCTTCCATAAGACTTGGGATTTTGCATAAGCTTAGATATATGGAAGGAACCATGGTTAAATTATTCTCCTAGACAATTGTCTGAAATAGTAAAATGATTGTCAATTTCAATAAGAGGCATATGTGAAGTTAAGCCAAGGCTTTCAAGGTATATTAAATTGGTATCTAATAATTCATCAAGTTTATCCTTGTCCTTGTCCTTATTTAGTATAGGGTTTAAGAAAAAATCATAATTATATTTCTCATACTCATCTTTAAATGTACACAGTATTTATATGGTTTTAAGTATCCATGAATAGTTACCTTCATGCCTAAATGAGGAAACTAGATACACTAGTGTAGGATTGAAGGTATTACACATATTTCATGTATCCATGGTCTACCCAAAATCAATTTGTATGATAGATCTAGATATAAGATGTGACAAAGTGTTTCATGGGTAAAAGTCCTAATGACAACTTGAAAACAAATGGTTCTTTATGATTCGTATTCTTCATTGTCATAGGTCTTGATGGTAATGGTCTCTAGCTGAAGTTTAGATGTTATATATCCCATATGCTTGATTAAATTTTGAGACACAGTACTACATATTGATCAATTATCTAAGAGGAAGTTTTTAAATTTATGTCATGTTATAACAACTTAAATATACAATGGTTTATTATAAAGAGGGCCTAGGGATGACATATCACTTTAGTCAAAGGTTAATTGCTAGCCTAGGGATAGGTGTCCAACCAAAGCTTGAAATTTGTCTAGCATAATGCCATTGGGTAGTTAGGACTGGATCAAAAATTAGGTAAGGATGTTTTTTGGATGGTAGATGTGCACAAAAAATATAGAATAGAAATTTCTGCCAACATCTTTTGTAGTTGTTCCATAATATCATATATTTTATCTTTTATAATGGTAATTTGATTAATCTTATCCAATATAGTGGGTTGAATTAGCTCATTGGTAGAAGGTTTTTATGGGCATGGAATGGTAAATTTAATATTCCATGTTACAATTGCATAATTCATATTAAGTAAAGGACCATTATAACTAGAAAAAGTAGAAGGGCCTAAGATGGTAATTCTTGATTTCTAATGTGCTTGGTTGTAGTCACAAGTCAAGGAAGGATTACCAGTAGAGGAAGTCTGATAGACAATATTAGATAATGGTCTTGTTATATAGGTATTTGGCCTAGGGTTGATGGTAATTTTGGATACATAACCACCTACAATGTGACTTATAACTCTATTTTAGTCTTGTGCGACTACATGATAATTCTATTAGTTATTAGGGTCATTTTAGCCTTAGTCCCATCCAATTAGTGGTTGGTGTTTTTTTTTAACTAATTTTTTTGTTTTTTTAAATTATTGGCCTTCAATATTGTTGGTTTTGATTGGTATTATTATTTTGTGGAAATGGGTCTCACTAAATACCTAGGTTATGATTGGAAATAGATGCCCCTTTATAAAATTGAATCTCTCCATTCTCCAATATGTTCTTAATGAGATGATTTAATTACACACTAGAATATTGAATTACCATGAACATGATGATATTCACAAAACACATGATATTTATACCAATTAGGTTAAGGTAAACCTTTAGTAAAATTCTTTGGAATTAGCTAATTAATCATATTAGCTATGGTTAATTTATGAAACATTATTTCAATAGGCTCACCAAGGTTACTAAAGAATCTAGAATTGGGTCTCATTATTAGAGGATGGGTTTTCAAATGTGGTGGTTGAGGTGCCTATAAGTGCAAAGGTGGTTTCATTTGTGGATCTATTCATGGTTGTGGAATAGATTGCATTTGAGGAATAGGCTGCATTTGTTGAAGAGGAAAAGTAGACAGTGTTTGCACCATTTGGACATGTTATAAATTTATCAATGATTTTATTGTAATTTATTTTACATGTCTTGGTGAGGTATCAAGTGTTTTTATATCCTAAGTAACAATGACAAAGTGTGCAATGTGCTTATGAAATTATGCTTGAAGTTGGCTTGGTTGATCTTTAGTTTTGGCTTGGTTAGAGATGTTCAGGGATGAGTATGGAGTATTGATCATGTGAAAGGGTTCCTATAAGAATTTTTATATGCCTATAGATATTTTGTGCATAAATAGAATTTATTTGGTAGTCCATATTTTTCATCTAGATAGTTTGGGTCTAGTGGTAAAAAACCTGAGTAGTAGTTTGCTAACATCATAATTGCCACATGTGGATGATTCAGGGGGAGTTGGTCATATGGTTATGATAAAATTAGTACCTAGTTATTTTTAATTACATTTTAGATCATGATATAAAGTGATTAAAAATATATGTGGGTGAAAATTTATGCTCCCAAGTATTTTGGCAGTGTTTTCCCATACATATCCAAATTTATAATGTGGCAAGAAGAGCCAAGTAAGCATTTTGATGATGGAATATATTGCATGTGTGGATGTTTCAAGAGAAGGTGATCATATGGGTATGTCCATTTTTATGCTTAGTTGATTTGTGATATATTTTATGTCAAGATCCAAAGCATGAAAAAAGATATGCATGTTCAAAGTTAGCCTTCAAGACAAGTTCTAAGCATAGTTGACTCTATAAAAAAAGATTTTAAGAAGACATTTTAATGGAGATATATATCACTTGTATGAATGTTTCAGGGTAGTTTGATATATGGTTATATTAATATTTGAAATGTGATCATATGGTCTAAATTTTAGATCATGAGTCTAAGTACATAAGAATTTATTGAGGTCCAAAGTTGGCTTTCCAGGAAGATTGCAATGGTTCCTATACTTAGTCAATTTTGCAAGAATTAAAGTTCAGGACTAAAAGGAGATATAAAGGTTCATAGGTGATCATATATATTAATATAATAGTGCATTTAAATTTAAAAATTTCAATTTTTTTAGTGTTTAATGAAGTTAAAGATCGAGTTACTTAAAAAAGGATTAATGGGGCATGTTCATTCCAAGGTCTCAGAAAACAATGAGATGAGGATAAGTGCTCGATGCTTAATGGCATAAGAGCTCAAGAGTAACATTAGGGTGGCAAGTTTCATCATGTTGGGAGTTTTCAGATATATCTAATGGTTATCATTTCTATTTAAAGACCTGCTTAATCCATAAAGATCAATAATGGATATTTAGTTAATATTACAAGGGTGCATGAGATGAGGTCAAAGTGACTGAGGTTTAACATTTGGATTTGGTGGAATGTATGTTAAAGGTGAAGATTAATATAATAATATAAATAGTGTTTATTTAATCTAAGCATTAAGGACATGAGATGTAATAATTATGCTAAGGTTTAACTGTGACCGTTTGAATTTGAATATTTGAATTTTGCAAAGGAAAATACCAGTGTCTGGTTTTTGTGTCATGTCTTTCGATCTATGTAGAATTTTCTCATGGTTTAAAAATTAAATTGGTAGAGGACTCCAAGATACATATATAAATATGGATTTTAATATCTTTAAGTGTGTAAAGTCAAAGATATTGAGGTCTAAATTTGACTATGTGTTCATGCATGGATTGTAAGTGACCGAAGAAGATTGTTTAAGCTCATTTTGATGTTGTTTTGATATCTCTTGATGAATTAAAAATTTGAGAGAATTTTATACTCCATAAGGATGTTATGGGTGAATTATGAAGGTTTGAACAATCATATGCAGTATGAAAAAAGGCTTAGAAGGTGACTATGTGTTCACTCATAATGATTGTGTGTATAGAGTTATTTGAGCAAATTGTGCTTAAGCAAGAGGGTACTGTGATGGTTATTGGAACTTAAGGGGGACCTATAGATCATGTTTAATGGGTCCATGTATTTTTAAATTGTTTTTATGTTTTTTTTTAACTCAGAGAAGTGTCACAGATATGAATGTGTCTCTATAAGACCTAAAATTAACTTAGGCCTATTTGAAAGAGGATTGTACTTAAGTGTAACCAATGTGAGATGCATTAAGGGTGAAGGCATGTTTTGTGTCCAAAAAATATGTTTATAATTTATGATAACTCTATAAATAGTGAAATCAAATATGATGATTTCTATATTTGATAGAAATAATTGTGTGAGAGACTTGTGGAAGGTGGATGTCAGTATTGTGGAGAAAAGGAGAGGTAGAGTGCCTAGTTGGATGAGTTGATAAGAAGAGAAGATTTAGTAATTTTTTTATGAATTATAGGTCACATTTATAATTTATAAATAGTGATATTATAGTTTGAGGACATGAAAATAGGTTTGAGTGTGCATATGAGGATAGTTTGAGTGAAGGAGAGAGTTTGTGGCATGCCTATGTGAGAGGCCTGTATGTGATAGAGAGAGAGAGTTTGTGTAGGGGTTAGATAAAAAAGATACATCATAAGGTGTTAAAGACATCAATTATAAGGTGGAGGTGTTCACTTCAAGGAGGGTCTAAATAACTTGATCTTCCTTAGGGTTAGTAACTCCTAGTGAAACACGTGTTTCACTATATACCTTTAGTCAGGAGGATATGATCAAGGTTTTTTGGTCTAAAGGATTTTATTAGTCTCTTGTTTGTAATTTATTATAGGACAAGTAGTCCACGTGTTTTAGGCTTGAGAGTGGATTTTATTCCCCATGAGGGTTTCCCATAGGAACTTTGTGTTATGTGTTTGATCTTATGTATGCATTGAATGAATGAGATATCTTGTTAATGTTACTTGATCAAGTTGGTATATGCTAATTATTTAATAGTTTAAAATTATTTCAATTGATTTTGAAATATATAGACTCACTGATTCACCCCCCTCTCAGTATTTGTACCTCTAACACATGTCATGATTTAGTGACTCCATTACTGACAACATTCTTATTTTGATTATAAAATTTAGGTTTATCAAAGTTATTATCTTGTGTTTAAACCAGGTTTAGGTTATGTCTTAGACCTAAATTTGGGTTTTGTATCTAATTTTGGTTTTAGTTTTGATTTAAAGAAGACAAATTGATAATATATTTATTAATGATATCATTTTTAATTTATATACCTTTCTCAATAATATCCTCAAATGTATGATCACACTAAAGTTCTAGGTGATAATATATTTCACTATGAAATGTTTTGGTAAACATAGTTGCTAATTATTTATTAGGTAAATTATGGGTGATGTGGTTAGCAAGTGATCTCCACCATTATAAGTAACTCATAAAGCTCTCACCAACCTTATGTTTGGCCTGACTCAAATCAACTACTAAAATCTCATCCTTAATATTGTACAAATTTTTTTGTACAAATTAATCTAAAATATCATCTAAATCAAATATTGAATTATTCAAAAACTTAAGAAGCCATTACAAAGCATGTCCAGCTAAACTTTAGGGAAAGAGAATAATGATAGATGTCACTATAGGTAACTAGATGGAAAGTGTCAAATAACTCTTTTAAATTCTCCCTAGGGTCTCCTTTGCCCTTGTATTTGTCAAATTTTAGTGGCTCATAGACTAAAGGAAATGATGTTTAAAAGTACTCCATGTAAAATGGATACAAGCACACATCATCCAATTTGAACTTCTTGGCCTACTTTGCTATTTTAATGGCTAAAATTACATCCTTCATTTATTGTATTTCTTGGACTAATAAGATATATGGTATGTCTAGTTATGGTTATGTTTGGGTGATCAAAGGTGGATTACCTTGATCAGGGTACATTGGGGGAAAAGGGTATTTTGGAATGTTTGTTTGATGGACTGATCTACCAAGAATATGCATCTATGCATTAGGATTAGGTTGTTGGTATGATATATTTTGTTAATAAAAATTCTAGTTAATGTTTAAAATATGGCTTTGATTTTAAGGGACTTTTTGTTGTGATGGAGATATATGGATTGGTGTAAGGTACTGATTTTATTAGGTTTGAATATGAGTTTACTATCGACTAGTCAAACCAAACTATATAAATGGTAACCATTGTTGAGTAAATCCCTATTTTTGAATGTGTTTCATGGTTGTTCCCTTTTTATATGAGGTACATGTTGGGTAAAAGGTAATTGTTGCCTAATGAGCACTTACTACAAGTTGAGACCCTTTTATTGAGTAAACACTTTTTATGAATTGGGAATTTATTAGATGTTAGGTATCTGTTGTTGACCAATAGGAATACATTGTTGATTAGACAATGTCTAGGATGAACTCACCATTTTTTATGGTGGCATATTGGTCTGCATCTACTATTTTGGAATATTAGTCACTGCCTATTGAGGTAGGATAGTTTTCAACACTTACTACGGTAAAGTGTTTATTTGTGTTTGGCTACTTGCTCCCTAATACTATTTGAGGAAGCTATTGGCTAAGGGGAGACAGTGGCCTACTATGGTTGGGAACTAGGATTGATTTCCCCTATTATTATGAACCACTCATAGTACTGGTAAGAGGAACCTATTATTATGAATTGTTTTGTGGTGTATTAGACCTACTTTGTTCAAATTATGATACGCTTTCATGTTATCCATTATGTTTTAAAAATGGTCTTCGGTAGAAGCCACAATCACTTCCATAATGTTTGGGACATTTAACATGTCACCAACAGACATATTTAGGAAAAATGGGTCCACATTCAAATTAATATAGCTTGAAGAATCAATTTTCACCCCTATTGAAGGAGCTAACTCTATAAGTAGGGTGTTTGAAATGTCCATAGCATTGAAATTCTTGTCTAAATTGAGATGCATCTGATATTCCTATTACATTTGTGAAAATTGGTCAGCCATTAGACACTTTCCTTTTATAATATCATTAAGATCTTGGTTAGGTATTAGCACGAGGGCCTGATGGTAACTAGTCAATGCATATTCAATTGGTGTGATGGGAGGTTCATTGTTAGGTGATCTAACAAAACTAGATATATTTTTATGGGGAAAGTCTATCAGGAAGTTTTCTCCTACCTTTATTGGTCTGACTAAAATCTTGACCTTGTTTTCAAGTAAGTAATGATCAAACAAGTATGGCTCATAACTTGTTGGTGTGGATACATAGTAGGGTTGTTTCTATTATACTTATTCAATGATGAGTGGAACATTGGAAAGGTATTGGGACATTTGTTCTTGATCTTACCTTGGATAAATAGGTGCAATAATGAGGTATTATGTTAGTGGGTCATGTCCTTGTTTTGTATATTAAGTTTCATATAAGTGATATGGATCTATCTCAAAAACTATGTCATTGCCATATGGATCTTGAATAAAAGGGTCATTTTTGACTATGTTCTCATAATATGGATTATACATGGCCCCACTATGTGTATAGTGAGTCATATATAAATCTATGGTTAACATCTCATGAAGAAAAAATTTTAATGTTTGTAAATGCTCAAAATGTTTTCTAAAAAGGTGACTTTGGAAAGCTCAAAAAATGAGCTAAAAACTATCATTAAACCACACTTAGCTCTTTAAAATAGGTTTAAATATGACTCATGAATGTGGTTTTTTAAAAAAACCATTATCTTTTATAAAAAAGAACTAAATGTGAAATATCTATGCTAGGTCTAAGGAAAAGGCAAATTGGAAGGAAAATGTGAAACCATTCTCTTGGTAAGGTGCTTCAAACAAACTTAGTCTAGGTCTGACAATGAAACAAAAGGTGATAAGTCTTTGCATAAAGTCACACATCTAGACTTAGAAGGGAATGAACTAAGTCTAAAGCATGAAATCCATGTTAGGTATTTGGCCAACATTACAAATCTAGACATGGAAATAAAATGTTTGAGGTAAAAACTTGAAATCAATCTAACTCTAATGTAATTTTTTTGAAAAACTTAATCTCGACACAAAGATTAACCTCAGCACATGAAATTAAGATAAACTTGATCTTGGCACAAATAAATTATTATAGGCACGTGTATAAAACTAATTGGAAAATTCAATCTCAAGTAACAAACTAAGAGTAAAGAGTAAAAATTCAAGCCCAAGTGGTAGGCAAGGCTCAAATGTAAACTAGTTGCACATAGAGCTATAATTGAAGAATGAGTTTCAACCTTATTTTGAGATTGTAAATTGGTTCAAGACACATGAAATTAAACCACTCTTAGGTCTAGGTAAATTTATTTTAACCAAACCCAAAATTGATCCAAGTTACACAATCCAAACTTAAAAGGTGAACACCTAAGCCCAAATTAGGCAAGATGTTGGTGTAGACCAATCAATTTTAGATCTAAAATTTTAAAGATGAATTTATAACTTGATATAAAAAATACATATTTTCAAATTAATAATAACCTAGACTCAAATAAATAGTATACCAACACACTTTTTGAACAAAGACACATAAATGGTTTTGGACTTGGTTTTGAACAAATGTAAATGTCTTGGAACAAATTGCGTAGTGCAACAACATGTCTTTGAACAAGTGTACAAAAATGGCTTTAAAAATATCAATCTAAGGCAAATGTTTTGAGTGATTTTTACAATGTAACACTTCATTAATCAACATGGTGTGTGTAACACATGTTTTATTTTTGAATTTTTTAC
Source organism: Torreya grandis (assembly GCA_037957365.1). Lineage (NCBI taxonomy): Eukaryota > Viridiplantae > Streptophyta > Pinopsida > Cupressales > Taxaceae > Torreya > Torreya grandis. The sequence goes on along the minus strand of JARHVA010000537.1, from coordinate 2,713,842 downwards.
TTATTTTTGACATGGTTTGACATAAAAACCAATTTTTAGACCTAAAAACAAATGCAAGTAAAAGAATAATAAAAACACCTAAGTGCACATCCTACCCTAAATACTGACAAGATTGAATAATATCTAATAAATAATGAGGAAGCTATGAACTCCTGCTCACAATCCAATGTGGGAAAATAAATAAATAAAAATGGAATAACTTTAGGGTCATCTATGAGTCACCCAAGTCACTCAGAGCTTGGGAGAGCATACAAGACTTTTATTCACTTTAATGACTCAACCAAATAATAAAACAATATTCACTTTTGATCACCCAAGTTCCCTAAATGGGGTATAGGGAGAGCATACACATCAATTTTTTCTAAAATGAATCTACTTTAGGAAAATAAACTAAGTACTTTTACAAAAAAGGAAAGTAAAATGCAAAATCTCTTAGGAGCATGAAATCTAATGTTTTTGTTATTTTTAATAACTTAAAAAAAAATTGAATTTAAGATTGGCCCTTTGTGTTTGAACTTGTAACTTTGAAAAACAAAAAGTAAAATTTGTTTTCCAAGTGATTTTTAAGAACCAAAAAGACAAGTGGGAATGACTTTTAAAATGATCAAAACCTTCTTTTTTAACTTAGTTTATTGTTAAAAGTGTTAGCGGATTTCTCAGTGTTTAATCCAAGGTGTAAAACCTAAAAATTAGATCAAGAAAACACAAAAACCAACTCTAGAGTGATTTCATAGTTACACAATTAGTGTGAACTATGAAATTGTTCAAAAAAATAAAACATAGAGACAATAAAACATCAAAAACTTATAGTGGATGATTTCACTATTTAAAAATAATTTCACAATTATGTTTGTTGATTCAATAATTCTATTTTATAATTTTATTGTTAAATTTAACAATTTTATGACTTTTATGGATGATTTTACAACTATGGAAAACCTACATAAAAACATAAAAATACAGAGAATGATTTCACAATTTTTAGTTATGATTTCACAGTTATGTTTGTCAATTTTTCAAGTACACAAGTAAGAAGATAAAAACAAACAAAATAATTTTTATAAATGATTTTTCAAATATTATATATGAATTCATAATAAGCATAAAACCCTAAATCATGTGTGATGAATTCACAGTTTACCTCGATGATTTCACTAATGTAGGTGCTAAATTCACAAATATACAGAGATGGTCTAAAAAAGAGATGAATTCATGCTTTTCAAAGATAATTTCAATATGTCCTTCAATAATTTTATAGTTTTTTCTTCAAATTCACACTTTCATAGTGTAAAAAATCATAGTTTCATAGTCAAACACAAAAAATAAGATAGAAATATAAAAATGAGGTCTAAAATGAGATTTTCTAAGATCCTAAGAGTTTCAAAGATGTTCTCATGATGAGTGTGTGGTGCATGGTCCCATTGGGAATGACATTATGTAAGATAGGATTATTAAGGACATCATTAGTCTTCTCTTGTTAGTGGAATCACAAACCCCAAATCAAATAACTTAATGAAAAAAACTACCTTGCCTAAGTATTTGGGTAAGCAATAACATGACTAGCTCAAATACAACTAGAAGATGAAAATATGACTACATTTACCTTGCTTGTCAAATGGTGATTTTTCATTGGCATAAAAGTGTATCCGTGCTTAGTTTTTGTGTCCAATGGATTCCTTTACCAATGTGTTTACTTTGCAGGAAGCACCTCTCCTTGTATGCTTGTTTCTTAGCTTGGCTTGGCTTGGCTTGGTATGTGATAACAAAATGAAGCTTTTTAAATACAATTTGGCATTACTTATTTGAATAAAAAATCTTATTGTCTATTAACAATTTAATATTATAAGTATGTCTTGAGATCTTATTGGAATAATAGGGCTGATACTTATATTTATAGGTTCTCCAACTAACCCTAACTCAAGTATAGCTAAGTTAGATTTAACCATGTTTAGGTTAAGAAGCAGACAACCAATTAATATTTCAGATAGAGATCCCATTTATCAAGCATGGCTCACCATTTTTGAATTTATTTATTTTATGAAGATATTTCCAATTCCTTGACTTTGAGCATGATGACATCATCATGACCTCATTTTTATTAAAATTTCCTTTTTAGAAAATAGATACTAATTGAACATAGGATTTTCACTTAAATAGTTAAATGGATTTACTTAATTAATTCTATTTAGGGTTTTGGCATTTTATAAATTGGTTAAGTGACTTGATTAATGGGTTAAAAAAGTTAATTTATCAATTTGTAAGGTCAAAATTTGACTGGGGATGAATTCATGGGAGGTTATTATTGTGTATAGGATAATACCCCAAATAGGGATGCCTCAATATGATTCTGAGACCTAACATCTAATATGAAGATGAAATTGGGACATATAGTGACTTTTAGGCTTAATCTACATCATTTCCTAGAAATTAGTCTAATAAACGGTTGTGGCTAAAATGGGGTATCTACAAGAGGATTTATAAAGAAGATATTTTATTCAAAGGAAATGTAATTTATCTATAAATCAATCCTCACTTAGAGAAGATAAATCCTACTTACACTTCTAATTTTTGATCCATTAGACCTAACCAAGGGATCTCTTAGCACAATAATATCACTAAGGGGTTCTAAGGCCTCCAATCAAGCAAAACTATGTAATAACCCTAAATAGGTCCTATGTTTTCATATCCACTAATGTATAAATGACAAAATCAAAGTAAAATTTTAATCTAATGTTCACCAAATCTTGTGGCACAAAGTGGGAGCAATAAATAGTAAAATTAAACATGCATAGATGACATATACTCATGCCAATGTATATATAATATTAATGCATGAGAGATAAGTAAAAATTCTAATCTATCTACTATTACAAAGCAAGAACAAATTTAGGAATACTTACCTTTGAAGATGAACCCATCGAGCCTCAATCTCTCTCTTGGCTAAGGTGCTTCATAAAAAGTTATTGTGGTATGTAAGGATACCAAGGATAAGTCAGCTCTATGATACACAACCTATCTATGCATCCAAAATACAAGATCCACATCTCCAAAGAAAGTATAAAAACCTAATATATGTTCCTCAAGTAAAATGATGGATAAGTATATGCATAATATATATCTCTTCTTATTCTCTTCTCTTAGAAATGATGAAATGAATTTATTTATAGCTAAATCTAACTCTAATCCTTTCCAAAAGTTTAGTCGATAGGGTCATCCTAAACGACTCTATATCATTATTGACAAAAATAAATTAGGCCTTGGTACAGTTAATCTAGGGGCTGACCTAGACCATAAATGATATTTATCAATTAGAGTATAGGGTTGATGGGATTGATATTGTATCATAAACCATCAAAAAGGAGTTTAGGCTAGGGAAGGGATATTAAAGGCATAAAATGACTAGAGGGTGAAAAATAGGAGGCAAAGCTTAGGTAAATGTTTTTATGAGATGGTTGTGTAGGTATAAAGTGGTATTATAGGGACAACAATCTTGCAAAACACCAATGGGTTTCCCACCCCTTTCCCAGTGCACCCCTTAAGGCATGCACTTAGAGAGATTAAGACTCGATGGGTTCATTTAAGATAAAGCATCATTAATTGATAAAGTTTGAAAATATTATATGTATACATATGTGCCATTCAAATCTCATCACATGTCACTTAGGTGTAACACAAGATGGTGCTTTGGGAAAATAACATAATAACACAGAATACTGAACTTGAATAAATTATAGTAAAGAGAAAAATAGATAAATGGAAGGATAGAATTGAAAAACACATACCTTTACTTACCTTAGTTTTATAGATAAAGAAGGAGATGCAATAAATATGAAGGTGTCCAATGTAGGGAACATTAGAGAACATGGAGAAGTTAGAAAAAAAATGAAAATTTGAAATTTTTGCAATGTAGACATAGAATAGGCAAAAAAAATATCTACGATGTCAAGATTCCAAAACATTTTATGGTTAAAAAAAAGATCTATTATAAACAAATATATGATCAAAATATGAAATATGATGGTAAATATTTTAAAGGTAAATAATTTTAAATAATAAATATAAGTAGGATGAAAAATAATTCATTTGTTATTTTTACTGTTTAGAGAAAATAGAGATCTAAGAGACCTTGTTAGAGACCAATGGTCAAGAGATGACAACTAAGATGGGGAGGATGTTTGGTAGCCATAGTGAGTGAAACACAGGTAAACAATTGGAAATTTATTTTTTTTAAATATTTTTATTTGAAATTAAGCTAAAAAATAGAAAATTGACTAGTAGGCAAAATCTAGGCACCGAAATGAACCTTAGGAAATTTTTAGGTAAACTAAGGGTAAAATGGGGTATTGGGTAGGAAGAATTCAAACCAATAGATTCTCAAGTCATTTATGGTAAATGGGAAAAAATTCATCATTATGGATAAATAAAGTTGACTTGGTTGACTTAGTTTTTAAGGCAAAGCAGAATGGTAAGGTTGATTACATAGTAGTGGGCTGATTTAGTATGCTAAAATGCAGTCAAATACGTAGCAGTAAGCTGACTTAGTTGGTAAAGAGTAAACATTGACTATGTATGATAGGGAGGATTTGATTTACTAAAGAGGGCCAATGTAGTATCAACAAAAGAGGTTAACTATGTAAAACATGGCCGATATAGTATCTAAGAGAAATAAAATGGATGATCTAGTATTGATATGGCCAATTCAGTATTAAAAGGGCCAATTCTATATAAAATTGATAAACTAAGTCAAAAGTGGATATTTTTTGAAATTTTAAGAATGTATTTTTATTATTTATGGCATGGGGGTTTGATACATCCTTTGTTGTTTGATATTTTATAGAGACACCAAAGGTATTGGTGACTGATAGATGCTTCATGACTACTAGATCTAATGGAGTGAATGACTGACATGGATCAAACGTGACTGGTCACACTAGGCTTTGGAGGCATCATGGATATGAGGTGAATCCCACTTAGTGTTGATCTCGTTATCATGTTCCTTGGGGCATGTGAGCATTTAACCAACTATTTTTGATGGGTGGTGGATATGTATATCATTGAGGTGGATATCACATTATAAGATGTCCATGCATTACTAGGACTACTGATAGGAGGGACACCAGTGATCACTAGGACACTAGATGATATGGAAGAGAGGTGAGCACTAACCTAGTGAGTGATGTCCTTAGATAAAATATACCAAAGATTGAAGGTTAATCTATTTTATGTATATATTGTAGAGATTTTAGACATCTGAAAGGTCATGATCAGACTTGTGACATCATGAGTGTTGTGTCACAAGTTAGACATCATGGTACCACTATTTATGATAGCCTTATGTCTGTCCATTTTGGATTAGGGAGCATTTTATGACTTTCAGGTTGTCATATGAGTCTAGCTCATGCATGATATGTACAAGATGTTATATAAAGGGTAGAATACCAAAGTCCCTATTATTTTATTGAGTGCTTAGATATATGAGAGGTTTCCTATGTATCAGCTAGATGGGTTGCTCCATGTGGTCGATGATAGGTTACCTCAAATTATCATATGGAGGTAGGACCATGTAGCTTGGGTCATGGCCCATGTTCCATCATTGTATTGTATCACATGAGGGTAAATCACGTAACATCCCCACACACATTACTAATCTATGGCCTAGTTGGTCAATTGTAGTAATAGGGTTATCATGGGTATAGATCATAGGCCACTATACCTCATGGGTAGAAGCACATCTAGTGGCATGTTTTCTAGGGTAGGTTTCACTCCCACACCTAGTATCCCCAAGAAGAAGAGATATATATTGTGCATCTACTTATCCATCATTCTAATTAAGGAGCATAACTTAGGGTTTCATACCTTTTTTAGTTATTTGGATATTATCTTATGGATAAGTATTTTGGATGCATAGATAGGTTATGTAGTCTAGAGATGTCTTATCCTTATTATCCTTACATAGCACAACAACCTCTTGTGAAACATCTTGGCCAAGGGAAAGATTAAAGCTCGATGGGTTCATCTTCAAAGGTAAGTATTCCTAACTTTGTTCTTCTTTTTTATAAGTAGATGTATTAGCATTTTTACTTATCTCACATGCATTAGGATTCCATATACATTGACATGAGTATATGTCTTCTATACATGTTTAATTTTAATGTTTATTACTATTTCACTAGAATTTTGCTTTTATTTTCTGAGAAGAAAAATGTAAAACTTGAAATAAAGGTGAGGTGAGTAGAACTTGGATGTGGTTTTATGTTCTATGATCTAGATGATTATAGATACTCCTCTTTGTCTTGGTAGGATGACCTATAAATAAGAAATCACTAAGAAAATAGTTGATTAGTTAGGTATGTGGGTGGATTATCGAGCAAGCTAGATCTAAAAATTAAATTACTTCCTTGGAGGTTGTTAATCCACCTTTTAGATAAGTTAATATTAAGAAAGTTGTTGATAAAAAAGATTACATAAAAGTACTTAATCAAAAGAAATAAATACTTTTCAATAAATAATGCATTTCATTAAAATAACATTAAAATAAATTCTAAAACTATCAAGGTATGGTTCAGGTGTGGTTAGGTTATTATTATTCACTAGATATAGTGACAGGGATGAAGAAACAAGGTTTTTGGTTGAGGGTGAAAGGTGTTTAATGCTTATTATTTTGATTAAAATTATTTACATAGTGACCATTAGAGTCTAAGGCTAACCATTGGTGATCGATAGGTGACTATTAGTAGTGGTTGATAGGTGAAAATTGGTAGCAGTCAAGAGCTAACCTTCACATGTGGTTGAGGACTAACCATCGATGGTCAATAAGTGACTATTAATGGTAGTTGAGGGTTGACTGTTACATGTGTTTGAGGTCTAACCATTTATAGTCAAAGGGTGACCATTAATGGTAGTCAAGGGTTTATTATCACACATGGTAGAGGGTTGACCATCATCAGTTACCAGGTGACCACTACAATCAAGGGTGACCATCGATGATCACTATAGGGTTGGATAGATTAGTGGTTATATATAGAATAGGTTATAGGTTTTTAGAGGTTAGTTAATGGTCATGAGGGAAAGAGAGAGCCTCAGAGGTATCAAGGGTAAAAGTTCATTACTCAAGTGGTTAAGACTGGTCAGAGGGTGTTTTGGTAGAAGAGGTAATGTATGGAGTTACATAACTATTGAAACTAAATAACTAAAACATAAAACAAGAATAATATACTTAGATTGTAATTGATAGTTGATGGTTTTAAGAAGTCCTAGAGTTGGGAAGCTTTTCAATATCCTGCACTTGACTTCTTTTAATTCTTTCCTCTTATACCCCCAAAATTTCTCCCTTTATACATATTCTTCCTTCTTGATATAGAGGAAAGGGAGTGGTGAAATAAAGAGTTTAACAAGTTGTCTAACAAGCTAACTAAATTTAGCCTAATCATGCATTGATCATGCAAATGGTAGATCAAAAAGCTATAAATAAATAAAAAATCAGGTTAGATTTTGAGTTATAGTTAACTACTAAGGTGTTTATTGTCAAACCATCAACAGTCAAGGGCTGACCATAGGTGGTCAACAGGTGACCATTGTCAGTGGTTGATGGATGACCATTAAATGCATTCTAAGGTTAATCATCGATAGTTGATAAGTGATAGTCAATAGTGGTCTAGGGCTGACCATTGCACATGTTTTAGGGTTGACCATTAGTGGTTGATAGGTAATCATCAATGGTGGTTAAACACTGACCATCACATGTGGTCGGTGACCATTGATATTGGTCGAGGGCTAATCATCACACATGGTTAAGGGCTAACTGCCATATGTGATCAATGAGACATAATCAAAATTGGCTATATTTAGCCATTTTCACTAATGAATGATAGGGTAAATGATTAGGAAATGGTCCCAAGGGGGTTGAGGGGTGGTCTAAAGGTTAGTGAAACACCTAAAACCATATTGTATAGTTTTCTAGTGTGTAAATTTTGCCCATTTTTATTATGTAATTTATATCAACAAGCTAAAAAATAAAAATAAAAGCTTGGTATAAGGTTGAATGCCCTAAGTATGGGAGGAGGTATTCCCCTTCAAACTAAAAATTGATGAGTTGAAATAGAATTAGTTGTGGGTTTGATAAGTAGATAAAAAAATGGGTAAGATGGATGAATCGGTAAAATAGGTGGCTATAAGGAGGACAAGTGGTAAGAGAACCAAGCCACAGTGTTAGGCATAGTTGATATGGGTGCACTTATAAATTAAAGTCACCATGTAAAAGCATGTCATGTTATCGAGGGTCTAAAAAGTGGGTGATCTTGAGAACACAAATTAGGTTGTAGGTTTGATAAGTTGGATAGGTGGATGATAAGGTTGGTTTGGTTGGTTGGGAATTTAAGCATGAACAAGCATATAAAATATGACTAATTACAATATCATATATCATGCATATACTAAGTTACCATATATAATGTAGGTGGTAAAAGAATTTGGGTATTAGAAAGACAAGTGACAAGTCAACTAGGTGACAACATGTAGGCATGGCAGTTATGGTTGCACTCATAAACACAATTCTCTTAGATAAGGTCAATGTGTTATTAGGTATCCAAGGTAGGATGTGATCTTGAGAAGACAAAATGGTCATAGGTGTCAGGACCAAAAAGGGTCATGCTTTGAGGTACTAGAATGTTTCATGTAAATTTTGCTTTATTTTGTAAGAAGATAGTTGTAAAACCTAAAAGAAAGGTGAGGCTAGTAGAACCTAGATGTGGTTTTACACTCTGTGATCTAGATAGTTGTAGATAATCCTCTTTATCTTGGGAGGATGACCTATAGATAATAAAACATTAATAAAATGGTTGATTAGTTAGGTAGGTGGGTGAATTGTCTAATAAGATAGATCTAATAAGTGCATGACTTCTTTGGAGGCTATCAATCCACCTTTTAGACAATTTAATGTTAAGAAATTTGTTGATAAGAATGATTGCATAACATACATGAAAGTATTTGACCAAAAGAAATAAATAATTTTCAATAAATAATGCATTTCAAAAAAATAACATTAAAATAAATTCTAAAAATATCAAGGTGTGGTTTAGGTGTGGTCAGATTATTATTTTTAAATTTGTATAGTGATAGGGATGAAGAAATAGGGTTTTTGGTTGAGGTTGGAAGGTGTTTAAATATTGGTTTTTTTATTAAAATTATTTATATAATGACCATCTATAGTCAAGGTTGACCATCATTGGTTGATAGGTGACTATTAGTAGTGATTGAGGGCTAACCATTGGTGGTTGATAAGTGACCAATAGCGATGGTTGAGGATTGATCATTATCCATAGTCAAGGGCTAACCATTAATGATCGATAGGTGACCATTAGTGGTGGTTGAGGTTTGACCATTGCATGTAGTTAAGGGCTGACCATCATCAATCAATAGGTGACTATTGCAATTAAGGCTAACCATCGATAGTCACTATGGGTTTGGATAGATTATTTGTTATGGAAAAAATAGGTTATGGCTTGGTTACATAAAGATTTTTTAGGTTCGTAGATGTTGGTTAATGGTCATGAGGGCAAGAGAGAGCCTTATAGGTATTAAGGGTAAAGGTTTGGTACTTAGGTGGTTGAGAATGGTCAGAGGGTGTTCTGGTAGAAAAGGTAATGTATATATTTGTAAAACTATTGAAAGTAAATAATTGAAACTTAAAATAATAACAATATACTTAGTTTATGGTTGATAGTTTATGGCTTAAAAAAGTATTAGAATGGGAATATTTTCAACATCTTACACCTACCTCCTTTATCCTCTTCCCACTGATGCCCCTCAAAAGTTCTCTTTTGCACCTCCTCTTCCTCTCTTAATATAGAGGAAAAGGAATGGTGAAACAAAGAGTTCAATAAGTTGTCTAATAAGCTATCTAAATTTAGCCTAATCATGCATTGATCATGCAAATGATGGATCAAATAGCTATAAATAAAAAAATGATTTAGAGTTTGGGTTGTAGTTAAATATTGAGGTGGTTAGGGTGAAATTGTCAGTGATTAAAGGCTGACCATTAATGGTTGATAGGTGATCATCAGTGGTAATCAAGGGCTAACTATCATAAGTAGTTGAAGGCTGACCATTGGTGGTTGATAGGTGACCATCAGTGGTGGTCAAGCACTGGCTATCACACATGGTCAAGGGATGATCATTGGTAGTCGATAAGTGACCATTAGTGGTGGTTGAGGTTTGACCATTGCATGTGGTTGAAGGCTAACCATTGCATGTGCTGAAGGGGACATAATAAAAATTGGCTAGATTTACCCATTTCTACTAATGACTAGTAATGATTAGTAAATGGTCCCAAGGGTTTAAGGGGTAGTCTAAGGATTAGTTGACATCTAAAACTATAGTTTATAGTTTTTAAAGTTTACATTTTTCCCCTTTTTTCCATAGTTTGTATTAACAAGTTGTAAAACAAAAATATAAGGTTGGTATAAGGTTAAATGCCCCAAGTATGGGAGGAAGCGTTCCCCCTCAAATTGGAAATTGATGATGTGAAATGGAGTTAGGTATAGGTTTGATAAGTGGATAAGTGGATGACAAAATGAGTAGCATAGATGTATTCATAAAATCAATTAATACAAGGAAGACAAGTGACAATTGAACCAGGACATAATATTAGGTATAACTAATATGGGTATACTTATAAACTTAAGCCACCATGAAAAAGGTTGTCATGTTATCATGGGTCTAAAAAGTGGGTGATCCTAAGAACACATATTAGGTCACAAGTTTGATAAGTTAGATAGGTGGGTAATAAGGTTGGTTTGGTTGGTTGGGCATTTAAGCATAAATAGGCATACAAAATGTGATTAAGTATGTTATCATAGATCATGCATAGACTAAGTTTTCATAGTTGAGGTAGGTGGTAAAATATGTTGAGCACTAGAAGGACAAGTGACAAGTGGACTAGGTGATTGCATTTAGGCATGGTGGTTAAAGTTACATTCATAAATGCAAGTCTCTTAAAATAAGGTCAATGTGTTCTCAGGTATCCAAGGTAGGATGTGATCCTGAGATGATAAAATGGCCATAGGTGTCCCAAACATAAAAGGTCATGATATAAGGTACCTAAATGGTTTGGAACAAAAGGTAGCACAAAGTTATCAAATATGGAAAGGTAAGTATGTAGTCAAAATGACCAAGGAAAGGTGGGCCAAAATGGCCAAGTTGAGGTTAAATGGTTTGGTTGGTTAGTTCCTAGAGAATAAGGTACTCTTTGATAGGTGCATGGTTGTGGAGAAAAAGGTGCTCCTTGATATGTGTATGGTTATAGTAACATTGTGTTTGTTTGAAAAGGTTTGGTTGGGTTGTGTTTAGATTGGTTTCCCCATTTGGTGGAAGGGTGTAAATTAGGTGGTTAGGGTTTCAATGACTTAAAGATAGAAAAAACATGTCTTCTCAAGTGGTCATGAAAGTAGTAGGAGGTTGAAATGCTATGACTAAAAAATACCATAATGGAAATATGGTTGGGCTTAATAATATAAGTCCCTTTCATGCATTGTATTGGTGTTAGTTTATTGTTTAAAATAATTAGCTTGATCGTGTAGAGTCAAGTGAGCTCAAAATCATTTGATTTGGTAGAGGGTGAAAGGTGGAGATGAATGATAGGTGGATGAATGATAGTGTAACCTTCTTTTGGGGATGGCATTCCCTTCCTATAGGTGACCGAAGAACCATTATAGACAAGTCCATGCTCTAAATTTTATGTAGACTGATCAAGGCAGGAAGTCTACAAATGCTACGTGAAAGTGGGTTGAAGGTTTCTTGGGATTACTTTGTTTTTGAATTTTGAATGTGGGGTTTTTTGATACTTTTATTTGATGGGTTTTGGAAGCTAATTAATATAAGAAGCTTCCAAGTGATTTCATACTTGATAAATGTTTGGTTCAACCATCCTTCAAGGGTGTGGGCTAAGATTTAGATTTATTTATGTGTGATAGTTGTCCTTCAAGGGAGTAGTCTAACTTTTTAAGCAATTTTTGGTAGTTTAGGTCAGTTGTCCTTTAGGGGAGCAGTCTGAAATGTGAGATTTTTTTAACCTAGGTGATATTCAAGATCTTAAATTTTAATGTTATGTTGGTTTAGACATGGACTAGTCTATATAGGCTAAAAGGCTTTCCTTTATGGAGGCAAAACCATAAAACAAGAAGGTTAATGATGGGAAAAAGAGGTTTAAATGATAATGACCATGGAGATTCATAAAATAAGGGATGAAAAGTGTCCATGAGAATCATGCATAAGTAGAGCTATGATACCCATTCTTAGGATTAGACTAAGGTTGTGATGGATAATCACATGATCCTATTTTAATTAGTTATCCTTAAAATAAGGAGATGAAGGTGGTTGAAAATAAATGATGAGGGTAAGTTAGACATAAGATGACTAATAACTTGGTTTAACAAAAGAATGGTAATGAAAGTAAAGCATTGAGGGGCTTAGGTTCTGATATACCCTAGATCCATACTTACATGTAAATGGTTTGAGCCAATCAGGAGTGAAAATGTCCCCTAGTTACTTTTTAACACTAGATTAGACATGGAAGAGATGTTGGAGTGATGATGGCTAAGTATACAGAATGAAGAAAAATGATTCCATTTGTATCCACAAAGTTGGTTAGGTGATGGTTACTAGACTTTGGTTGGATCACAATGGTGGTTGGTTTTTGGTTTGGTTAGGTAGGTTTAGGTATTGGTTTGGGTTGGTTTTCTATGTAGGTATAGGAAAGGTTTTAGGAAAGGTTTTGGTTATGCCAATGACCACCAGTAGTTAGTATTTAAGTGATTATGGTTCATTAAAAGACTAGTAGTGGTAAGGTTTTAAAGGCAAAAGAGTTTTAAAGGTGGGGTTGATGTTGAAAGTTTGTTGAGGATTTAGCTAAAGGTTAGGTAAAGACAAATTAGATTAAGGTTGGTTTATGTGAGGTTGGTTTGATCATAGGTGAGGTTGGGTTGATCCTAGGTGAGATTGGGTTGAGGGCAAAAGTTTAAGGCCAAAGTTTTGGGTGAAGTTATTGAAGGTGAGGTTGGAAAATGAAAAATGGTCAAAACCTTTTAGAAGGAGAGTTACCCCAATTATTTTTTCCATGTACAGTAAGGATGTTGGTTAGTAAAGAGGGTTTATGAGGGATGAAGATGACTTAATTCACCTCCCAAGGGTTGTTAGTTGTTAGTTATTAGTTGGTGTGGAGTTGAATTTGTAGGCAGTGGCTCTAGGCGGGATCTCCCTTATGTTTCTATGGAAAGGGGAACACTATTGGGTCAAATTGGGGTAGGGTTAGGGTCTAGAAATGATGTTGAGAACATCATTTTGAAATAAATATCAGTTGGATAAGAATGTCTGGTTGTCCCAATGGGGGAGCTTAGGTGAGGTATGGGTATCTTGGATGAAATGGTGACCAAGAATCAATAAATCTTGAATGATAGGTTGATTTTGGTTTGGGTTGATATATAATTTGGTGATGTTTGGGTTTAAAAGGTGGGTTAATTTTGGTTGATTTATTTGTTTTATAGGCTAGTTTGATTAGTTGATGGAACTAGGATGGGTGGTTCATTTGGTTTGTTGGTTGGGTTTGCTTATTTGTTTGGTTTATTTAGTAAAGTAAGGTGATAAAGATTTGACCCTGGTCAAAAGGGAATCAAACCAAAGACAATATCATTACATAGATGAAAATGAGAATATTATAGAATAATTTAATGGGTTTGGTTTTAGTTGAGGTTGGGGTTGGGTTGGTTTGAGGTGAGGTTGTATTAGTGATAGGTGAGGCATTTCGAGCTTGGGTTGGCTCCACTAAAAGGGTAGGTGTAAGAGGCAAGGTAGCTTTGATTGGCTCCACCAAAAGGGTAGGTGGACTAGGTATGGTTTTGGGGGGTGATTCCACCTTTTGAGTAAGTGGAAGAGGTAGGTCATTTGGAGGTTGATCCACTAAAAGGTGAAGTGGAAGAGGTAGGTTGCTTTCCTTAATTGTATTTTCAAAGGAAAGTTGAAAAGGGTCCACTTGGTAAACAAGTGGATTGGTTAAAGTTGATTCTTCCTTAGTGATGATGGTTTTTGATGAAAGTTGGGAGGTTTACACTTGGTCAATAGGTAAATTGGTTAGTGTTTTGATTATAGTTTCCTTAGTTATATGTTCACTAAGGACCAAATCTAATGGATGGGCCTCATTGATTTAAGGGCTTTGGTTATTGGTTTGCATAATAATGGGTGTAAAAAGAGGTTCATGATTGATTGTTTTAAGACATTAAAGGATAAGTTGGGAAGAATGGGGAGGCTATACTTTGGGACCTCTTTTTGGTCACTAAGGTTTTGGATGATCATCTTAAAATACTGGCATATCTCTACCACATGACTATTTGTATGATGATACGTATAAAAATTATTCTCTATAAACCAAATGGGCTTTGGAAGATAAATAGTGATGGGTTTGATTAGAAGAAGTCTAATTATAGAATCCTCCAAGAGTATGTCAAGGATTGAGGCATATGATTCCCCTAGTGGGGTATATTACCTAGGAAGAGGGTGCACTAATGGTTTTTGAGGATGTAAGCTAATTGGTCGGTTTGATAAAGTTGGTTGGTTAAATAAGTTTGGTTTATTTGACAATTTTGATGGATTTGATTGGTTTGGTATGCTTGATAAGGTTGGTGAGTTAGAAAAATTTGGTTGATAGTTATTGGTTTGAATTGATGAGGTTGGTTGGTTTGAAAAGTTTGGTTGGTTTAGTAAGGTATATAAGGTCAGTTTGTTTGAGAAATTGGATAAGGCTGAGGTATTTGATAGTTTTTAAATGGTTGATATGGTGGGTAGATTTGATATTGTTTGGGGGTTTAAGAAGTTTAGTTGGTTCAATAGGGTAGGTTGATAGTTATTGGTTGGATTTCATGGGGTTGATAAGGTTGAAAAGGTGGGTAAGGTAGGTTGGTTTGATAGGTTTGATAACATTAGTAAGGGTGATAAGATTGATTGGTTATAAAATTTTATTTGATAGTTGTTGGTTGGATGATTGTTGGTTTGATTTGATGAGGTTGATAATGGTTGGTTTGATATTTATTGGGTTGATAGTTGTGGGTGGTATGACTAGCGGGATAGACTAAGTCTTAGTTTTGAGATAAATAAGGTTGCCACAAAGGGGGTATAGGTGATTGATATGATGTTTGTGGTAGGTAATCAAAGTTTTGATGAAATTGAGGTAATTTATATGATGGTTGGGATAGGTAATCCAAATATTGGTGAGGTTGAGATAGTTGAGGTGGGTTATGGAAAGGGTCAAATAAGGGTTGAAAGTTTATTTGTTGGTTGAGGTGATAATCAAGTGGTTATTGAAAGGTTTTTAATTGGTTGTAGTTGAGGTTGAATTGATTGTAGGAAAGGTTATGTTGGTTTTAGGTGAGATTAGGTTGGTTATAGGTGAGAATGGGTTGATGGTAGATAAGGTTGGGTTGATTGTGGGTTAGGTTGGGTTACTCATAGTTTAGGTTGGGTTGATGGTAGGTAATGTTGGGTTGGTTTTGGGTGAGGTTGGGTTAGTTATAGGTGAGGTTAGGTTGATCATTGGTAAGGTTAGGCTGGTTGTAGGTAAGGTTGGGTTGGTTGTAGGTAAGGTTGTATTGGTTGTAGGTAAGGTTGGGGGCATAAGTAGATCTTGATGTGAGGTAACACTCTAAGGCAAGAGGGTTTTCTTCTAGTAGTTTTAAAAATTTAGGATCTCTAGGGGAAAATATAGGAAGGCTCCCCATTGAACAAGGAAATGGAGATGAGGTGGTTGAAGGTAAGATGGTGGAAAAAAATTCCCAAGGGGGTTAGATTCCTGAAAACTCAAATAAAGAGAAGACAAGAAAAAATTCAAAGAAGATAAAACACATTCTAAAGCACATTAAATCCTACGGTTCTTTTTTTCTCACTAGTGGCTTATGTCTTAATTTAGAATTGTATGACTCAACTTGGGTTTTAAAATAGGTACTAGATAAGAAGTATATGGTTGGTTTTAGGAAGTTTAGGCTCTCAAAATTATCTATGTTGGCACCGATATGTGGCTTGATATTGGGTCCCACCCCTTCACTTCACATATTACAATGATAAGGGTGTTGGGTGCTTAGCCAATATATATATATATATATATATATATATATATATATATATATATATATATATATATATATCGATTGTCAGAGATTATACTCAAATAAAGAACTGAGTTTTGGTTTCTCCCCTTGGTAATTATGTCCAAGTGGCAGAGCCAATGGGTAAATGTTACTGATAAGAGATGAAACCCTTGTCGGGCCTTATCTAAAGTGTTATGATGTTTGATTTGGTGTAAGTGCTTTGGTCCTATGTATGGGAAGAAGTGAGGATATGGTTGATTTAATTGATTAATTAAGCTATGTGAGCTAATTATGCAAAAAAATAATGTATGAGAGGTTAATTTTAAGCCCAAAATAAATGTTGCTTTCATTTAAATGAGCATAAAACAAATGAAAAAGAACCTAAATGCAACTAGGTCCCACTGGGATGTCAGAATGTTTCACTAAAATTGTTCTTTTATTTTTTGAGAAGAAAGATGTAAAAATTGAAATAAGGATGAGGTTAGTAGAACCTAGATGTGGTTTTAAACTCTATGATCTAGATGGTTTTAGATACTCCTCTTTATCTTGGAAGGATGACCTGAAAATAAGAAATCACTAAAAAAATAGTTGATTAGTTATGTATGTGGGTGGATTGCCTAGCAAGCTAAATCCAAGAAGTACATGACTTATTTGGAGGCTATCAATCCACCTTTTAGACAAGTTAATGTTAAAAAAGTTTTTGATAAGAAAGATTGCATGAAAGTACTTGATCAAAAGAAATAAATAATTTTCAAGAAGTAATGTATTTCAACAAAATAACATTAAAATAAGTGCTAAAACTATCAAGGTATGGTTTAGGAGTGGTCAAGTTTCTACTCTTAAATCTATATAGTGACAGGGATGAAGAAATAAGGTTTTTGGTTGAGGTTGGAAGGTGTTTAAATCTTGTTGTTTTGATTAAAATGATTTACATAGTGATCATTGGCAGTCAAGGTTGATCATCATCGATCGATAGGTGACCATTAGTGGTGTTTGATAGGTGATTATTGGTGGTGGTTGAGGGATGACCATCACACATAGTTGAGGGCTAACCATTGGTGATCAACAAGTGGCCATCAATAACAATCAAGGGTTGACCATTGCATGTAGTTGAGGGTTGACTATAAATGATTAATATCTATCTATCAATGGTGGTTGAGGGTTGACCATCACACATAATCAAGGGTTGACCATCTTTGATTGATAGGTGACCATTGAGGTCAAGAGTGATAATCAATGATCACTGTGGGTTTGGATAAATTATTGGTTTTAGATAAAATAGGTTATGAGTTGGTTATATAAAAGTTTTGTAGGTTATTGGAGGTTGGTTAATGGTCATGATAGTAAGAGAGAGCCTCAGAGGTATCAAGGGTAAAAATTTGGTACTCAGGTGGTTGATAATGGTTAGAGTGTGTTCTGGTGGAAGAGGTAATGTATGGAATTATAGTACTATTGAAACTAAATAACTAAAACTTAAAACAAGAATAATATACTTAGCTTGTGGTTGATATTTGATGGCTTGAAGAAGTCCTAAAGCTGGGAAACTTTTTGATATCTTGTACCTACCTCCTTTTTCTTCTTCCCTCTGATGCCCCTTAAAAGTTCTCCCTTTGCACCTCCTCTTCCTCTCTTAATATAGAGGATAGGGATTAGTGAAACAAAGAGTTCAATAAGATGTCTAACAAGCTATATAAATTTAGCCTAATCATGTATTGATCATGTGAATGATAGATCAAATAATTATAAATAAATAAAAAATCAATCTATAGTTTGAGTTATAGTTAACTCCTAATGTGGTTAGTGTCAAAATATCAATGGTCAAGAGTTGACCATCAGTATTCGATGGGTGATCATTGATAGTGGTCAAGGGCTGAATATCATATATGGTCGAAGGTTGATCATCAACGGTCAACAAGTGACCATCGGTAGTGGCTGAGGGCTAACCATCACATGTAGTCAAAGGTTGACTATCAGTTGTTGATAGGTGACCATCGATAGTGATCAAGGGCTAACTGTCACATGGGTTGAGGGATGACCATCACAGATAATTGATGGAACATAGTCAAAATTGACTAGATTTAGCCATTTCCACTAATGACTAGTGGCGTAAATGATTAGGAAATGGTCTCAAGGGGGTCAAGGGGTGTTATAAGGGTTAGTAAAACATCTAGAACTATATTGTATGGTTTTTTAGTGTCTATAATTACCACCATTTTATGTCACAAGATTTTTTGATCACTATATTAGACTTTTACATTAGTTTTATCACTTATACATTAGTGAATATGAAAACATAGGACCTAGTTAGGGTTATTTCATAGTTTTCCCTGATTGAAGACTTTAGAGCCTTCCCTAGTGATATTATTATGGTAAGATATCCCATGGATATGTCTAGCTGCTCCATCTTGGTCATCACCCCATATATCTAATGTATAAACAATTGAAAGAGTAAGATTTATCTTCTCCAAGCTAGGATTGATTTGTAGATTAGTTGTATTTTCTTTTGCATACAATATGTTCTTTAAATATCCTCTTGTAGACACCCCATTTTGGACACAACTATGTATCAGACTAACTTATAGAAAATGATATATATTAAGCCTAAAAGTCACTATATGTCCCAATTTCATCTTCATATCAGACGTTAGTGACTAGAATCATATTGAGGGATCCCTATTTGGGGTATTATCCTATACACAATGATAAACTCCCATGGATTCATCCCCAATAAAATTGTGACCTTGAAAATTGACAAATTGGTCTTTTTGATCCATTAAATGAGTCACTTAACCAATTCCTAAAATTCTAAAACCCTAATCGAAATTAATTAACCAAGTAAATCTATTTAACTATTTAAGTGAAAATTCCATGTTCAATTAGTGAATATCTATTTTCTAAAAAAGAAATTTCAATAAAAATGAGGTCATGATGATGTCATCATCCTCAAAGTCAAGGAATTGGAAATATATTCATAAATAAATTAAATTGCAAATATAGGAAATATCTAATATATCAACAATCTAAAGTGTAAGTAGGATTTAACTTCTTTGAGATGGGATTTATTTATAGATCAGTTACATTTCTCTTTTCATACACATATCAAGGCATTTAAAATTGCTTTAAAGATATTGAATGTAACCTAAAAATACATGAGATGTAGACTATTTCCCTTCACATTGAAAGATGTGGCCTATGACTAGTTTCTTAATGTCCTATAAGATTAAATCACCTCTTGGGAAGAGTGTCAAAACACTTTTTGGCATAGTTTGGATAGGTCACTAGTGTAAGTGTTATTTATAAACACTTTGCAATCATGAAAAGAGATCCAAATGAGTCAATTTGAGTCTTCAATTTTATATTACATAATATACATAGTAAAACTCAAACTCCTTACAAACCTAATGAGGCATTGGTCTTCAAAATGTAAAATAACACCCTAAACCCTATGACTATTGTATTTATACGTAGAGATTTTGGTATTGATTCACTACATTTATATTACACCAAAGCTATAAATATTGATAAACAATTGAACCATCAGTGACAATCATTGGTCCCTCTTAGTCTTGGTCTGTGTTTCTAGATTTCAACCCAATTAAAAATTCAAATCAGAAAACTATGGACTAAAACTAGAAGTAGATATAGAACTAGTTACCTTTAACCCAAGCTTCACCTAATCAACATTTTGGCTTCTTGAATAATTTTTTTCCTAACCATCAAAACCAAAACTAGTCCTTGATACATGTCAATATTACTAAAAAATAGGATAATATTTCTAATTCCATAAAAATAGAATTAGAATCAATCCATAGGATGGTTCAAAATTTAAGCAATGAGTTTATAAACATGTAGAAATACATGGGTAATATTGGATGAAAAAATACCAATCAAAGCTTTAAAATCTAGAGGTATAATAGACCTTTTATTAGGTCTAGAAACAATAGAGAGCAACAGTCACCTACAAGATTCTAGAGATCAACATCATGGAAGAAACTCTTCCAAATTTATTTTGAGATTATAAAACTACACAATATGGTGATCTAGATTACATTTATTTTTACATAGCCTTGAAGATATTTTAGAAGGATATGGACATGCAAGAAGGGTCTATACATCAAATAGAATTATCTTCCTTGATTGATCAAGGACATTACATTACAATAATGTTATTTGAAACCTATGATATCCTATTTATATAAGAATATGATAATTAACCATAGGATAATATAGATGAGATCCATGCATTTTATTAGTTCTAGAGGAATAATTACAGTTTGAGGAGTAAAAAATGTATTACTACTTTAATAACTCTAAATAATAATATTACTACTCCTCTAAATTATCAGGCCAATAACAAACCACCTCCTCTTAGGAGGGATGAGAAATTTTAGAGTGTAGAATAATAAAGCAAATATGGGTATAAAATTATTGAGGACATGAAGAAGATCAAATCCAAACCCCACACAAACTAACTCAGATCATCGAACAAAGATAATTATTACTCAAATCCTTGATCAGGAGATCCTTTACCTCATAAAATTCTAAAGTTGTGCATGAAAACTTGATGATATTTAGAGAAAAACCTAAATTAATGGTATTTCTACTATATGTATGAATGTTTAGAAAGAATGTGTAGAACTATTTAGTTGACTCAGTTGCCTTGGATAATACAATGCCAAAAACTATGTGCCAAAAGTTGGGTTTGATTCTAGATAAGTCAAAGTGGGTGGTATTAAATTTGGAAAAGTCTTTTGTCCCATGTATTGTATAATTAAAAAATATGCACATTCAATTGACATTTAAACCACATGTATATAACAGCCCATTAACATTCCATAAGCATATAGCCTATTACTAAGCCAGTATTGGTATAACACATTGAATGGATACATTCCCACCAAATTTTCACACATGTGGTTACTATGGAAAGGAGTAGCCAATTAGATTTAGGTGGATATATAACCAAATATGAAGTACTTGATTACTAAGTACAACACCATTAATGAGAAAGTAGACTTCATGTCTTCACATCTAGCACTTCATACATTCACAACCAAATGCAATATGCTTGAACAAGTACTTAAAGGTACATCTTAATTATGGACTCTCCATTTCAAAAAATCCACATCAAAACAAGGTTATGTTGTTGGCATAGCCATAATGGATCCATATGGTAAGCAAAACCTTTCTACTTATAGGTTTCAGTTCCCCTAAACCATAAAAATAGTAGAATATGAAGCTTAGATCCTTGTTACATTTTAACTCAAGAACAATGTCAACCAAATATAGATATTTACAAACTCAAAACCAATGGTCAATCAAATCAAGAAGAATTATAAATTCAATCTCACTTATCTAAATAAGTACAAGCATTGAACTTGGGATATGATCGAGTCTTTCAAAGCATTTAACATCAATGTTATCCTAAGGGATCAAAACCAAATATCCAGCTTAGTATCATCTTCAACTACTAATCTAGAACCACTTGAAGAATCCAAGATGTATAAGATCTTAGTGGAGTTAGTTCTTTTCCCCACTATCCCATATAATATTTACAACTTAAAAGTGTTTAAAGATGACCAACAGATCATGCAATTCATGAACAACTTTATAGATTTCAAAGCTTAGATAATATATGAGAAAAATGTTAAACCCATGCTTAGTGAATACTTGGGTGAAAATGGTGTTTTTAAATTGAAGGATAACTACATCTATCTAGGCATGGTCTCCTTGGAGCAATATTTTGATCTATACCCCCAATCTCAGAAGTAAGAACCACTCAGGGAAACTAAATTAGATTTCATCATAGAAAATTTAGGTACTAACCAACACCCTCAACATGTGAATGTAGGATTTAATTTTACTACATTTGAGAAACAAAAGTTGAAGGACCTACAGGTATATTAAAAATATATGATATCCTAAACATATAAAGACCTAAAAGTCTTCAACCCTAGAGTCATTACACACACTATCCTATTGAAACTAGAGTATAAGACTTTCAAGTAGAGACTTAGGCTAGTTAATCCAATTATAGATCCCCTCATTCAAGAAAAAGTGTAGAAATTGTTGGAGGCCAAAATTATTTTCCCAATTAGGTACTCTACTTGGGTAACTAATTTGGTACCAGTTAGGAAAAATAACACATAAATCATGATCTATGTCAATTTTAGGAACATCAACAAAGCATCAAAGAAATACAACTAACCCTTGCCTTCACTAGATGAGGTAATTCAAATGGTGATTGAATCAAAGATGATTCCCTTCTTGGGTAAATTCTTTAGTTGCAATTAGGTACTTATATAGGTAGAGGATTAGATGAAGACTAATTTCACAAAAAAATTGGGGGCTTTTTCATATAAAAGGATGTGGTTTGTACTAATTCATGTAAGACCCACTTTATATAGAGCCATAAACTTTACTTTCCAAGGGCTAGTTAGCAAGTGCATCATCATATACATGGATGATCTCACTATGTTCTCTAAAGATATAGCTAGTCACATAAACCATTCTCAAAAGGTGTTTTATAGGAGTGGGAAGTATGGGATATCACTAAATTCAAAGAAGAACGTATTCAAAGTTACCAAAAGAAATTTGTTGGGACATGCCATCACCAAAGATGAGATCTCCATTGATTCAAATCAGGTTCAGGCCATATCTATGTTGACACCTCCCAAAATCAAGAAGGAATTGGAGTCCTTGTTTGGTAAGATAAAATTTGTATGGAAATTAATTTATGGATTTGTAGAGATTGTCAAACCATTAAACACTATGCTTAATAAAGATTCCAAGATAGAGTGGATGATATAATCCCAAAGATATTTCTAAGACATCAAGACTACTATTGATCAAGCCCCAGTTCTGATTAGTCCAAACTTCAATAAAGATTTCTAACTTTATTCATTTACTTTAGAACATATTATAGTTTTTGTACTGATACAAAATATGGATCATAATTAACATCACATTGATTTCATGAGAACTAATTTAAAACATGAATATTTGAAATACTCTATGATATACAAACATATTTATACCTTGATAAAAGTTATGAAAACTTTAAGGCACAATATATTTTAAGAAACAAAACATATGCCATTATTCAATATCCTACTGTCAAGCTCACACTTGGCCAGAATGAATTATGAAAAAGAAGAGGTAAAAAGATGGCCAAACTTTAGGAGTTTTACCTTTAAATTAGGCCAATCA
Organism: Torreya grandis; assembly: GCA_037957365.1. Lineage (NCBI taxonomy): Eukaryota > Viridiplantae > Streptophyta > Pinopsida > Cupressales > Taxaceae > Torreya > Torreya grandis. The sequence continues at coordinate 2,690,506 of JARHVA010000537.1, read as the reverse complement.
ATATTGTGAGAGGCCAAGTAATCATACAACTAATACTCAATACTGATCCACACATCAATATTGATCAAATTAATTAGACTCGGCTAACTTGTGGTGAGTGGTACAATCAAACCATCCATTACTTTCTCATAGGTACATGTGTTCATGAGCTAAATAGAGAGAAAATATGAGTATTCAAGATCAAATAAACTAATTATATGATCAAAAAAGGAGTTTTATACATAAATAACTATGAAATAATCTACCTAATATGTGTTTTAAAAGAGGGAGTTGTGGATATCTCGAATAAATTATATCAAAAGATAGGTAGTGGGAATCCCTCAGGTATCACAACCACTCACAAAGTCTAAGGATGGGATATCATTATCCCATAATCATCATAGATGCACATAGCTGATGAGCTTAGAATATAGCTCATTTTGACACAAGAATTCTTTTGAATCATCTCAAAAAGGATACTATCTTATGAAAATCATAGGTTGTTAAGTAATTGTTATATGGAAAATAGGTATTTGTTTTGTTTATGATTAACCAAAGACTAAACCTACACTTTTCCATTAACGTCTAACACAATTGCATGTTTTAGTGATTTTTTGATTAAAAGGGATGCTCAAAGATAGGTGATTCCAGCAACATATAAAGGAAGTTTGATTTTGATTTCCATTTGACAAAGTTTCAGACTCACAGGCAACATCATTCCTTGGAAAGAACAAATCTACGGACTCTGTAGGCTCAAAACTATGGACTCCATAGGCTCAAAACTATGAACTCAGTAGGGTCAAAACTATGGACTCCATAGGCTCAAAAATACAGACTCTACACGCTCAAATCTATGGACTCCGCAGGTTCAAATCTATAGACTCCACATGCTGAAATCTATGGACTCCACAGGATGAAATCTACGGACTCGACAGGATGGATTCTACGAACTGCAGAGGTCACTTCTTCCTACTTTTTAGGGTCAACTATAAGGACTCAATGGAGATAAGGAGTTGAATGAGCCAGCTAGTAACTAAATAAAAGGAGAAGAATCATTCCAGCTGGTGTTTGCCAAGAAGATCAATTGTTTGCTATTTTGAAGGATTTATTCATAATATTTTAAGACATCTAGATTCTAGTTCTATTATAAATTGATACTCCTATTTTCTAGTATAATTGGATTTCTAGGAAATACAATCTCCTATATTAGGATGATTGGATTAACTAGGAATCCCTATTTTACTACATATCTATTCTAAGTTAGTTATATCAACATATAATGAAAAATGTGTTACATTCAAACATATAACAGATAATAGAGAATACAAAAGATAGTTTTAAGAAGGTATGTTAAAAAATATAGTCTAGCTACAATTGTTTGTATGAATTATTATTTCCAAGGTTGATTAAATTTTGTTCCTGAATCTGAAAGGAGCAAGGGCCCACTCTACTCAAAATCAAGAATTGTTGTAAGTATTTAGGTAATCTTATGTTAATTCTTGAATTTAAGTTAATTAGTATTTTGGTAATAATTGAATTTATTTAATACAATTAGATTCAAAAATCACAAGGTATTCCTTTATTCAAAGTATCTCTTTTCTAGCAAGTGTGTTATCTCTTTTACATCAAGTGTGTTATTTCTTTTAAACAGCAAGTGTGTTCTTTCTTTTCCAGAAAAGTATGTCATTTCCTTTTCAATAAATGAGTGGCTTGCAAAGTTCTTTTGTTTGTTTATAGCAAAAGTAAATTCATTAGTTCTAGGAACATTTCTAGATAAGGATAGATTAGAACTAGCATAACACCCCCACAAAGTACACATCTATATCTACTATCCTAAGCCTTACTGCAGATAGCTTCAGACACCAGCCTTGGTTGATAAGACATCAATCTGAGTATTGATTAATTGAGAGTTATAATGATAGCTCATCATTTTTGGTGTTGTTGTCAGGGATCACAGTGTTAGTAAGATAACAATTATTGGTCTAGAATAAAAGAAAAAAATATAGAAAACCTACAAAATTTCCAAAAAAATATTCAAGTTGATGAACCGTCCTAGAGATTCTAAAGGATGATTCATTCCAAAATCTCCACCAGAACCACAGGTTGAGACTCCTTAAACATCTTCACATAGTGAATCAAAAAACATAAGTGAAACTCATCTACAGGGATCTCCAAAAACAAGGATAGAAACCAGGATACTACCACAAGCAAGCCCAATCAGACAAATTCCTAAAGATCAATCTCTCATAGTAAGACATCACTTAGGAATTTCCAAATATTTGGAAGAATAATTTCAAAGATCCATAGCTGAGGAAGATTTTGAAAACCTTGAACAACCCACAATCAATACCACAAACATCCAGTGGGAAGATAACCCTAGTTTTGAAACTTCATCTGAAGAAGAGAATATGGCTCTTCAACAAAATCTACCAAATCCACAACTAGCATAGGAAAGGGCTTTACCTTTTCATATAATTGTAGATCCTACTGATCAGACTCCCATGAAAAATATTTCACCTACAAATTTTCCAAATTTTTGGGGGAGATCTACTGAAGATCCTCATCAGTTTTTGTTTGAGTTCAAAGTGCTATGTCAAACCTATGACTATACCATAGATAGCAAGAAATTAAAACTATTTCCATCTACACTTAAAGATTCAGTCATGAGATGGTTTATGGGGTTACCTATTAATTCCATTAGAATGTGGGATGACATGGAAACATAATTCTTAAACAAATACCAAGATTATTGTAGGGTTAGAGAGAGAAAGGAAGACTTCTTCAAAATTAAATAGAACGAAGATGAATCTTTAGAGGATTATTTAGACAGGTTCATGTTCACTCATAAAAGAAGTAATTATCCACTCACTAAAGAAGTCCAAAAATTGGTCTTTTTAAAGGGATTAGATGAAGACACTAGGGATGCTTTAAACTTGATGGGAGGAGGAGACATAAATAAACTAGCTTTTAATCAAATTTCTAAGCTATGTACCAACTATTCTCAAACAAAACCTGGAATTAGGAGAGGCAGAGCTGGGAAATCTAATGAAGTTGGAAAGCTAATGGAAGAATTTGCAAATCTAAATATATTTTGGTAACATTAAATAGTACTTTAGATGGCCTTCAAGCTAGGGCTAATGCAACATAACCATTAGCAATTTACTATCCTAAGTGTAGACAAAAACATGCACTTAGAGATTGTCCCTTAGACAAAACCAATGTTTCATCATGGGGGATCTATGATACCACAGATCAAGACACTAAAAAATTTTCACTATTGCCTATTTTGAAGAATCAAATGAAAACACAGAGCCAATCTATTGAAAAAATAAATTATATACAGAGACAAAACTTTGTCCTGTAAAACCAGGCACAAGGACAATTCAATACAAGAAACCAAGTTAACCCATGGATGGCACCATGGAATGTTCAAGTCCTTTCACCCTTTTGGAATCAACCTCAAATTACACCAATCCAAAACCCATGGGAGGGACAAGAGTGGACACCAACATCTCCTTGGATGATGCCACCATCACAGTAACAATGGGCACCACAACAGCAGTGGATGCCACAACAATATCAACCATGGAATCAATAGTGGAACCCACAGTGGGGTCCACAACAAAAAATTTCCCAACCAAGGAAACCACCCCAATAGCAAACTATTATGCCACCTCCAGTCATTCAGCACCAAGGGCAAGTAAACCAACCTCCAATGCCTACTTAGCCAATAGCAAATCCAAAAAATAAACAACCAACACCTATTTATGTTAATGAACAAGAGGAAACAATGACTATTGGGGCTATTGAGTGTTCTGATATACACTTAAGGCTGGGCAAAATGATACAAAAACCTCTAGTCATTATTTCTGAGATACCTGATGAAAATGAAAAAATAAAGTTATCTTAGCCAAGTACTCAAAAAATTGAAAGCAAGTTGAGTCCTGAAGAAAGGAAAGAAAACACTACTATACCTATAGTTCCTTTTCCTGAAAGGTTAAAATAAATCAATATTCAATCAAACTCAAACTTAGTCCATGAATTGCAAAAGATCAATATTGAGGTACCCCTATTGCAAGCTATTAGCGATATACCTGAATTGAACTAGATCATTAAGAATCTCTATATCAAAACACTTGGAAGGAAAGAAAAGTATCTAAAAACCATCCATGTAGATGGCAAGGTCGCTAACTTGTTGGCAAGGAAATTGTTAGTTCTGAAGTATGTAGATATGGGAAGCCCAGTCATTACAGTCACAATTGGAGGGAAAGAAATTCCCAACGTCTTGGTGGATCTGGGAGAAAAAATTAATGTCATGACAAATGATACCCTTCAGACGTTGTCTCTTATCAAAATGCAACCCACAACTAGCATTTTAAAAATGGCAGATCAATCAGTAAACAAACCCGAAGAGACAATAGAAATTGTGGAAGTGTTAATAGAATCTTGGAAATATCTAGTAGATTTCATGGTACTACAACCTAAAACAAAAAACTTGGGATATCCCATCATCTTAGGTAGACCATGGTTAGCTACTATATCACCTTTCATAGATTATAGATCAGGAAATATGACCATCTCTAATGGTTTAAAGTCTAAATGTATCTCTTTGTATCCTCCTAAAAAACCATCAATTAATCACATACAAGAATTGTGGGTGGATGAATCAGATAACACACTAAACAATGTGTCATCTTTAGCCATATCATTATGAAAAAGCACTTGGAAGAACTAAATGAAACCATATATCCAAAATCTATGGACTCTGCCAGACCAGAATCTATGGACTCTTCCAGGCTAGAATCTATGAACACTACCAGGCCAAAATGTATAGACTCTGCCAAGCCAGAATCTATGGACTCTGCCAAGGCAACATCTAAGGACTTTTGCAGTATAGATTCTACTGAACACTATGGAGCTTCCACTTCAAATTCTACTGACACCTCCTCATTTTATGACCATAGAATGATTCAAGAAAGTGTGAGAGAACTAGCTGAACAACAACAAACACACTTCTTAGACATGTTCCATTGTTCTTTAGCATGAGTAATCCCTCCTGGAAAAGAATTTGTTGATAACATTGCCATGTTCCTCATTTGTGTCCTCTAAACTCATTAATGAGTGAATTCAAACAAATCGAATCTAATCATCCAGGCACTAAACAAATCATGATATTACCTAAGAAGATTCTGAACATCAACAGCTGATTGACAAATGAGGTAGAAGAACAACTTTTTGAAGTACTAGAAAGACATACCAAAGCTTTTTCTTGGGATTATGCTGACATGAAAGGGATCCATCTAGCATCTACACTCATCACATTTTTACAAAATTTGTCAAACCATTAAGGCAACCACAAAGGAGGATAAACCCAACATTAAGTGAGATAGTTAAAACAAAGATCCAAAAACTGTTATAGGTTGGGTTCATTTACCCCATCTCAGACAGTCAGTGGGTTTCACCTCTGGTTATCGTACTAAAGAAAAATGGGAAGTTAAGGGTATGTGTAGATTATATGGAACTAAACAAAGCTACATTGAAGGACTATTTCCCTTTACCCTTCATTAATCAAGTACTTGATAATCTATCAGGAAAAAAATACTTTTCCTTCCTAGATGGGTTTAGTGGATACAATCAAATAATAGTAGCAGCTGAAGACTAGGATAAAACTACATTTACATGCCCCTGGGGAAATTTTGCTTATCGATTGCTTCCATTTGGACTCTATAATGCCTCAGCTACTTTCCAAAGAGTAGTTCTAGCAATATTCTCTGACCTTACACATGATTGTGTTGAGGTATATATGGATGATTTCATTGTTCATGGTGAAACATATGAAGAAGCTCTTACCAATTTGGAGAAGGTACTAATCAGATGTGAGGAACATCAATTATCTCTGAGTCATGAAAAATGTCTATTAATGATGAACAAAGGGATAGTGTTGGGAGACCATATCTCTATAAAAGGCATTCAAGTAGACCCAAAGAAAATTGAGATTATCTCCAACTTGCCCATTCCACAAAACCAAACTGAAATTAAAAGTTTTTTGTGACATGCTAGTTATTACAGGCATTTCATAGATAACTTCAGTTAAATAGCTACCCCCATGTTTGCCTTACTTACAAAAGAGAGTAAATTTGAATGGGATGATAGATGCCAACAAGCCTTTGAGGCTATTAAAGCCAAACTCATCACTACACCAGTGTTGAGGGGACCAAATTGGACTCAGACATTCCACATATATACAGATGCTTCCAACACAACAATAGGAGCCATTCTTGGATAGAAAGATGAAGCTAACCACATGTACGCCATTTACTATATCAATAAAAACATGACATCTAAAAAAATAAATTACACCACAACTGAGAAATAATTCCTGGTTGTAGTCCATGCAATAAACAAATTTAGACATTACATAATGGGCTACAAGGTATTTGTCTACACAGACCATTCAGCCATACGATATCTTACAAACAAACCAATTGTAGGAGGAAGAATTATCAGATGGTTACTACTTTTACAAGAATTTGACATTATTATTATTGACAAACTAGGCAGATTTAATGTGGTTGTAGATTTCTTATCTAGGATGAACACTATAGGTGAAGAAGAACTAGTAGAAGATGACTTTCCAGATGAATAGTTATTTTTTGTTTCAGCAAAATCTCTGTGGTTCACTGATATAGCCAATTATCTAGCCACAAGGAAGTTTCTTATGCATTTTTCAAAGAAAGAAAGAAAATGATTAATTAGATAAAGTTCTTCTTTTAAATGGATTAATGGAATGTTGTTTAAACTCAGTCTTGATCATGTGTTCTATAGGTGTGTGACAGATATAAAAGCTTATGATATCATGAGAGCATGTCATGATGAACCAGGAGGAGGCCACTACTCAGTCCATCAAATAATACATTAAATTGTAGGGGTAGGATATTATTGGCCAAAACTCCATCGACAGGTGAAGAGATACGTGAAACACTGTGATGCTTGCCAAAGAATTGGACAACCAACTCTTTCAATGGAAATTCCTCTTCATCCTCGGCTAGTTTTAGAACCATTTGAGAAATGGGGGATTGATTTCATAGGCCCTATGGATTTTCCATCCAAAGGAAAAGAGTATCTACTGGTATGTACTGATTATGTAACTAAATGGGCAGAAGTGGAAGTCCTAACCCATGCAAGAGAGGAAATAGTAGCTAATTTCTTGTACTTTAAGATCATGCAACGGTTTGGTGCTCTGAGAGAAATAGTTTCAAATCAGGGACCCCAGTTTATGTCCAATATGATAAAACATTTCATGCAAGTATATCAGACTTAGCATAGGAAGACATCCCCATATCATCCATAGGCTAATGGACAAGTTGAAGTCACCAATAGGGAACTGGAAACCATCTTGACCAAAATTGTTGACTCTAGTAGAAACAATTGGGCAGACAAGGTACCAAAAACTATTTGGGCCTACAACACCACTTGGAAAACAACAACTAGATTTTCACCATATGAATTGGTTTATGGTAAGAAACCCCTCTTTTCTATATAATTTGAATTACAAACTCTAAAGACTACTCTTGAAGTAAGAATTGAGTTAGAAGACATGCAGAAAGAAAGACTGTTACAGCTCAATCAACTAGAAGAGATGAGGATGGATGCATTGCAAAGAATAGAAATGGTACAACACCAAATAAATATTTGGCATGATTATCAGATCAAAGAATGAGAATTCCATAAAGGATATTGGGCACTTTTATTTGATTCCAAGTTTCAAGAATTCAAAGGGAAACTACGAACTAGATGGTTGGGACCCTATCAAATTGAGGAGATCTTTGACAATGGATCTGTTACGTTGATTCCTATTGATGATAGCAGAAGGGCCATAATTTTAAATGGACACAAGTTGAAAATTTATTAAAAACTTATCAACAGAGAAGAATTTCTTCAAGAAATAAAGGATCAGGTGGTTGTTCTAAAAGAGCTTATTTCTTCAAAAGAAATAACTTCTGGTAAAACCACTGATATGGAAGGCTCTACTTCTTCCAGCAACACTTGATCTCTAAAAAAATAAAAAAGTATAAAAAACAAAAACCAACAATGAAAACCCTTGGGCATTGTTGGTAGTCTTGGTTTGAAAAGCAGCTTGCTGGCAAGCCAAGTACTAGTAAAATAAACCTTATCTAGAAAACTAGTTTTACTAGCTGGGCAAGGGCAAAAAGACCAAAACAAAAATGCAATAAAAATGAATAAATTATGGATGTCTAATCATTCCCTACACTTGGCTTCCTTAGAACAATCAAAATATTCTTTTCTTATCTGTAACTAATCCATGTGATTTGTTGTGTGGGACAGATGGTGAGAAGGGCATACGTCTGAGGTAAAGGTATGCAGAACAAAATATATTTATCCATAATTAGTTAATTAATAGATTTTGATTTGAATAAGATTATTTCTATTGAGATGACTAGGATTTGAATTAAATTTGATCCCTTCCCAAAATGGAGGAACTGTCAGATCAGATAAACAATCAAGATTAAAACAGATGGTTTGGTAATGACTATGTGTAATGATTCAATGGACACCTCATGTGCTTAATATTATAATGATGATGATGTGATATCCATAAGTCACTTTCAAAAAAGAGCCACCGCCACAAACGTTCATGTCACCATACCCCGCTAACATTTCATTATATGACACGATGTCTAGCATACTTCGTAGAAAATCAACACAGACCATAGAGCAGTGCATAACAATCATTTCTTTGAACTCACTCATAATTGCTACACTATTTTCACTCTAGTGAACAACATTGTTATCAGTCTCAAGTAGGTTCAAACCCTATTTTGAAAGAGAAATCCATTTTAAATGGATCACAAGCAATGCAAGTATTTCATTTCAAATCAAAAGAAAACAATGGGATAGAAGACGAGATTAGAACCGAAGAAGGCTAAAAAATTTAACAAAGACAAAGCTTCTGTGGAGGTATTCAAGGAAAATGGATGGTTACCCTTCATCAACAAGTTTTAGGGGTTTCATCAAGAGTTGGTTAGTGAATTTTTTGCTAATCTCACTCCTGATAACTCAATTGTTCATGGTGTACTAATTCCAATCTCGACCCAGATTATAAGCAAAGTGATTGAATTTCTAGAAGAGGGAATGAGGGTAATAGGAAGGACTCCATTTAATGATTTAATTACTCAATTCAATGGGAATGAACAAATTGGCACTTCTTATCTAGTTGATTTAAAGGGAAAAACTAAGGGGGTCAGTAGAAATTCACTTCTTGAACCTTGGAGGTCAATAGCCAAATGGGTGATCAAGTATGTTACCTGTGAGGTATAGACTAGTTTGTTAGGGGGCGAAGCCATGAAAATATTGATACACCTGAAGCATGGAAGCCAGAACCCCCAATGCAAAATGAACCTTCCATACTTTTTGTATGGAGACATCTAGGTCTTGGCCACAACTCCTAATGCTACCCTAAGACACCATGGTCTCATCCACCTACTCATTCGACATTATTTCCTTCAGCAAAGTACTGAAGCCTGGGAGACATTTTAAACAATATACTACTAAATGTTTCAAATTTACCTATGCCTAAATCTACAAATTTACCTCCATCTACTCCATCAACAAGTGGTATAATTATAGATCAATAATCACAAGCTAAAACCTCTCAGGCCATTCCTTCTACTTCCTCAAGGAGGGTTACAAGGTCTCAAAGACAACAAACTGTTGAACCTTCTCGATCACCACAAGAACCTTAGGTATCTGAATTGTAGCCAACACCCCTATCTAGAAGGAGAAAACTAAAATGGAAGGATACTTCAGAACATGAGAAGACCAAAAGCCCTATAATAGAAAAAAGAAACTCAAACAAGTGTGGCACAAAGGGTAACTAGAAGATGAAGATGATTGATTCTAGCTGATGATGATGAATAAAAAGTTATAGATATCTTGGGTAGCCTTAAGATAACATCTCATTCTATTAAACAAACAAATTTAGATATTGAAGAGATTATTATTGGACAGAGTTCTCCACTTATCACATAAAAACTTACCACAGAAGAAGTTGCAGATATGGCCCAAGAATTAGAAATGGTAGAGCCATCACATGTTTCAGTTGACATTCAAAGCACTAAGGGAAAAGCTATGTATGAAGAGAAAGGAGGACCATCTAGTCCAAATGATCTAATTTTAAAATTAACTCTAGAACTGTCCCAACTTCAAGATCTGATCCAACAGCAAGCACTTGAAATTGCTGAGGTAAAAATTCAACTTCAAACCAAAGAACATATCAATTCTTTGTTACAACAAAAACTAGATACTGCATCTGAAAATCACATTGAAGAAATACAGTAATTGAATACAGTATCTTCTGAACAAGAGGTAGAAATTTAGAGATTGAGAGTAGAAGTATAGATGAGAGATGATAAACAAGTAGATGTTTGGGTATATGTAGAAAACTTGAAGAAGGAGAATAGGAAACTGCAGAGTATGATAACTTCTTCTGAAAAGCCCTGTAGCACTACATCTATTCCTTTCAAGACATATGTTGACCAAGGATGCCAAACCACCTAGATAAGTAATTCTTCTTTGCAAATACTGGATCAAATTGAAGAAGAGTACCTTAAACTCAAACAAAAAAATAAAGAAGCACATTATTCAAAAAATAATTAGAAAAAGAAAAATAGGCATTGGAAATTCAAGTCCAACAATTAGAAGATAGATTACAAGATGCATGCAAAATAGGAGAGTCTCTTTTGGCTTGTAGAAATCCTTCTCCTACATATAGTCTATTCTTGTTTAAATAGTTTTATAGATGGAAAATCCTTAGAATTTCTTATAATCTTCCTTATAAAATCTTGCAGCCAACCACATTCCTTGAAATTTTCTATGATTCACAGCCTAACCAACAGGATTTACTTTGTGAATTCTATCTGCATGATTTCATCTTAGGAGACCATGACCACAACAAGTTCTTGATAAATCTTCATGTGGGGGAAGTTTAGTTAAGGGAATTACACTCTAATTTCAAGAACCAGATTGTATGGAAAAGCCGATTTGAGGAGTATACTAACCATGCCAAAACCATAGGATTGTGCATTAAGCTAGCATTCTCTCTGCCAAAATTAGTTAAACAAAACTTCATCTATGCTTGCAACAGAGATGAAGTAAAGACACATTATTTGCAAGCTTTGTATGACTAAACTTTTTCCTTTGATTTATTTTCCAGATAACATTTTGAAGCAGTAGTTTCTGCAACTATAAAGAGATGGGATCAATTATTAGTACCTTTGAGAAGAAGAGAAGTCATGTCTCTAAACAATATCAAGTGGAGCATGCGAAGAACAACCTCAATCCTTGTAATGTTGATTGAAGTCATAAACTCAAGAGGTGAAAAGACAAATCATGATAAGATACAACTCATCTAATAATGAAATAATGATACACATACACGTCCTCCAAATCCACATAAACAAATAACGTAGACATCAAAACCAAGACTGAGAGAGAAGAAAAGAGACTTATATCATATTAATATGACTAATAATCAAGAATAATTCAAAATAATCCACATGGTAGTAAAATATATGTAAATTTTTTGGTTTAAGTGGTCCACTTACTCTCCTTGACTATGCTAATTTTTACTGAACAAAGCCTCTATTAGTCTTTCTTTCTTAATTGTCTTCCAGGTCTAAAATAGAAAGGATACCCTGATTATATTATTATTAGAATATAAATGAGATAATCCTTAATCTCTTTCACTTATTTTAATTTTAACTTTATAATTTTATTAAATTTTAACTTCCTTAGATCTCTTCCAAGTTCTATACTCAACACCTTCTCAAACTCTAGCCTTGATCAAGAAGTCCACAACTTTTAGAAAATTTTCAAATTTAACCATGTTTTATTCACTTAATCACCTTTAAATACCTATTTAATACTCAATACAATGATATTTTACCTATATACATTTTTACACAAGTTCAAAACCTTTATAAGATCACCAAGTGACCAATAACTTGACTTAGTCCTAAATGTGCTACAAGACTGTGAATAGGCCTATTTGGTCTTAAAAAGGTTTTGTTACTCTAAGATATTTTTAGAGTTATTATAATGATCCATTTAAATGTTTTATATCACCTATAATAGTAATAAACCAATCCTTTTATTGGTTTCTGAAGATATTGAACCTAATACCAATGTTAGACCTTTATGTCTTTGTAGGCCTAATTTACCTTCTTGAAAGGTATTGACTCTATCCGATCAAAAAATTACTTATATAAATTACTTATATTATTTTTAACTGATCTTAAAATGACAAAAAACTTTCATATGAAGTTTATATCCAAATATCAAAATAAAACAATTAGTTTTTCTCCTTTATAAATCTTCTTGATAGACACCTATAGGTAGACAAGCATACAATCATTATTATCTATATTGTTATAAGTAATTTAATATTAATAAAAATTAGATTATATTATAATAAAATTATATAAACTAATCATAAATTTTCAAAATATTTGGTTAGTTAATTTTCAAGTTAAAAGTTTTTTTGTGTTAAAACCATGTTCTAGGATTTTCTCAAAAAACACAGAACCTGAGATATTCTTAATGATAGTTCATACATCCTAGGGAATCTCTGATATTTAAAACACTTTTTATAATGTCATAATAACATTATATCACCTTTACAATCCTAAAACTTAACTCATGCAACCTTTTTTATGTGTTACAAGTTATTGCAATTGGCTATAGGTGTGCAAAAATAGGGTTTTGGAAGGTTTTAACAATAATAACTTCAAATCAAGTGAAAATTCACTTAAAATTGGATTGAATATTATTAAAAATGGAAATAATTATATTAATACAATGATTCAAACTACCATACTTATTTTATTTATAATAAATTACACCTCTACATACATAGACCCCTATTTTGTATTGGCAAATAGTCATTAGTCTTTTTAGTCATGAGAAACTTGTTTTTTATTCTTACTGATGACCTGGAAATAATCCTCATTGGTATTATCAACTTTTATCAGGTATTTTCAGACTCAACCAAGCTTATAATGACCTAATGTTTCCTGATATTCTTTTAAACTATTCATTCTCAAGATAGTAAATGACCTTGTTTACAAAATCCATTAGTTACAATTTATCTTATTGGGCTCTTTGGATAACTTAGATTGATAAAACATATAAAAGACTCTTAAATAATTATTAATTCCCATAAAACCCATATATAACTCATAAATATCCTTGATTCATTACAAATATTCACATATTTACAATGAGTACATTCAAAATTTCAAATTTGGATTTTAGTGGGAAAACATAGTAAATCCTTTAACTGACCTATAAACTGACTTTTAGGACCTTTGGCAAGGCATTCATTATTTTAATTGACTCCCTAGGAAATATATATACTTTTAACATGTCATCTTTACATACTCATAGTGATGCACTTCCATTAGACTACCAACCTTGAAAACTTTCATGATCTCCTACTCATGATTAAATACTTTCCTTGTGATTATCATTCTTCATTAGTTGCTAATTATTTTGACGTATCTTCTTCAATTTATATTTATTCAATGTTCCTATTGGAACCCAAGTTATTATTTTAATAGATAGTAGTTTATTTAGACTTTTAGTATCTCCCATTATGTACCCTATTAGTTATACCTTGGTGCATTCACTTTGAAATTTGAATTCTTTTTTAATAACCTCCTTTATTGTCTTCTCAAAAGACTATTTTTTATTACCATATAAGCATACTAAGTATCTCTCCTTATTATTGTTTCCTTCTTGTGTTTGGGTTACCTAAAAAATAAAAGTATCTCCTTCATTCATTCTTGTACTTTTTATCTTCAATATATCTCTACCTTTCTTTCTACCTACACCTGCATAGGAAGAAAACATATCATAGAAAATAACTGTGTTCATTAGGTCCTTGAGACCTATTATTTGTCACCAAAATGACTCAGAAAATAGATATTATCTAGGAAAACTTGGAATAAGCATTCTTCTTGTCCTTTTAAATTTCCTTTCCTTCTTCATATGGGATATCTCTTTCATCTACAACCTACTCATAGCTATTTCCAATCTTAATTGGAGGTTTTTCATATATAAACCCTCTGTTGATTCATAATACAATCTCTTATTCCTCATTATCATGTTGTTCATGATGGTCTTCACTCATGATATATTCATTATCATTTATAATTCCTTCACATAAGGACTCCTTATATTTCAAAACAATATTTTTCCCTTCACATTCATGCCACTTACTTGACATATTTTCTTTTGTATTCTCTTCCATGGAAATCTCTTTTGGCACTTCAACCTTTACGGTCGAGTCCTTTGAATGACAAATGTTTCTTATAGGTATTAATTTATTTGATAATTCATTAGTCACCATGTCCATATGCTTATCAAAATAAATCTAAACTTTTAAGGATAAATCATTTACCTCATTGGTTTCATCAACTATTTTTGACTTGTCAACTACCATACATTCAACCTCATCTTCTTTTACCTCCTTCAAGAACTCCTTTGTACTGGTCATTAGAACTTTTGAACTATCTTCCATTGTTGTTCATTCCTTATATAGTGGGATAAGTGTATTTTTTTATATTTTTTCTCAAAATTATATGTGTTTTTATTTCCATCATGAATATCTGTCATGTCATACTGCCATGTCTTTCCTAGAATAATATGACAAGCATCCATTTGTACTACATCACATAGTACCACATCTATGTATCTTCCAATATGAAATGATAATCTACACCATTAATTCACCAAAATTTGATGTCCATTTGTTAAACAATACACCTTGTAAGAAGTAGGTTAAATCATTTTTTAATATTTAACTTCTTAACCATTTTAATAAACACCAAATTGGTAGTACTTCCACCATCAATAATGACTTGACAACATTTACCTTGTGCATTGTAAATAGTTCTAAAAAAACTCTTTCTTTGTAATGGTTCTACATTTAACTCTTTTGGCTTAGGAAGCACCTTATCTATCAATCATAATGTTTTCCTTTTAGGTTTCTCATTTGAACTTATACTTTATTCATCCCCAAATTGAAAATTTTGATTAGTATGACTTTATAGCATATATTTTGGACATTCAAAAGATTTATGGCCAAATTCATGACATTTATAACATCTAGCCCCAAAGAAATTTTCCTTACATTCTAAATATGATGTCATTATTTTGTATTGATAACCTTCTCTTGAACTTTGAACTTGATTTGAAGGGGTGAACTCTTTATATTCATAAATATGAGTATTCTCACCATGCTACCTTTTATTTCTAAAATATTTGCTTATATCTCTTGGACTCCTTCTTAACTTATCCTCTACCTTGAATGCAAGTTAATAAGCTTCATCAATTGATATAGGAGATAATAAACTAATTTCATCTTGTATTCTAAAATTTAAACCATTGACATATATGACTACTACCTCCATGTATTCTTCAATATGATATTCCCTTATAATCAATTTGTATAAATTTTTAATATACTCTTTAACTTAAAAGTCATAAACTTATCTTTAAAGTTAGCCATGATCCTATCCCAAATTTTAATTTTAGTCTTCCCTTTTATTTCTCTCTCCTCTTGAATGTCATCCTACCATAAGGATGAATGACCTTTGAGTCTTGTCTTAAAAAAATTCACTCTTTTCCTCATATACAATCAAATAATCAAATTACTTGTTAGAGAACTTATACAATCTATTAATTATTCTACATTAAGATTTCCATCATACATAAGAATTTCTATTTTATTTTTAGAAATTACCTTTGTGATTGCCCTTATAATTCTTTCCTATAAACTTTCTTTCTCTTTTAATGTTAATTATCTTCTTATGGTTTCTCTTAATCATCACTAATGTAGCCTCATGCAATACCCCTTTGTTGGAGAGTTGTCATGATGATGTCATGGTGGTGTCATGGAGGTTCTCTAGTGAGTGGATGAAGAGCCTTGATAATCTATGTGACAATGACAAAGTGTGAAATGTCCTTGTTCTTGTATGTAAAAGTGTGTAATGTGATTGATCTAGTGTGCTTAACGTATGGTTATTTGATATTTAATGGTGTCATAGCTTGAGAGTATTAGGGATGAGTATGTAGGTTTAAACATGTGAAAAGGGTCCTATAACATGTGATCCATGCTTTGAGAGATTGTGAGCATAAGTGAAATTTATATTTTAGTCCATACTTTTCATCTAAACACATTGGGACCAGTGGCAAAAAACATGAGTAGGAAATTTAGTGACATCAATATTACCACGTGGGAGTGAGTCAATGGAAGTTGGTCATATGGTTGTGATCATTATAGTCCCAAGTTGTTATGCACTAGATATCAAGTCATGCGTTAAAGTGTGATCAAAGTTATGAGGGTGAAAAGTTGGGTTCTCAGTCAGATTTCACTATTTTCCCATAGCCAAATTTACAAAGTGGCCAAAAAAAGATAAGTAATAATGTTGATGAGGTTACCATTCACACATGTGGACATTTTAGGAGAAGGTGATCATATGGGTTTGTTTAGTTTTGGACCTAGTTTATTTGTGATAATTTATATATCATGAATTACAACACATCAAAAGTTATGCTTATTCAATGTTGGGTTCCCAGGGAGATTGACTGTGTTTTCCCATACTTAGACAATTTTGCAATGTGGTAAAAAGAGATGAGTGAGGATATTAAAGGTGTTATATATTTCACGTGAGAAGGTGTAAATAAAATTTGATCATATGGGTTTGTTTATTTTTGAGCAAAGATGATTTGAGATAAGTTTGAGATCATGAACTAAAGTTCAGTAAAAGTTATGGATGATCAAAGTTAGTCTTCCAGATAAATTTGGACATGGTTGGCTCTATGACAGATGTTTATGAGAAGGAAATTTAATGGTGTTATATCTCACACATGTGAGAGTTCTAGGATCAGTGAATCATATGGTTGGATTTTCCTAAGGGGGGGAGATCATTTGGTCCAAATTTGAGATCCTACAGGTAAGCATAGAAGAAGTTATTGAGGTGAAAAATGGCTACTCATGCATATTGATAGGCTCCCCATACCTAATCATTTTTTAAGGTGTTAAAGCTTGAGCAAGATCAATAGTGTGTGAGTGATCTAAGGAGTCAAAATGTAATGAGATGAGGATGGTGCATAATATTTAATGCTTGAGTAAAGGTATAAGATAATGATCCAATGGTGAGTAGGAAATCATATTGTTTGATCAATAGTGAGAATTGATCGTTATTGACCTTGTTGATCTGCAAACATCGATAGAGTACATTAAGTCCACATTTTGAGAGGACATGAGATGAGGTCAAAGTGACTATTATTTAATGTTTAGATTTGTTGGTATATGCATTAAAGATCAGACAAGATCGATGGTGTAAGATTGATCTTGAGCTGATAATCCATGATATTTGTGCATTGTGTTCAAAGGTTAACTATGGCTGTTTATTCAAATATTTGAATTTTACACAGTAAAAACTAGATTTCTTCATTTGGATCATATCTTTCAATAGAAAATTAATTTTCTCATGAAGTAAAAAGTGAAGTTAAAAAAGAATCCATGGTGCATCTAATGAACTTGATTTGAATATTTGTGTGTGTAGAAAAAATTATTGATCCTAGAATTTGACTATGTGTTCATGTTTATTTAGTAAGTGACCCAATAAGGATATTCAAAATTGTATTATTATTATTTCGATGTCTCAAGATTAATTAACTATTGGATAATTTTGTATAATCCATGAGGAAGACTTATGTATATTTTAGAGGTGTGATCAATTTATCTTGAGTATGAACAGTGATTAAGAAGTTGAATTAATGTTCCTCCATTGTGATTATGTGCATAAGGTTTGTGTTTGAGTTGTTTGAGCATAAAAAAAGTCAAGCTAAGTTAAATATGATCATTTAAGGATGTAAAAGGGGACGTAAGGAGTGAACCCATTTATTTAAAATTGTTCCTATGTTATTTTTTTACTTGAGGGAGTGATAATCGGTGAATAGGTTCACAGGATACCTAAAAGGGATACAAGTGCCTTATTAAAAGGTGTAGTTGTTTAAGGGTGAACCATAGATTCTATGGATAACAAATAGAGATTGTATTGAGCCTTATATTTATATGATATATGTCTTAAGGGTTTAGACATACCTAATGGCCAACCAAGATGGTGTTGATCAAGATTACTCTATAAATAGTGAAACTAAAGATGTTGGGTTCTAGACATGTAATCGAGAGACTAAGGAGTGAATTGAGAGAGACCTATGTGTGTGTTGGGGAGAGAATGAAGGGTAGAGTGCCCTAAGGATGAGATAAAGAGAAGATCATTTTGAGGACTATTTGTATGACTTATTGGTCATAATTTTGCTGTCAGAGTAAAAAGCTTGTTATTTGAGTGTGAGCAAGGGTAAAGTGAGATAAGTTGAGATCCATCATTAAGTGTTGTTGACATTAGTTCAAAAGTGGAAGTGTTTTCATAGGTGTTATTATGGTTTTTCACTAAATTTTGTCTATTTAAAGTCTAAAGGAAAATAGAAAGAAGGATGGGGATAAGTGATTAGAATGAACCTAGATTTAGTTTGCGTGTCATATCCAGACATTGTGAGCACTCCTCTTTGTCTGGGGAGGACTACTTGCAAATAAGAAAACACTACCACAAGATGTTTATTAGTAGATAAATGAGTGGGTTACTAAGCTATGCACTTGTTCTAGGAAGTGTGAAACTTCCCTAGAGATGATAGTCCACTTTTGAGAGGCAAAAGAATAATAAATAACTAAAATAGAGGTAAAGAGAGAGTGAAAGAAAGATAAAATTACCATTTTTAACAACTTTTACATAGTAGAGAGTGGCAAGGTATAGGGTAGGTTCTTTATTTGAGTTTTAGAAGTTGTCTGGGTAGTTTTTAAAGAGTCTAGGGAATCCATAGTCACTGACATTAGTAGGGAAGTGATCGATGTCAATTAGGCTACCAAGGTCGGTAGTGAGGTGACTGATGTTGGTTAGGCTGTAGAGGTTGGTAGGGGCAATATTTATCTAAAAAGTTGTAGAAGGTTTTCTCAAGTTTGAGAACTAGTTTGGATCAGGTCAGGGAGGTTGATAGAGTTATGAGAGGGAGATTATGACTTGGTTAAGTCTGGTCAGAGGTTTGATATGTCATGTAAAGGGGAAACAAGTAAGGAATCTTTGTAACTCCCTCATGAGGGTATAGTAAAAAGTGCATAAAGTAGTACATGGTGGATATAAAGAAATAAAAGAATAAATATTAAAATGACCTATAGTACCAATGATATACTTAGTTGTGGTGGTCACTTAATGATAAGTGCTAGGTCGATGGTCCCTATTAGGGAGTCCAAACTTAAGTCCCTGAATAGAGAGAAAAAGTGGGTGTTTTTGGTCCTCAAGAGCTCAGTTTTTTATTATGATTGACTTACATAGGGTGATTGTAAGCTTGGATGTCAAAAAATAGAATGTTAAGAGCCTAAACAAGAGCAAGAATTGATTTTATTAATTTCTACTGATCCCACCAATGTCAGCCATTATCCCACAGACATCAACTGTGGGTTAACCAACGTTGGTGTCCCTAGAATAGGTAAAACTTTCTATTTTTGGCCTATTTTCTATTATTATGTATACCAAGTGTGACACCTATTATAAAATGGTAAAAATAAGAGGTTAGGAAGGAATTAGTTATTTAGGAATTTAGTTTGGAAGTGTGAATAAGTCTTAGGTAGTTAGGATGAGGGGACCAAGGTCTTGAGGTGAATAGTTAGGGGGAATTATTCATAGGGTGAGGTGGTCAAGTATGGTGGAAATAAGAGTTTTTAATTAATTTAATTAAGTATTTTAAATTAATTAAATGTGTGAGGGGTAAAAGTATGGGTTAGAGATGTTAATTGTTATTATTAAAATGGTTTTAGGGGGGTTTTGACATAGGGAGTTATGCACGTGTGTGTGACATAATTTTGGTGTCTACATTTTCCCCCTTTTTTGTCTTGTAATTTGTACTAAAATGTTTTAAGATAAAAATAGGAGTTAGATGCTCCAAGTATTGGATGGGGTATCCCCCCTTAAAATGGGAATCAATGGAGGAGAAACCAGAATTGAGTAGCAATTTGATAGAAAGGTAATTGGGTGACTAGTGGAGAATTGAGCATCACTTCGTATGTGTAGGCCAAAATGAGCTATAGTTGACAACATCAAGAATAGGCAAGGTTAGGGAGGACTCAGATAGAAGTAACCAAAGCACAACTTATAAGTGATAGCTGACAAGCTAAATCAATCAAATTTATAGGTCTAATGGTCAGTGTCCCAGGTATCTAAGTTAGGAAGTGCCCCTAGGAAACACAAAAGGGTTGAAGGTGATAGGATGCACTTGGTTTCCATCTATAACACCTAAAATTCATGCATGTGCATAATAGCCAACTATAACGAAATAGCTTAAGCAGTCAGGGCAAGAAATGTACTCCTAGTGTAAAAGGGTCAATGAGCAAGGAAATATTAATGATCTCCCAACAAAGTCATCAAAGGTGAAGATTTAAGTAATCTTCAATGTCATTTTGTCATGGTTGGGGGAGATATATGTGATTTCTAGTTGCCCCAATGTATGGGTAGGGTTGTGATAAGTTGGGGGTTTTGTGTTGGAAAATAGTATTGGAATGGTTCTGACAATAGTTATAGGTATCGATATAGATAATATAAAGTGTTGACATTAGTACAACTAGGGAAACATTGCCGATGTTGGTAGGTGTAAGCACCGACGTTGACATGTTAGGTGAAGAATGCTGATGTTGGTGACTAACCAAACCTAACAAAAGGGGGTTTAGTGGCTGACCAAACTCATTTACAACCTTGTGATTAGAGAGAACAAATAGATCTTGAGAGTTATTTGAGATGGTAGTGCAAGGAGGGGACCTAGCAGGAGGTGCATGACCATAGGACCCAGTGGTGCCAGCTAGGAGGAGACAGAGAGAAAAGGTAATAACCTACACTAGTTTGATTTGGTTGTTTGAAATTTTTAGGCTAAATGAGAGGTGGGGTTATATAAAATAGGACTGGGGGGTAGAAAATAGGTTAGGGTAGGTGTAGGATAAGTTAGAGGGGTTTGTGGGTAGGTTTGTAGGGGAAATGGGTAGGTTGGATTTTGGGTTGTTTAACCCTAGGGCTGAACACATCACCGACATCAATGAAGTCAACTGACGTTGATCAACATTACACTGAGGTTGATAGTTTGTTTTTAATGTTAGCATTAATGTCAATATTAGGTATTGGTGAAAAGTAGAAAATAAAAGAAAGGGTGAGTTTTAGGATTTCCAATGGAAGTAGTCAACTAGCCTAATGACTGAGCTAGCCTCAGAAGATCCCACATCATCTGAGTGCTACCTACATAGCCTAGTTTAGGGCCTCAAACAAATGTAGTTCTCCCAAAACCTAGGAAAAAGATCTAAAAAGGTGTATTTTTAGGAGAAAAGGTAAGTTGATATAGTTGAGAGGTCTAGGTTTTAAAAGATAAGTCATAGTGTCAAGACTCAAGAATATAGGTGGTGAGGCCTAGATTTGGAATAGGTGGGCAGGCCTAGGGTAGAGAGAGAGAGCCAGTGAAGCCTAGGGTAGTTAGTAAGGTGGGTATATGGCTAAGCTAACCTCAAAAGACCCCATGTAAACTAAGTGTTGCCTACATAGCCTAGTGTATGGCCTCAAACCAATGTAGTTCTCCTAGTAAGAAGGGAAAAAGGTGGTGATAGAGTATATTAAAAGGGATATGACCTAAGTTGTTTGTGTATGGATGCAAGTGAGAATGGAGCTTACACTATGAGATCATGTACCAAAGTTATTAACATGCATGAGGAGAGATGTTACTCTAGATGAGTGGGAGCATATGGCAGCCATGGGGGTTTAGAAGGAGTGTGATGGTACTATCATGTCACATAGGATGTGTCACTAATGATAGCTTTTATTGTGAGGTGGGATCATACCACCAACACCTTCCATATATTGACTAGGGAGTTGATAGTGACACAGGAACATGTCTATAGGATTATGTGGCTACCACTCTAGGGTGAGGAGCTTTTCATATGCTTGAGAGAGGAGCATGATATACACATGGTCAGTTTATATGGGGAACATGTTAGTGAGGTGACCTATCACTCTACAAGTTTTACATATGAGCCACTCTACATGGCTGATGAGGAGAAACATCTTCTAGGCATCCTAATGATGATCAAGATCATGGTTTATGCATTACCTTATGTAGATGGAGGGAGATTTTGTATTGCTCTGATAGGTGTGATAACATAAATGATTGAATAGTAGACCAATTTTCCTTGGGGTCTATTATTTTTGGCATAGTTATATAGAGAGTTATGGGGTTTGAGGCTATGACAGTGATATAGTTTATGTGTCGACTATCTTTTGCATTGTGGGTGTATGAGCACATTGTGGTGACATGACTATTAGGGCTACCTACCACTATCTTGGTTAGCTTTAGGGTTGGTGTAGAGACCAGAAATGTGTCTGCACCTTGGCCATCTTTCATTCTCCCCCCTTGTCTACCTCGACCTGCATCCTAACCCTTGTCCTAGTCCCCTTCATTCATTAAATTAAAATAACTTAAAAATTTTGATTTAGTGGCCCCCTTTCCACCTCACCCTTGCCACCTTGGATCCCCTCCTTGGATCCCCCCACCTCCCTCCTAGCTTTTATTACCCCAAATCTCCCTTTTATCTTCCTCCCGCGCCCATTAAGCATCCTCATGACCGTTTCTCCACGACCCCTCGACCCGGTGGCGTGCAAGAACGGACAGAGGCTATTTTTAGTCTCTGTCCCCATTCTGCCACTACCGACGTCGGCTACCCTGCGGCCGATGTTGGCTATTCTGCCAGCATCGGCAACCTTCAAGACTATTTCCTGCATTCATTGCAGACCCCCCCCGGAGCTCACAAACAGAATCCTCTTGGCACTTTGGCATTCGACTCTCTGTTCTCTAGACCTCGTGCAATAGCAGCAACAGGTGCAGGGACTCTAGACCAAAGATTTCCTCTTGCAACAAGCCTTCTGTAGCTTCAACAACAGCTCCTCTGTTCTTCAGTCAGCAAGCCAAAAGGTAAGCAATTGTCATCATTTTGTTTCATTCCTTCATTTAATTTCAGCTATCTATCCTATCTACTATCTTCTACTTGCTCTGTCCTTCCCCTTGAGAGGCTGAAAAGCCTTCTCAGACCCTGTCTCTTGTCCACCCTCTTCTTGCTCTATCACCCTTTCATTGTAGTCCTAGACAACTTCCTCATCCCTCCTTCCAACAAAAGACCCTGTACAGGGCATCCAACCAGACCCAGACCATTCCCCAAACCATTCAAGCACTCTGTCTTAGACCCGTCCACAGACCAGACCCATCCACAGACCCGTCCACGGACCAAGAAACTCAACCAGACCTGATTATAGGCCGCTGCCCTGACCGATGCCGGTCATTACCCCAACCAATGTCGGCAGACAAATCGACGTCGGCAGACCAGACAACTGACGCCATCAACACCCCCGACCTCGGTGACTGTGATCAGGCCGATAGCTCCTTTCAGGTAAACATTTGTCCTCTCTTTCCTTTCTAGTTTATTATCATTTCAATATTTTGGCATTCTGTCTTTTATTTGTCTTTAACTAGTGGGTTGATATCCCTGAAAGAAGTTCTCATACTTCTGGGATCAAGCTTTTGCTTGACAACCCACCATCTATTTATCTAACCTTCTTCATGTCCAAGTCTCTTTCTTTGCAAGTGTCATTCCTCCACAGCCAAAGAGGGGTGCTCACAGCGTCTAGATTATGGTGCGCAGACTACATCCAGGTACACAAGCCTTGACCATTTCTTTAAGTTTCTCATTTCTCTATCCTTTGAATGTAGAAAGCGATTTAGCGTAGAAACATTTTGGCACGCCCGGTGGGACCCTTGGGTCTCCCTTGGGTTTTCTTTCCTTCTTTTCATATAGGGTGCATTTAGGATCCTCCCTTTTCATCTCTTCCTTCTTTTCTAAATGACACTATACGCAAGAATAAAAAGAATTTTCTTTCCTTTCTTGCATTTCTAGACTAGTCTAAAATCATTTTCTTCACCTTTTTTCAACTTGTTTTTCATCCAAACTTCACATTTCGACTTGGGGCATTAAAACACTTTGCATTCCATTTC
Organism: Torreya grandis; assembly: GCA_037957365.1. Taxonomy (NCBI): domain Eukaryota; kingdom Viridiplantae; phylum Streptophyta; class Pinopsida; order Cupressales; family Taxaceae; genus Torreya; species Torreya grandis. The sequence goes on along the minus strand of JARHVA010000537.1, from coordinate 2,666,311 downwards.
TGCTTGTGCTTGTATTAGTCCACACTTAGTAATTAGCAAAACGCATATTGAATAAATCGTAGATCACTTGATGTTACACAACCGAACCACATGCACTAAAACAAACATAAAACTTACTTGAGACAAGGCCCGACTGGGATTTCATCCCCCAGCGGATACCTTACCCCTACCTAGAAATCTCACTTGGATTTCATCACCAAGGGGAAATCCCACTCCGTTCTCTGGCGGAGGATAATCTCTAGGCAAGGTATATTTTGGCTAAGCAAAACCAGCTAACCACTAGAATCGTGAAGTGAGGGGAGCTTGCTCCTTAGCACCAAGCCACATACCAAACCTAACACAGACTTTTGAGTGCCTAAACAAGACTTGAAACCATCCATAGACTGCCTCTTCTAGGACCCTTCTATTAGCCAACCTTCCCAAACACTCATCTAAGGCATAAGCCACAGGATTCTAAAGTTGGTTCTTAGGATTTCATGCTTAGGGCATGTCTGTCTCTCTCTATTTTCTATTCTCATCTGCTTGTTTGAGTGTGTGAGGATGCTTTCTTCATTGTTTTTCCAAGAATCTTCAAATCTTTTTGGTTTCCTGGAAAACACAGTCACCGGCATCGGTTTCACCACCGATGTCGGTTTCCTTTTCTTGCCGGCATCGGTTATCTGACCGACGTTGGCCATCTTTATTGCCGACATCAGTTTTTTAACTGACGTCGGTCTCTGTCACTGTCCTTTTCTTCAAAATAGCAACCTTGAAACCTATCCTTTCTCTGCCAAAATCCCATTCTAAATTTTTGGAACTAAAAAAACATAGCTTCTGAAACCTAACCTTCTTTGCCTTGAATGGTTCTGACTCGTAGTCAAGCCAAGGCTCTTGTCAACCACGCTAGCCGTCAACCACTCCCGTCTACCCCATCCTTAACCAGTCCTACAATGAAGTTCAACTCGGAGACCGAAAGAACTCCTACTCGTCCAACCCCGCCTCAGACTCCTATTGTCCCGAAAGGGGACCAAGATTTTGCACGATTCTTGGACCTCAACGTCAAGGCCTTGAAACACTATCTCGCGCATAGCCGAATGCGGGACTCCTTGGGCAATCCAGTTTATGGAATGCCGACCTCTCTTGTCACGACTATAGCTGTATCGACAGCGTCCGTAGTTCAACCTTTAGACACTCAAGCTATCACCTTGACCAATGACCAGACCTTGACCAACCCTCCAGGTGTGGCCTCTCCCTCCATCTTGGGGCCCACTTCCATCGGGGTTTCAGCCCCCTATCAACCTCAACCCACTCAACCGCTATCCACTCCTTTTCAGAACTTGGTCGTCTCTATTCCGCCTACCCTGGCCCCTATCAACACCAGGGTGGCTTCCCATCCATTGGCCCCTGTTACCATAATCCAACCTCTCGTGGCAACATCAGGCCTAGCTATGCCTTCTACCCAACTACCCTTAGCCTTCTCTTCTATCCCTGCGACTAGTTATCCCTATGTTGCGCCCTTACAGGCATAACTAACTACGTCATGTGCCTCCTCTAGCCTCTTCCAAGCACCCTACAACCTAGGGGGCTCTCCACCCATCAATCCATCAGCAGATATCATCAAAATGCTGATGGACAAGATGTCCAGCCTAGAGACCTCCATTTCAGGCTCACACAATGCTCTCTCATACGAGCAAATTTGCAACGAGCCCATTCATCCTTCTGTCCCAATCAGGCCATATCCTAGCCAGTGGGAACTTCCAAAATTTTCTCGCTTTCAGAGCAAGGAAGACCCACAACAACACTTACGGGCATTCAGACATGCCTGTTACCTTATTGCCCATGACGATGCATTGCTTTTACGCACGTTTCCTATGTCTCTCTCAGGTGCTGCGCTTGACTGGTACATCTCCCTTGCTAGCCATTCCCTCTTCACATTCACACAGTTGGCCCAGCTCTTTCTTGATCATTTCTCCATCAACATCACCAAGAAGGTCTCGATCACAGACCTCTATTCTATCTGTCAATTCGAGGATGAATCCATAGCCGACTTTGTTGCTCGATGGAGAGGCCTCATCAATCAACTCTCTTTTTCCTTACCCCAGCCTGAAATTATTAAACTCTTCTCCCAAGCCTGCACCAGACATATTTCTTCCACCTTAAGGGTTCAAACCTTCCACACCTTCGACGAAGCCTTCACGATGGCCCACAAACTTGAGTTGCATGCCATCGAGGAGAATAAAGTCAAGTTGCAGAGCAAGAATCCCAACTCTAAGACCAATGACTCCTCTTTTTCTAAACCATCATCATCCAATCCTAAGTCTAAAGCTTCAGCTAACACTGTGGTCATTAGACCTTCATCCTCTTCACCTTCAAATAATCGATCTGAGCCATCCACATCTCAGAGTGCCACCCGTCAATTCTAGCAGAGATACGTACAACAACAGTATACTCCTCTTGGAGAATCATGCGCGTCTGTGATAGAAAAGCTTATTAGATAGGGGGTTCTCAATCTCCCTCAGATCCGACCACCTCCACAATTTGATCCCTCACACACCATCCCTGCGTGGTATAGGGAACATGACTTCTGCAACTACCACCGTGTTAAAGGACATGACACAGGGAATTGCAAGACCCTTAAAAACATAATCCAAGACATGCTTGAGAGGGGTGACCTCACGCTAGACAATCCCAATGCCCCCCCTAATCAGGCCATCGACATCTTCAAACAACCATTCCCCAATCATCCACCGACCCAAAACAATGTCCAGACCTTAATTGACGACACTCATGAACACAACATTCAAACAGTCAATACGGTCTCACCCTTCATCCCTGACCAACTTCAAGAGGTTAGCCCATCTATCAGTCCATCACATGTGGATGAGCCTCCTTCTCCGATTAGTTCTCTATCAACCTCTCTCATTTTGGAGGATGCCTCAACTTTACCGGCACCACCAGTCTCACCATCCTCCTTCTTGCTGCCTATGGAGGACCCGACCCTTTCTACTCCTCGACCGCAAGTGGAGGGCACCATCATCCCTACCCTTTACCCGCTTGAGGAGCCTCATTCGCCAGTTTCTTCTCCACCCAGGGAAGAACCTGCCTCTCCTTCATCTCCAACCAAAGATGAATCTGTCACGACTTCATCATGCCATGGGTCCGAGACTGCTACACCCATCTCGTCTTCGGCCTCGCAATCGTCAACATCTTCTCAAGGACCCAAATCTCATCCATCATCTTCTCAGCCATTTTCTCGATTAGTGGAGAAAATTGAACTTCTCCCTTCAAGGAAAGTGATGCATCAGGTATTATGGGAGCGTCTTAAAGCTCTTCAGCATGCCCATGCCCTCTCATCACATGCTGCTAATCCTCCCAAGGCAGAATCTCCCAAACCTCAACCAATCCCATCAAGACCAAAACCCGCATCTACCCCATCTAAACCTATCAAGTCACTTGGCGTTCACCCTGTCTCTACCCTCACTCACCCACAAGTGAAGGTGGACTTAGACCAGACCTTGACCAATAGTAGTCTTCCAACCAAATCAAAGAAGACTACCAGACCACAGAAGCGAACGTCTCCTCCCCCGTCACCATTGCCATCCATTTTGGGCCCCCATCCTTCAATCCTAACCAAAGTCCTTCCCACTCTGACCTCCAATCAAAACCAGTTGCCTCCTTTGCTTCCTCTGCCTACCTCCAGTCTACCCTCTCCTAAAAAGGTGGTACCTCTCACGAAGAAAGTGCCGTCTCCGCCTATCCCCGCACCATCAACCCATAAGGTGGTACGAAAGCCTCCTCCAACTCTGCCTAAGCAAAATTCACCGACCTCGCACATATCAACTAACACGGACCCTTTAGCGGGCTCATACTCGTTGATATTGCATCAACTTTTGTAGACTTCCAACATAACCCTTCCACCCATCAGACCTTTCCAACCTCTCGGGTCCAAGCCCTCCTGGTTCGACGACATGAAGATTTGCTTATATCATCGTACGCCGGGACACAATACCGAGACTTGCTGTGCCCTTAAGGCCGTCATTCACCGTTATATGGAGAAGGACACTCTTCTCCTTGAGGACACTCTTGACTAGACCTCGACCCCTTCCCATCCAACCTCTTCAACCACACCAACATCTCACCAACAGGCCATGACCCCTTCTTCACTTCCTATCTTTGAAATCAATGCTATCCATATAACCACTAGGTCGCAAAAGGACAAGGCAAAAGAAAAAGCCACCATTCCTTAGACCTACCCTTTCGTCAAGCCACCTCTTGCGCCCAAGCCTAAAATTTCTATCCTTGGCGCATCTCAGCCTTCTTCGTCTTCCTCTTCCGGGCCGATTCATGACTCCATGGTGAAACAGCTTCACCAGACGCCTGTGAAGATGACCCTTTATGACCTCATTCAAACCTCACCCCAGCATCATCAAGCCCTCATTCGAGCCCTCCAGGCAGTAGAGGTCCAACCCAAGGACCCCCAACCACTCGCTGCCCTTGTCCATTCTTTATCTCCTATTGCCTCCATCACATTCAGCGATTCTGAGATTCCCACATCTAACACGGAAGATCAGGATGCCGCCCTCTTCATCACTGCCTATGTTGATCGGACATGCATTAAATGTGTTGTGATCGACGGAGGTGCTAGCATCAACATTATCTCCACCCATACCTTTGATCAGTTGGCTCTTCCCAAGAATTGTGTATCCAAAACTGACGCGATCTTGCACTCTTTCAATGACACCACTGCCACAACCATTGGCACAGTTGTCCTTCAAATTCATGTTGGTCCACGCACAGTCCCAGAGCTCTTCTATATCATCGAAGGAGAGTTTCAATACAACATGTTGCTGGGCCGACCCTGGATCTGTGCCATGGCCTGTGTCCCCTCCACCCTCCACCGTTGTGTGAAATTTGAGCATGACGGGCAAGTCCACACCATTCCCGCTGACCCTTCACCCTTCAAAACTTGTAACACAACCTATCATCCTAATGACGTCCTCATTCCCATCAAGCCATCAATTCTGACACTGCCTCCATTCGTGAAAGCTTTGACTAGTTTGCAACCAGCGGTCGCCCTTACCCCTCCCCTTCAAGCGATGACCAAAGACCCCATGGAAGACATCTTCCAACAACTTTCACTTGGGGAATATCGCTTGTTGACCCTAGACATGTTCCAAACTCCACAAGAGTATGAACACCTTCACCACAGTCCCAGTTACGACCATCAGATCGAGATGGTCGTACCTTATGGTCCTCCTCACCTCCAAACCAATCTTGTCTATGGGGGGCTCAATCAAGCTCCTACTGGTGGCAACCCTCTCTCTTCACCCCAACCTTTCACATCAGATTTCTCATTTCTTGGCAACCCCGCCTTTGCACACACTTACCTTTACAGGTGTGCATGGAAGGGTTTTGGTTTCAGACGCTATGAGCAGGGCTCCCATCAACCCATCAAGCCGCTCAACAATGACGATGCTAAGAAATAGTATGGCCTGGGATATCATGACCCCACTCAGACTCCTTCTGACCTTTGTCTTGAGCCAACCATTGACCAATCTCCTCCAAACTCACCCATTTCTCCTTCTTCACCTACAGAGTCGGTGGTTTCCATCCCTCCTAGTTTTTTTTTCCATAAACACCATCTGCCTGGAACCCCTGACCTATCAGCTAAATGGGGTGTCCAAGTCCTTCCCTCTCATCTATCCTAGCATGATAGAAGATGAGTCGGCGACCATTCACCCTGTCCACTGCATTGACGATGATGCCATTCTCTCTTACATGGGCGCTGACGACTCTTTCATCCAGTGCTCCCTCCCTTTTGAGAGCCAGGTTATGTTAAATGAATCAACCATTGACATCAACCTCCCTTCTTCCGATGTTCCTCACGTCTTAAATATTGGCCAATCTTTAGACACCCAGGAGCAGCTTAACTATACCCAGTTCCTCTCAGACCATAGCAAGGCCTTTGCCTGGACTTACAATGACATGCCTGGCATCGACCCCACCATTGCTACCCATAACATTGTCACCAAACCAGAGGCTAAGCTTGTTAGGCAAAAGCTTCAAAAGATGCATCCTCACATTGCGCTCCTTGTCAAAGAGGAGCTTCAATGCCTTCTTTCTGTCTCTTTCATCCAGCCCATCGATTATCCGCAGTGGGTCTCTAGCATCGTCCTAGTCACCAAAGCGACTGGGGGGATTCGGATCTACACGGACTATCGCGACCTTAACCTAGCCTGTCCCATAGATGACTTCCCTCTTCCTAACATTGACCAGCTTGTTGATCTCACGACTGGCCATGAGATGCTATCTCTCATGGACAGGTTTTCAAGATACAATCAAATCTTGATCACACCGAAAGATCAGCACAAGACTACCTTTATCACCCCATAGGGGACTTTTTGCTATCAAGTCATGCCTTTCGGATTGAAGAATGCTGGTGCCACATATCAGCGTGCCATGACCTACATTTTCCATGATCTCCTCCACAAAATCATGGAGGACTATGTGGACAACCTTCTTAGCAAGTCCAAGCTTCGTTGTGACCACCTGACCATTCTCAGGATCATCTTCTCTCGCCTTCTCCAATACAATGTCTGCCTTAACCCCAAGAAATGCGTCTTTGGGGTCCTCTCAGGCAAGCTCCTCGGCTTCATCATTTTCTTTCGTGGCATCGAGATAGATCCCACCAAGATCTATGCTATCCTCAAAATGCCACCTCTGACCAATCTCAAGCAGCTTCATAGTCTACAAGGGAAGCTCCAGTCCATTCACTGTTTCATCTCATAGCTTTCTGACCGCTGCCAACCTTTTCATCATCTCCTTAAGAAGGACATCTCCTTTAAGTGGGATTAGGACTGCCAAGAGGCTTTTGAAGCCCTCAAAAGCTATCTAGTCTCTCCACCAGTCCTCATTCTACCTAAAGACGACCAACCCTTCTACCTTTATATCTCTGCCACCAACCATTCGTTAGGTGCCATGATCGCGCACGAGATGAGCATCATCATGAGCAAGTGGTTTACTACATCAGCCAAACACTGGTCGACTATGAAACTCAGTATACTCATATCGAGAAACTCTATTTGGCATTAGTCTTTGCTGCTACCAAGCTCTGCCACTATCTTCTCAACCACAAGACCTTTATCGTCACTCACACCGACCCTCTTCGATACATGCACTCCAAGCCATATCAGAATCAATGTATGGCTCGGTGGCTCATGCTGCTTGCTAAGTTTGACCTCAAATTCATCCAGAAAAAATCTATCAAGGGGAAATCCATCACTAACTAACTGGCAGATGCCCCTCTTCCCAACACTCAACCTTTGCAGTGTGAGTTTCCTGACGAGTCCATCACCACACTTTCTGTCGATGACACCGTCTACCAAATGACCATGTTCTTTGACGGCTCCAAATGTCAACTCGGTGGGGGTGCGGGGGTCATCCTCATCCCACTCAAAGGGGAGCCCATGCCTCTGTCTTTCAAGCTTGACTTTTATTGTACCAATAATATGGCCGAATATGAGGCCTTAATTTTGGGACTTCAAACCGCCCTTTCTCTCAGCATCAAGTCTATCAACAACTTCGGTGACTCGCAGCTCATCGTCAATCAAGTCAACGGTTCATACCTCTATAAAAATGAAGTTTTGCAAAGGTATAAAGACCGTGCTGACCTTCTTCTAGCATATTTTGACCATTACCTCTTGCAGACTATTCCACGCTCTACAAACAAGTTTGCTGACATCATGGCTTCTCTTGCCTCGCATATCTCATCTTCATCATCGTTATCTCAACTTTTTGTCATGGTGCATCATGTACCATTGCCTTCATACATCTCTCCTAACATCAATCATATCAACACTATCAATTCTAGTCCACGAGATGATTGGTATAAGCAACTTGTGGACTACTTGTCTCTTTCTGTCATTCCTCCCAACCTCTCTAGCAATGCGCGGCGAGCTTTCATCAAGCGCACAGCTCGCTATACCATGCTAGGGGGTCTTCTTTATAAGCGAGGCTTCGATGGCCTTCTTCTTTGCTGTCTCACCTCCACTGAAGCCTCTCATGCCATAAAACAAGTCTACGATGAGATTTGTAGTGGACACTTCAGTGGAAACTCGGTTGCCAAGCGCATCCTTCGCCTAGGTTATTATTGGCCCACCCTTCATCAAGACTGTAGTGACTATGTTCGGCATTGCATCAAGTGCCAGCAGCACTCTAACTTGCTTCATCTCCCCAGCCACGCCTTATAAGTTGCTTAGGATTTCTGGCTTTTTTCTCAGTGGGGTTTAGATCTCATCGGTGAGATTAACCCTCACTCGTCTCTTCGTCATCAATCCATCATCACTGCCACTGAGTATTTCACCAAGTGGGTGGAAGCCATTCCTCTCGTCTCCACAAAAGTTGACAAAATTGCTGACTTCATCAGCAGCCACATCATCTGTCATTTCGGTGTTCCTTACAAAATCATCACCGACAACGGCAAGTCCTTCAAAAACAAGACTGTCCAAAAACTATGTGATTCATTTGGCATCCAACTCAGCTTTTCTTCGCCTTACTACCCACAAGCAAATGGGCAGGCCGAGGCTTCCAACAAAATTCTAACTAAGATTCTCATGAAGGTGGTCAACGACACAAGAAGGGATTGGCACATTCATATTCCCTTCGCTTTGTGGGCCTACCGCACTAGCATCTGAACCTCTATGGGTGCTACCCCTTTCTCTCTCATGTACGAAACAGAGGTTGTCCTACCTCTCGAAGTACAGATCCCATCTCTCTACATCTCTTTGCATGACATTCTCTCCAACGATGATTTTCATCAAGATCACCTAGCTCAACTTGAGTTACTTGACGAGCGCCATCTTGCTGCCCTCAACCATCTCCATGTCTATCAAAATCGCATCAAGTGAGCCTACCACAAAGATCTGTGAGAATGAGATTTCAACATCGGAGACCTCGTCCTCAAAGAAAACCAGCACGTGACCAATATGGAGTGAAGTAAGCGAGGCAAATTCACCCCTAATTAGCTTGGACCTTTCATCATCATGCACAAGTATGGGTCAGGGACTTATCGTCTGTCTTCTCTCGATGGACGGCCAGAACTTGAGCCTCTTAATGCGTTGCATCTTCGACCATTCTTCTGTTAGTCGAGTACTCGTCCACTTGACATTTAACTTGAGCTCGTCCCTTGAGCAATCCTCATCCTCCTAAATCCTTGTTCCTTCAACCCTACTCCCTTAAACAAGTCCTCTACAACCCTTTTATGACGCATGGGTGCCTTGTCCTAATAAAAGGGGGCCCTTGACCTTCTATAGTCTTGTCCATGACCCCAAAAAAAAAAAAAAAAAAAAAAAATCAAGATGTCAAAACATATCCAAGGTCACAAAATCAAATCAAAAAGTAGACTGCTCCCTCGAAGGACAACTGTAATATCATTGCTGTAGCTAATAGACTGCTCCCTCAAAGGACAACTATTCAAACTTATATAAAGCAACAATATATACCACTCCCTCAAAGGATGGCTATGACTAAATCTTGCTATAAAGAGCATTTTTTTTAGAAGCTTCCCGCATCGATCAGCTTCACAACATGACCACAAAGCAAAATGACATCTCTATGTAGACTTCCCGCATCGATCAGTCTGCACACAAAAAAAAAAAAACGGGTCATGGACTTGGCTTCTAGTTGTCTCAGGGTCTCCTATAAAAAGGGGCATAGTTATTCCTACTCTTAAACCGGGTTACCTTATCCTCTTCCTATCATAACACCTGCTCAAGGGACTTCGAGCTCACTTTAATGTTGAAGTGATTTGATTACCATTCTAACACAACCCTGGTCACCGACACAACGCATGAATGGGGCTTTTGTTCTAACAACCCCTATCTATGCTCTCTTTTCGGTCCTTGTCAATGAAAGAGCAATTTGCCTTTCACTTCTCCTCTACACTTTGGTCACATTCAGCTTCATCACTTGTCAAAACCCAATCAACTCAACTCTAACCTTGACATTTTCATCATTTACATCATGACATCAGACATCGCCTTAGTCCTTTTCACATAGTTTCTATGGGCAACAATACACATGGAAACTATCGACTAGGCCCAATTTATGTTAAGCATAAACCAATACTTGCTGAAGCATAAATAGACCCCAATTCATTTTTAGTATACGACCATCACGACTATGGACAATTGCTAGGATTAAAAGACCTCTCGACCAATGTTGCAAAATACACCATTTGGAAAAGGCTGTAGCATCATTTTTCTCCTCACGATTCCGACCTTGACCAAAGCCAATCATTCAAATCTTTTGACCACCTATCTACCACTCGGCCCCTTTCATTCTGAACTATATTGGTCTGAGGCCCTATGACCAGGGTTATGTAGGCAACACTCAGATGACACGACATCTTCTGGGGTTAGCTCGACCACCCTCATTTATTCATCTCTTTGATGGACAAACCCCCCTTTTTTCTCTTCATCACTTGACCTTGACCTCATCCAAAACCAATCTAGTCCATCGACCACTTTGCCCAAGACCAATCAATCTCCTTAACCCCTCCTCCCCTTTAGGGAGAACTACATTAGCCTGAGGCCCTTTACACAAAGGGCTATGTAGGCAGCACTCAGATCACATGACGTCTTCTGAGGTTAGCTCGGCCGCATCCTTTCGTCCATCCATCCACCTTGACCCATGACCATTGGAGATCATGCCTATCTCCTCTGACTTTGACCACTTCCAAGACAATGTTGCCTTGGTTGTTTTCACCTGTATGCTACCTCACGACTGGTTAGCAAAATTGTCCATAGACTTATTTTGACCCTCACAAGTATCAGATTGCAGGCCGGTTGATCTGCACTACTTGTGGCTTTTTCGTGTTTTTGGGAGCACTTCCTGAGCCCAGGATACCTGGAACACAACGACCATTTAGAGCTTTAGCTTAGATTGAGTAACCCGATCAGTAGACGACTAAATGCTGAGGCCCAGTTACTTCAATTTTGGCACTCCTCGACCCTCGACATGCGACAATTTGACCCGACCATCTTGTGAAGTGGTATACGTGCAATCACGACTATTGCAGCATTTTCGCTCACCCTCTCTTTATCCATCTCTCTGTCAAATCGACACTCGATCTCCGGTTCCATTCCCTCGACTCTCACTTTGAGGGGGGAACACCTCATCCTCATCTTGGGGCAACCAACTCCTATTTTTGTCTTACAGTTCATCAAGAACAACCAACAAGACAAAAAGGGGCAAATGTAGACACCAAAAATGTGTCTGCAGCTTGGCCATCTTTCATTCTCCCCCCCTTGTCTGCCTCGACCTGCATCCTAACCCTTGTCCTAGTCCCCTTCATTCATTAAATTAAAATAACTTAAACATTTTGATTTAGTGGCCCCCTTTCCACCTCACCCTTGCCACCTTGGATTCCCCCACCTCCCTCCTAGCTTTTATTACCCCAAATCTCCCTTTTATCTTCCTCCCGTGCCCATTAAGCATCCTCATGACCATTTCTCCACGACCCCTCGACCCGGCGGCGTGCAAGAACGGATAGAGGCTATTTTTAGTCTCTGTCCCCATTCTGTCGCTACTAACATCAGCTACCCTGCGGCCGACATCGGCTATTCTGCCGGTGTCAGCAGCCTTCAAGACCGTTTCTTGCATTCGTTGCAGACCCCCCCCGGAGCTCACAAACAGAATCCTCTTGGCACTTTGGCATTCGACTCTCCTTTCTCTGGACCTCGTGCAACAGTAGCAACAAGTGCAGGGACTCTAGACCAGAGATTTCCTCTTGTAATAAGCCTTCTGTAGCTTCAACAATAGCTCCTCCGTTCTTCAGTCAGCAAGCCAAAAGGTAAGCAATTGTCATTATTTTGTTTCATTCCTTCATTTAATTTTAGTTATCTATCCTATCTACTGTCTTCTACTTGCTCTATCCTTCCCCTTGAGAGGCTGAAAAGCCTTCTCAGACCCTGTCTCTTGTCCACCCTCTTCTCGCTCTGTCACCCTTTCATTATAGTCCCAGACAACTTCCTCATCCCTCCTGCCAACAAAAGACCCTGCACAGGGCATCCAACCAGACCCAGACCATTCCCCAAACCATTCAAGCACTCTGTCTCAGACCCGTCCATGGACCAGACCCATCCACAGACCCGTCCATAGACCAAGAAACTCGACCAGACCCGATTACAGGCTGCTACCCCGACCGACGCCGGTCATTACCCCAACCGACGTCGGCAGACTAGCCGATGTCGGCAGACCAGACAACCGACGCCGTCAACACCCCCGACCTTGGTGACTGTGATCAGGCTGACAGCTCCTTTCAGGTAAACATTTGTCCTCTCTTTCCTTTCTAGTTTATTATCATTTCAGTATTTTGGCATTCTATCTTTTATCTATCTTTAACTAGTGGGTTGATATCCCTGAAAGAAGTTCTCATACTTCTGGGATCAAGCTTTTGCTTGACAACCCACCATCTATTTATCTAACCTTCTTCATGTCCAAGTCTCTTTCTTTGCAGGTGTCATTCCTCCATAGTGAAAGAGGGGTGCTCACAGCGTCTGGATTACGGTGCGCAGACTACATCCAGGTACACAAGCCTTGACCATTTCTTTAAGTTTCTCATTTCTCTATCCTTTGAATGTAGAAAGCGATTTAGCGTAGAAATAATTGGATTTAGATGGTGGAGAGATGGGATGGCACAAACCTAAGTAGATGGTGTCATGTAAGACATTACCTACTATAGGTGCATGATCAAGGCCTTGATCCATACATATATCATGTGGAGACCATATCTGACATATCTAGTTTTTAGAGGTTAGGCAGAGTAGCTTGTTAGGTTACAAACCTCACTATGGATCTAGAGGAGACGTGATGATGAGTTAGAGATGGTACCCATAGCATGGGTCAAGAGATAGTTTGGGCTATTATAGGATATTATACCTGCCTTCCCTTGATATAGGAGGGATGACATAAAGGCACCCTTACCATTTCCCTAGGAGACTAGTGGGCTAGATTTTGAAGAGCTACCAGTAGGGTCAGGTGTTAGGGACCCAAGGTGTATAATAGCCTATACATATTGGTGGGTAGGGTTACATCTAGTGGTGGAGGTTAGGAGGCCACCAATAGACTTATAGGGGTTATTTATGGAGAGAGATGAAATTCTATAGGCTTGAGATACATTAGTATAGGCCCAAGATGTAGTGGTTCAAGCTCAAGAGATAGCCTAGGCACATGTGTTAGCCTTATAGGGGTAGGTGATGATGTTACAAGATCAAATTGGGACACTACACGGTTATGTTGTAGCACTATAGGGCCAGGGGATTGTTTTACAGGGTCAGGTGACTATAGTGATAGCAAAGAGAGATATTCTGAGAGCATCAAGCCAGGTCACTCTTTCTCCACCACCACCATAGGGACTAGTACAGGTTGGGCCATCATCTAGTGTTATGGGTCCTCCATAGACTGTATTGATGGAAAGGTATTTGAATACCCTAGATGAGATTTCTTACTATGAGAGGGATATTAGAGAGTTTCCATAGATACAAAGATATTTAGAGTTTAGAGAGTAGGAGAGGTCAATGTCACATGTGATAGCTTCTATCTCATGTTGACATAGATGGATGAAGAGTGTTGATGATACTGCATCCTCACGACCTCAGGGAGAGCCTTGAGGACTCTAAGTATCAGTGTTTTCTATGTTTTGTTTATATATGTTACATGTATACCAGTTTATGAGTTGAAGATGTGAGATGTACATTTTGAGAGAGATTTATGATGTTATGACGATGTGGATGTTGAACATGTATTTGATCACATATGATATACATGAGATGTTCATTTATTGCCACGTATTTATTTGAGATGTGTTTCTTATGATTATGATCATGATATGGATGATTTTCATTTTATCCTATATTAATTTGGATGTTAATGTTGATCATGTTATTTGAGTTAGACTAGCCTTTCCCATATATGTGATGGTATATGCATAGTTGATTGGTTAATTTCATCTTAGCATTTTTCCATATTTGTGATGGCATATGCATAAAATGAATAGATTGAGTAGGTTAATTTATTTTCATAAATTTTCCATATTTGTGATGGTGTATGTGTAAAATAAATATGTTGGTTATGTTAGTGTTGGTATGATATTATTTCTTCATCTCAAATAGAGATATCAACATGTGATGTGGATGGGAAAATAAAAAGGTAGAATGATCATGCATTGGTAAAGGTCATAATTTAGAACATAAATAAGCTCAAGAAAATGAGCCTCTTTCATGTCTTATATCTTTGAACCATTGTGTTTGTTAGAGAAGCATCATGTTTACCTCATGTTAAGTGAGATTCATAGTCCCCTGAAGGAGTATGAGGGGAAAAAAGGGTATAATGAGTGAAAATGTTTAGGTAGCATAACCTACAAAGTAGAAAGTATAGGTCCCTTTGGTGGGTGACTTGAGAGCTAATATAGGCAAGTCCATGACTTAAAACCTTTTTTTTGTGTAAGTTGATCAATACAGGAAGCTTACAATGGGATTTTATATAGGTTAAGGTCGTACAAAGAGGTGAGGAACCCTTTTCATTTGTTTTTCCCTTTGAGAACAAACCTTGGCTTAGCCATCCTTTAAGGCAGTGGTATAAGCATTTTTTTTAAATAGTTATTCTTTAAAGGAGCAATATATTGATAAAATCATAGGGAAGTTACATAGTTGTCCTTCAAGGGAGAAGTCTATGTTGAAAAGCATGGCCTGAGATTTTAAAACTTTTTCAAATATCTCATTTATTGTTGTTTTTTTTTTTAACTTTTAGTCATGGAAAAGACTATAAAGGCTTAGGAGTTTTCCACTATGAGGATAAAACCATACCATTGTGTAAGTTATCTAAGTGTATAGGAGTAAGGGTGAAGAGGAAAGGAAATAAATGTAATAGGGATGCTCAAGGGATGAGCTCAAGTTACACATGAAGTAAAGAGATGTTGGTTTAATAAAAGAATGGTTGTAGATGCAAGGCATTTAAAGGCTCGATTTCTAGCCTTCCTTTAAGAGAAGACAAGTGATAAGTTCATGAACCATAATTGTGAGTTATGATATAAGGTCCAAGCCAATTAGGAGCAAATTTACCACATTTGCTTTTCTCCATGTTCATCACATGTTGATTTTATTTTAGGACAAGATATCCTATATTGAAATCTCACTCTTCGAGGTTTTTGTTATAAGCACATTTGATACACTCTTGATAGATTTGGAGGTGGTTGAGGGCTATGAGATGGCATTCATCAAACAATTCAAGTTGGGCCAAACTTTCTTGGTGATATTCATCATTAGTAAGTATGTCATGTAGAGAAATGCAAAGAGAAGGAATATAGACCTCAAAAGGCAAAATAGCATCTATCTTATATACCAATGAAAAAGGTGTAGCACCTATAGGGATTTGAATGCTAATGTGGTAAGCCCATAAAGTGAAAGGAATGTGTGTGCCAATACTTGCTCGTATCATTGAATACCTTTATGACAATCTTGGTCAAAGTTTTTTTAGAAGCTTCTACATATTCATTAGCTTGAGGATAGTATGGTGATGAGAAGATAATTTGATTTCAAATGCAACACAAAGACCTTGAATAGTATTGTTTTTGAAAGACTTACCATTATTAGTTAAAATCTTGTGAGGTACACCAAAATGATAGATGATGTGATGGTTAATAAAGTCAACAATTTTGTCAACTTTAGTGGAGATGAGAGGGATGGCCTCAACCCACTTGGTGAAGTATTTAGTGGTAGTAATGATAGAGTGATGACAGAGAGATGAATGAGGGTTAATCTCTCTGATTAGATCTAAGCCCCATTGGGAGAATGGGAAAAAATCTACCAACTTGCAATGTATTACTGGGAACATGAAGGAGGTTAGCATGTTGTTGACACTTGATGCAACACTGAACATAATCAGCACAATCTTGATGAAGTGTGGGCCAATAATAGCCAAGTCTAAGAATACATTTAGCAACTATGTGACCATTGAAATTCCCACCACAAATCCCATCATGGACTTCTTTAATAGCGAAGGGAGTCTTAATACTAGTTAGGCATCTAAGGAGAAGACCATCAAAACAATTTTTTAAGAGAAGTCCCCCTAGTATAGTGTAATGAGTGGTATGTTTTATGAAGGCCCATTTCCCATTATTAGAAAGATCAAGAGGGGTAATAGAGAAGGAAAGATAATATGTGAGTTGTTTGTACCATAAGTCTTGTGGGTTGGTTGTTACATTTCTGACAAAGAGGATTTTAGCTAAGACATAGGAGGGTAATGTTAAGAGACACATGGTTACATAGATTCTCAAAGAGGAGGATGAAGAGGGTATGTGTGAAGAAAATGAATCCATCATATTAGCAAACTTGTTTGTAGATCAAGGAATAGTTTTCAAGAGATAAGAATCAAATGATCCCAAGAGTGTATCTACACGATGTTTATACTACTGTATAATTTCATTTTTGCATAGGTATTAACCATTAACTTGGTTAAATACTAGCTAAGAATCACCAAAGATGGTTATGGATTTGATACCCAAGAAGAGAGTTATTTGAAGTCTAGAATCAAAGCCTCATATTCAGCCATATTATTGGTACATTCAAAATCTAGTTTAAATGATAGAGGCATAGGTTCACTATCTAGAGGAATAAGAATAACCCCTACACCCCCACCATGTTGGCATTTAGATCCATCAAAGAACATTATCTTTTGATAGGAGATGTCATCAGTTGAGAGTGTTACAATAGATTCATTAGGGAATTCAAGGTTTGAAGGTTGATTGTTAGGCAAAGGGATAGTAGCTAATTGGTTAGTGATTATTTACCCTTTAATATATTTTTGTTGAATAAACTCTAAGTCAAATTCATCAAGAAGCATGATCCATCAAGCTACACATTGGTTGTTATATGGTTTGGAGTACATGTATTTGAGAGGATCAGTATGGGTGACCACATAAGTTTTATGATTTAGGAGATAATGGTGAAGCTTAGAGCCAGAAAAGACCAATGCAAGGAAAAGTTTTTTAGTGTGGGTATATCAAGTCTCATAATCAATAAGTGTGTGTCTTATGTAATAAATTACTTGCTCTCAATGTTGGTCATCTCGATGTGTAATCATAACACCTAAATAATGGTCTGTTATGGAGATGTATAGGTAAAAAGGCTGATTTTCCTTAGGTGGAACAAGAACTAGTGGAGAAAGGAGGTATTTTTAAGTGTGTCAAAGGCTTCCTAGCAATCTATATTCCATTAGAAGGAGACATCCTTTTTGAAGAGATGGTGAAAGGGTTGGTAGTGATCTGACAACTGGGAAATGAAGCATTAAATTAACTAAAGTTTGCCTTGTAGGATATAGAGTTGTTTGATATTAGTAGGTGGAGGCATCTCTAGGATTACTCTAACCTTAGCAAGATCGACCTTGATACCATGAAGATAAATGATAAAACCTTAGATTTTACTGGAAAGAACACCAAAGACACATTTCTTTGAGTTTAGTCAAACATTATATTAGAGGAGATGAGTGAATATGGTTTTGAGAATTATCAAGTGTTATTGAAGAAGTTTAGACTTGCTGAGTAAGTCTTCAACATAATCTTCCATAATTTTTTGTAGGAGATCATGGAAAATGTAGGTCATGGTGCATTGGTAGGTTGCACCAGCATTTTTTAGGCCAAAAGGCATGACTCAATAATAGAAAGTCCCCCATGGGGTAATAAAGGTTGTCTTGTGTTGATCCTTAGGAGTGACCAGGATTTGATTGTATCTAGAGAATCCATCCATAAGTGATAGCATCTCATGGCCAACCGTTAGATCAACAAGTTGGTCGATACTAGGCAATGGGAAATCATTTTTTAGATAGGAGATATTGAAATCATGATAGTCAATGTAAATATGGATTTCCCCAATCACTTTTGTGATAGGAACAATATTTGAAATCCATTATGGGTAGTTGATGGGTTAGATGAAGTTAACAAAAAGGAGGTGTCGGAGCTCTTCTTTGACAAAGAGAGTGATATGAGGATGCATATTGTGAAGCTTCTTCTTAACAAGTTTAGCATCCCAATTGGTGAAAATGTTATGGGTGATGATGGAGGGGTCAATACCAAGATTGTCATTATAAGACCAAGTGAAGGCTTTGTTATGGTCCTTAATAAATGTGGCATAATCAGCTTGTTCAAAGGAATTGAAAGATTGGCCAATCTTAAGGATGTGAGGGTTATCATGGGAGGACATGTTGATGTTAGTGGCTGATTCATTTAACATAGATTTAATTTTAGAGGTGAGTGATTATTAGATATAGAAATCATCTAAACCCATGTAGGTGAGAATTGCATCATCATCTTGACATTGGATAGTGTTAATAGTGAGAAAATCTTCATCAATTATTTTAGGATGAATGAGAGGAAGGGACCTTGCTTCCTTACCCTGATGATAGGTGAGAGGCTCCAAATGGATGGCATTTATTGAAAAAAAATTTAGGAGGTATAGATACCTTCATTTCTATAGGTGATGGTGGAGAAGAAGGTGGAGAAGGAGAGACTGGTTCTTTGATAATTGGTTCATGGGAGGTTTTTGTGAGTTTATTTGGTTCATCATATCCCACCCCATGCTTCTTTTTGGCATTTTTAATGGTGTTGCTAGTAGGATATTCAATAGACATATGGACACCTTATTCGTAATGACCCAAAATAAATCTTTTCCAAGCACACCTATAGAGATAGGTGTGATCAAATCTATGGTTACTCAGGAAAGATAAGTCACAAGTTAATGGTTGTGGTGAAGAAGATGGATTTCTGATAGTGGGAGCTTGATCAATTCCCCCATATATGAAATTGTTTCAAAGGTTAGGAGGGCCATAAGGGATGACCATCCCAATATGAGGATCATAATTTGGGTGCATTTGAATCCTTCCATACTCTTATGGAGTATATAACATGTCAAGCATCAATAAATGACATTCGCCAAGTGACAAACATTAAAAGGTCTCTTCCATGGGATCCTTGTCAGGAATTTGTGTTACTAGTATCTGTGTAACCATGAGAGTGGAGCTTGTGGAAGCTTCAAAAGCATCATGCAAGGAGGATGATGTTTTAAATGGGATAAGAACATCAGTGGGACTATAGGTCATATTACATGTTTTAAACGAACGTGGGTCAGTAGGTATAACATGTACTTGTCCATCATGTTCAAATTTGACACATTGATGCAAATTTGAGGGTACACATGCCATAGTACGTATCCAAGATCATCCAAGTAGTATGTTATATTGGAACTCTCCTTCCAAAACATAGAAGAGCTCAGGAATTATGTAGGGACCTACATGAATATGTAAGACAACAATGCCCATCATAGTAGTTGTAGTATTGTTAAAAAGAATAGAGTATCGCATCAGTTTAAGACATGAAATTGTCATGAAGGGATATTTATTTATAGGCATGGGTGTAAATAATATTAATATTGGCTCCCCTGTTGATCATAACTCTCTTGATATGAGTTTGATCAATATATGCAACAATGAAAAGGGCAAAATCTTGATCTTTAGGGTGTTGAAGTGGAATTTTTGAATCACTGAAATAAATTAGGGAGACAAAATTAAGGGAGCAAACCAAAGCTACAAGAGGTTGGGGATCATATAATTATACATCAATAACATCCAAAGAACTAATCAAAGCTTGAAGGTGTTGGGATGAGTTTTGTATTAACTCACACAAAGACATTTTCATAGGAGTTTGATGAAGCTGCTTCACCATTGAGCTTTGAATAATGTTTGAAGATGTTTTTTTAGGAACACCCAAGATGGAAATCTTAGGATTAGTAGGGGGAGTGTCTTTGGTGAAGGGATGTGTCCAAGGTGTAGTGACCTTTTCCTTATATTTATCCTTTTATTTTTGTGATCATGTGGCCACATTAACTATGTTGATTTGAAAACTTGGTGAAGGAGGTGGTAAAGGGGTTAAAACGACATCTTTGGGTTTGAATTTCATTGGAATAGTAAGAGGCACTGTAGATGCCAAAGTTAGAATAACATGAAGATTAATGGGAGTATTTTCAAATAGAGTGTCAACATTGAAGTATTATTGAATAACCATTTTGAAGGCTTTACAATTCTCAGTATCGTGTTTAGGTGAGTGATGATATAAACACA
Source organism: Torreya grandis (assembly GCA_037957365.1). Classification (NCBI taxonomy): domain Eukaryota; kingdom Viridiplantae; phylum Streptophyta; class Pinopsida; order Cupressales; family Taxaceae; genus Torreya; species Torreya grandis. Next base: position 2,646,166 of record JARHVA010000537.1, on the reverse strand, counting down.
CTTATGTATCATCAAACCAGGATGGATTCATTCTAAGAGGACTATAAGGCTTAATGTGAGGAAGAGTTATTATTGAATATTGCAATAACTGACATAAAAAATCTTTGAGATCCTGTAAGTGGGGCTTGTGCTTGTTGTACTAACAGGAGTTGACACCTTATTTTGTTTCAGTGTTGGAAAGGTAATTCTACATGGTGTCTTGTTTGGTGACAGTGGTGTTACGTGTTTTGCTATCACTTTATTAGTGTTAGATGTGAGATTCCTACTAGATGGAAAATGTAGGAATGGAGGCAGCTTAACCTTTTATTTGGCTTAGTTAGATGATATTCCAACTAAAGTAAAAGGATGTGGCCCTAGAATGGATGGTAACATTGACGGTTGAAGAAGGGATAGGCAAGATATAGATGGATTAACATTCTTCTATATTTTAGGGTGAAAAACTCCAACTTGTGGTTGAGTATTTTAATTTAATTTCACTTTTGGATGAATTAAATTAGAAATGGGGCATACACTTAAGGTCCTGATCTACTTTAATGTAATATATTCCTATGAGGATGAGGGCTCTGACATAGATGGCTAAACTTCCAGTGCTTTTGGTGAAGAAGCTCTAGATTTGTCAAAGACCTTAGGGTAAAGGGTAGTAAGGGGATTGGTGATAAAGGTTAACATTCATTGTGTTGGATATGGAGTCTTAAACTAGTCCCAAAATGCCACATGGTCAAGCTTCATGGAGTCAATAAATTCTAGACTTTTCACCAAACATGAGAAGGGTTTTGATGAAGTTGACGTAGGCCTTACATTTGTGTCTTTAGAAAGATATGGTGTTTGGAAAAGAGGGAAATTTTTGGTTTCTGCTACTTCAGGCTAAAGACAAGAAAGAACCATAACAAGGTCTTCTTTGATAGAGATAGGGGAAGAGACTTGATCTACCATGGATGGAAGGGAGGTAGGTGAAGTAGGTTCCTCAAGAGGGTAAATCATAGGTATTATGGCTCCCTCACCATGTGGGTGAGGCATGGGTAAAGTATTATCCTCCATAGGTAAAATAAGGGGTAAGAGTCATGCAATTGGAGTAGGCATAATAGGTCTCTCATTTATTATGGGAGTAGATGATATGGACTCTTCTCAGTGTAAAAGTGAAGTGGATGGGGTACCACTCTCTATAGGTGGAGGATAATTAGGGGAAGAAGGCTCCTTGAGAGGGTATAATTTAGGAATGATTTTCCATACAACATGTGGTTGAGGAATAGGTAGGGTGTGGTCTTCAAGTGGTAAGAGGATAGGTAATATTGGTGTAAACAAAGTTGGGATTATAGGGTCCTCAAGTGGCAAAAGGATTAGCAAAGGAGGTTTTTCCTCTCGAGGGAGTGGAACGAGTGAAATAGGCTCATCTACTTGAGTAGGAAGAATGGTAAAAATATATGCTACAGTATGTGGTGGAGGATTTAATGAAATAGATGTCTCCTGCTGAGGGGCAAGTTGAACTGAAGATAAAAGAAAGACCATATTAATCATATGGATATTATGATCACCTAAGTTATTTATGGATTGGACAATATTTTGATTTGGTGAATGGTTGGGAAAAGGGTGTTTGAAACATCCATACTTTGATTAGGAGGTGCATTAGGATTATCCAAGATGAGTTCACATCTATCAAGCATAACTTGAACAATGTTCTTGAGTGTCTTGTACCAGGTGCACCAGAAATGTTTCACTAAATTTTGTCTATTTTAAGTATAAAGGAAAATAGAAAGAAGGATGGGGATAAGTGATTAAAATGAACTTAAATTTGGTTTTTACATCATATCCATATGTTGTGAGCACTCCTCTTTGGCTGAGGTGGACTACCTACAAATAAGAAAACACTACCACAAGATGTTTGTTAGCAGATAAATGAGTGGGTTATGAAGTTACACGCTTGTTCTAAGAAGTGTAAAACTTCCCTAGAGATGATAATCCAATTTTGAGAGGAAAAATAATAATAAATAATTGAAAGAGAGGTAAAGAGAGAGTGAAAGAGAGATAAAATTACCATTTTTAACAACCTGTATGCAGTAGAGAGTGACAAGGTGCAAGTGAGGTGTTTTATTTATGTTTTAGAAGTTGTCTAGGTAGCTTTTGAAGAGGCTATGGAATCCACAGTCATTGACATCATTAGGGAAGTGAAAAATGTTGATTAGGCTACTAAGGTTGATAGCAAGGTGACTGATGTTGATTAGGATACCGAGGTTGATAGGGGAAATATTTGTCTAGAAAGTTATAGAATGCTTTCTTAGATATGAGAACTAGTCTATATCAGGTCAGGGAGGTCGAGAGAGTTATGAGATGGAGATTATGACTTGGTTAATTCTAGTCAAAGGTTTGATATGTCGGTAAAGGAGAAATAAGTAAGTAAGCTTTATAACTCCCTCATGATGGTATGGTTAGAAGTGCATAAAGTAGTGTAAGGTAGATATAAGGAAAAAGAATAATAAATATTAAAATGACCTATAGTATTAGTGATATAATTAACTATGGTGGTCATTGAATGATAAGTGTCAGGTTGATGGTCCTTATTAGGGAGTCCAAACCTGAGTGCCTAAACAGAGAGAATAAGTGGGTAATGTTGGTCCTAAAGAGCTCAATTGTTGATTGTGATTGACTTATGCAAGGTGATTGTAAGCCTGGATGTCAAAAAATAGAATGCTAAGACCATGAATGAGAGTAAGAATTAATTTTATTAATTTTTACTAACCTAAACTATAGGTTTGAGTTTGGCTTATTTTTCTGACGTTGATGATCCTACTAATGTTGGTCATGATCCCACTAACATTGGTTATGGGTTGACCGATTTCAGTGGCCCTAGAATAGGTAAACCTTTCTATTTTTGGCCTATTTTCTATTGTTGTGCATGCCAAGTGTGACACCTACTATAAAATGGTAAAAATAAGAGGTTAGAAAGGAATTAGTTGTTTAGGAATTTAGTTTTAAAGTGGGAATACGTCTTGAGTAGTTAGGATGAGGGGACCAAGGTCTTAAGGTGACTCATCAGGGGGGAATTAGTCATAGGGTGAGGTGGCCAGGTAAGGTGGCAATATGAGTTTTTAATTAATTTAATTAAGTATTTTAAATTAATTAAATGTTTGAGGGGTAAAATTATGGGTTAGGGAGATTAATATTTATTATTAAAATGGGTTTAGGTGGGTTTCAAGATAAGGAGTTACACATATGTGTGTGACATAATTTTGGTGTCTACAGTGGTAGCTCAACATCTAAGGTGGTTGTAGCCTCTTTGTAATGTAATACTTTCCAAAAGGTTTGATTTTTGTAACTCAGCTAGATAATTTTAGTAGCACCTTGTGGGATTGGAGTCTTACTAAATAGGTATTGTAGTTCCTTAATTAGTTATAGCTGATCTAAATTAGAGCTTATGTTTATAATATAGTATTCCAATTACAATTTCTAGTGGGTTTTATTCCCAAGAGTATTTCCCACATATGTCTTGTGTTATATGATTGATCTTTCATTGTCTCTCTTGCTCATTGCTATTAATGTCATTTATGCTTCATGAATGCTTGTGATTTTTGATTAAGTATTTGTAAAGATCATAATTGAAGTTGGTTTATTTGGGATCATTGATTACCCCCCCCCCCCCCACCCCTTTAAGTGATTGTACCTCTAAAAATTGGTATCAGAGTAAGGTCCTTTGGTAAAATATTGACAACTCGAAGGTGATCCAAGGTATAATGGAGAGTTAGAATGTGCAAGGTGGTTTCTCTACTAAGCAAGCATCAATATTCAATGGATACAATTATGCATTTTGGATTGCTATGATTAAGACCTACATTATTTCCCTAGGGTTTGATGTATGGAAATATATTCTAGATGGTTATACTTCTATTATTCTTCAATCTAGTGTTACAGACAAGAAGCTATTTGAGAACAATTCTAAGGTAATGAATGTCATCACTTATGGTATTACAAAAATTGAGTTCACCAAGTTAATTCATTTCACATCTACCAAGGAATATGTGATAAATTAAAGACTATTTTTTAAGGAGATTCAAAGGTTAAGCTTTCTAAGTTGCAGACTCACCAAAGGCTATTTGAAAGTCTTAAGATGAGTGAAGAAGATATTGTGGCATCCTTTTTATAGAGATTTGATGAGATTGTGAATATCATCAGAGGTCTTGGAGAGAATCTTAAAGAGACTACTATTTTGAAAAAGGTATTAAGGTTTCTATCCTAAAAGTTTGATTTGAAAGTATCTGCTATAGAAGAGATTCATGACCTTACTCTATTGAAGATGGATCAATTTCTTGACACCCTTACTGCTTATGAGATGAGGAGTAATGATGATATACCACCAAAGAAGAAAGTTGCATTCAAGATAGAGATGAAGACTAAGAAGAAGTTACAAGGTAATAAATCCAAAGAGGATGACATATCTAACATTGATGATGATGAACTAATTACTTTGATTACTAGGAAATTCAACACTGGCTTAGGAAAGTATAAGAGTAAACTACCCTTCAAATGTTTCAATTGTGGAGAGATAGGACATTTTACTTGGAAGTGCCCTCATAAACATGAGAATAAATATGATGAAGATTATGATGAAGGATAAGATGAAGATAAGAAGACATACAGGAAGAAAGGATTCATAACGTATAAAAATAAGAATATATTTTTCAAGAACAAGAAGAGTCTTTACACCAAAAATTTTTGTAGCTCATCATATGAGAGTGAAGATAGTGATTCTGAATATGATCATAGAGATGATGGTCTTACTAAAGATTAATCCTTGTTCATGGTTGAGGAAGGAAGTTTCTCACATCAAAAAGATTCTACTTGGAGTGATTCAAATGATGATGAAGATGATGTGGACTGTGAGATTGTTTTGATGAATGCTCTTAAAGAAATAAATATTGAGAAGAAGATCAATAAGAAGATGAAATCCAAGATCAAGGACTATGAGGAGAAATTAAGTGTTTTTGAGTTAATATTGATTGAAGATTCCAAGGATCATGAAGATATGATCAAACATCTCAATTATTAATTGGAAATTATATTTACAAGCCTAAGAGTTAAAGAATATGAATGTTTGAGGTATATTTTTGAAAATGAAACTTTTAAATCTGATCTATAAAAAATAGCCAGTAAGGTGAAGACATTTGTGAGATTTTAAAAGAGAACATGTGATCTAGATAATATTCTGAGTGGTAAAAATCATGCTAGTGATAGAACTAGTCTTGGATATGAATAAGAATAAAATACTATAACTCAAGACAAGATGAAGACTAATGTGAACTAGGAAAATCATACTGTAAAGACAAATTAGATCAGATGGCCAAATTTCATGAGGTATGTAATATTAAATGGTTACTACTATACATGTAATCAATTTGTTCATATGACTAGATACTGTAAGAGAACTGTTAGAAATGAATTTGCATGGGACTATGATGGGGGTCATTAGTCAAAATATGTGAATGGAATCAAGTGCTTTAATTGTCTTGATGTGGGACACTTTTTAAACCATTATCCATATAAGATTAGACAAGGTGATTCCTCTTCAAAAGGTGGAGGTTGTTTTATTTATCATGACATAAGACACACTAATTTTTTTTGTCCAAATAAGGTAAGGTAAGATATGTTTCTTGTAAAATATATGGTGTTATATAATTGTGAACAAAGAGGTCACATTACTAAGGTCTAAAAGTAAAGACCTATAAAATAGAATAGATTTAATTAGGCTCTTAGAGTTTAAGAAAGAAGGAAAGTTAAGACATGGAATCCAAGGGTTAAAAGTGTGAGTCATGATGAGAATAAAGGTCCAAGTAATCTATTTTCTATGGTGGAGAATGCTTCTAAAGTTTAAGAGTATCAAGAGGTTTCATTGTCTGCTCATGTTGAGAATGAAGAGATCAAGCTCAAAGAGAAGACCAAGGTGTTGATTAAGGCCAGTCCTAAGGTATGTATGGATCTAAGTGAACATCATTTTATTTCTAATAATGTATCATGCAAATAACATTGATTCTTTATACCTAATGATGAGTTTCCAAGCTGTAAAGAAGTTTTTTCAAATGAAAAGGTATGTAATAAATATGTGTTGTCTCCATGTATTATCAATTAAATCATAGAAAGAAAGGAGAATGTTTTAGTGAATGGGGAATTTGTTTATCCTAAGACAAATTAGAAGAATAATAATAATAACTACAAACATTATATGTGTGAGGAGGAGATGGAAGATGAGGATTTGTTTTTGTTTTAGGAGTATTGAGGTATAGAAGGTGTCTCTCTCTATGCTTCTTAATAGACTCCTTTCAAATGGAGAATCAAGTATTGTTGTAAGTGTTTTTAGTTGGAATAATTTGAAGGGTCATACTGAAGGTGATCAAGATGATTATGCCAATTAGAGAAGGTTTTTGGTTAAGGGGGAGCAATAATTTCATTAACCTATTTTAGAGGTTTGTGAAAGAGCTTTAGTACAAAGTTAGATTGGGTGGTTCTAGGTGGATTAATGATTATGATGCCTTGTCAAGAAGTGTTTGTTTCTTAGAAAGTTTTATGCATTTATTTGTGATGTACTCCAAGTGTTTTTGAGATATGAAGGTATGTATGTGCCAATTCAATATTTTTTAGTGCTCTTAGTTTTTTCTATTTTTGGTTTAAGGGCATTCAGGCCTAAAATGAGTTATAGGATGTATGAGTTCCCAAAGGTATGGAAGCTCAATTTTTGGTCCAAAAGTTTGTGATGGGTGTCTCCAGGTGTGAATTTTTTTTCAAAGGTGGGTGTTGACCAAAAGGAGGTTTGTTGACCTTGCTTATTTTTGAGTTTCTAGGGTTTTAAACTATGCTAGAAAACTGTTCTACCTTGTGAATTGAGATATGAGGATTATTAATATGTTTAATAGGATAAATGGGTGGTCAAATAATGCTTCACATTTATTTTAAGGTTTGTGGTTCTCTAATTATTCTATTTTTTGTTAATATGGATGGTTAATTGACTAGTTGGTTTGTGAAGGAAGTTCATTATAAAGGATGAGCCTAGTGATGGAATTTTGTGTGATTAAGGGGGAATATGAGAGTGATCCGTATATGGAATCTCAGGTCTTGAATATGTGTCTACTAAAAATTATGGGTTCTAAAAATTTTAGGTAGAGCTATGAGGAGGCTAAACATGCCTAGTTTGAAGAAGAGTGATTTTTGCTCAGTTTCTCCCAAAAATAAGGTATGAGTATCTAAAGGTATGTTATTAGGTTGGTTTAGTACATGTTTCCTATTTTTTTATAGTTCAGATGTAGATTTTATGGCCATGGAAGTGTCTTGAGATAGAAGGCTAGCTAGCTTGTATGATGACTCTTCATGGTGTGTGGAGATCTGAAGATGATCAGAAGGTGAAATTGCTAAAAACTATTTTGGGGTATCCATATATTAAAAAAATTCATGATTAATATCATATTTTAGTTTTTTGTGTGTTATTTCTTCACTAATCACAATGCTTGATTAAAGAGAGTGTTGGAATGGAGCTAGAGGAAGTTGTCAAGACAAGAAGAGGTTAGCTCAAGGTAAGGGGGAGTTTGTATCATCTTTCTAAGATGGTACTTTCCTATTTTTTCAATCTCCTTAGGCCTTTAGTATCAATTTTTTCCCACTTTATCATTGTGTCAAAGGGGTAGAAAGTTCTTTTTGGGGATAAAGTTCCTATTGCAGGAGTGCTTTGAAGAGAGAGAAGGTGAGCTATATATTGTCATATTGATAAGTGTTGATATCAATGACAAAGGTGGAGATTGTTGGAGAGTTGTCATGGTGGTGACATGGAGGTTCTTTGGTGAGTGGATGAAGAGCCTTGATAATATATGTGATAATAACAAAGTGTGCATTATGCTTATTCCTATATGGCAAAGTGTGTAATGTGCTTGATCTAGTGTGCTTTATGTATGGTTAGTTGGTATTCAATGCTAATATAGCTTGAGATGATCATGGATGAGTATGGATATTTGAACATATGTAAAGGGTCTTATAAGACATGATTCATACTTTGAGAGCTTGTGTGCATAAGTGGAATTCATCTGGTAGTGCATAGTTTTCACATACACACTTTGGGAGCAGTGGTAGAAATGATGAGTAGGTAATTTGATAACATCACCATTTCCACATAGGAGTGATTCAATGGGATCTAGTTATATGGTTGTGATCTTGTAGTCCCTAGTTATTATGCCCTAGATCTCAAGTCATGTATTGAAGTGCAATCAAATTTATGAGGGTGTAAAGTTGGCTTCTCAGTCAAATTTTACTATTTTCCCATAGCCAAATTTACAAAGTGGCCAAAAAAATATGAGTAAACATGTTAATGAGGTAAATATTCTCACATGTGGACATTTTAGGAGAAGGTTATCATATGGGTTTGTTCATTTTTGGACATAGTTTATTTTTTGCTAATTTCCAGATCATACGATGTAGCACGTCAAAAGTTATGTATATGCAAAGTTGGGCTCCCATGTAGATTGAATATGTTTTTCCATACATAGCCAATTTTGAGGTGTGGCTTACAGATTCAAGTGAACATATTGAATGTGTTATATATTTCACATGTGATGGTGTTAATAAAATATGATCATATAGGTTTGTTCAGTTTAGAACAAAGATGATTTGTGCTAAGTTTGAGATCATGCGCTAAAGCATGATAAAAGTTATGGATGATAAAATTTGGTCTTCTAGATATATTTGGACATGGTTGGATCTATGATAGATGTTTATGAGAAGGCAATTTAATGGAATTATATCTCTCATTCATATGAGTTATAGGAGTAGTGAGTCATATGGCTAGACTCTCCTAAGGAAGGAGATCATCTGATCTAAATTTGAGATCTTATAGGTAAGTATAGAAGAATTTATTGAGTTGAAAAAATGGATACTCATGTATATTGATAGGTCCCCCATACTTAGTCATTTTTTAAGGTGTTAAATCTTGAGCAAGATTGGTGGTGCATGAGTAATCCTAGAAGTTAGGAGGTAGCAAGATGAGGATAGGTATACAATGTTCAACATATAAACAAAGGTATAGGATAATGATCTTAAGGTGAGTAGGAATTTGTAAAATTTTATCAATGATGATCATTGATCATTATTGACCTTGTTGATCCATAGAGATTAATTTTGGGCAAATATTTTTTCGGCCAGCTAACTAGTGACCAAAATAGTTCCTATCACCACAGCATACAGAGATCAGTCAGCCAAATGTGTAGGTTTACTGCATCAACAGCAGAAAAATCTCTCCTCTCATCAAAGGGAGGTTTCCTATAGATATGCAGGAGATGCAGGCGGCTATATATATATATATATATATGCAGAAAATAAGACACAGGGGGTAGGACAAACCATCCATCTCTCTTTTTTTAGAGATGATGCAAAAAAACAAAGGATAAATCTTGGGTGATGGGGAAGGTGCTTCTCTTCTTTAAGAAGAAACTTTCAGCCAAGAGCTAGATTCCTTCCTAAATAGTAGAAATCTTGGGAAACACTGAAGGCACTTCTCTTCTTTCAAAAGTGTTCTTCCAGGAAACAACAGGAGTTCTTTCAAGGAGCAAGTGACTAGTAATAGGGTACAAAGTAACAAGAAATATAAGATGTAGCACAAAGTCTCCACCTTGACTGCCCAAGAGTGAGATACAAAGAACAATGGGGGCACAAAGTCATCCCAAGGTCCTTTACACAGAAATAAAAAATAAAAACACACTAAAGACAATTGCAGATATCACAAAGTCTTCCACAACTGACTTCAGGACACCTTCTTGATTACTTCCATTAGTTCTGCTTGTTAGATCAAATAAACAAGAATTCTCCTAGGAAACAGACATAAGAATAATTTCCTAAAATAGCACAAGCTATAACAACACAAAGTCTACAAGTAAATTGCTTTCTCATTCAGATAAAATAATATATAATTATAATCTGAGCTCAAAGTCTCAGTAATGCCTTTCAATTTGGTCAAAATTTCACTTTTATTAAGGGGAAGATCCCCCTTAAAAAAGAGATAATTAACAAACTTATAGCCATTATGCAAGGATTGGTGCCTTTTTCTATGGGACGGCCCATGCTGCAGTTAATGTCTTCAATGCGTCTCCAGTTTTGTCTAGAGAGACCATGCTGAGAATAGTGCACTTCCATAACTATGGCATGTCACTTCATCTAACATGTCTCTTCCTTGGTATGGACTGTCTGGTCCTTTCTCTGATGTCTGTACAGCTATCCAATTCGCCATTACTTCATGGAAGAAAAAGAAATAAGCTTGCGTCCTTGGTTTGGTGCACTCAAAAGTCTACTTGATCCACTATTTCACCTATTGGAAATAACTCTTTCAAAGATATTTCTGATCCTTTGGTCTCGCTCCTCTCTTCACTACTTAATCTCTTCTTTGCTCTTTATATCCCTTCTTGCCTAAGTCTTTGGGGGGTCCTTTCTGTGTCTTTGACAAATGGCAAGTTCCACTGTTATGAAACTCATTAGGAACTTACAGAAAATGGGATCCATTACACATTTTGCTTGAGCAACTCCAAAAGGGGAAAATGGATGCAAACACTTGTCACTTTATATTGAGTCATAACAAGGCATGTCACATATTCTGCTTAACTTATAGAAGCTTTAGAAACCTTTGTAGGTCCTGTAGAAGATGACACATGGCAGATTCTGCTACACTTTGTCTTTTTCCATCGGGTGCTTTTCCATGGGCTTTTTCTCTTCAGTTAATATTTTCCTTTGCTTTCTTTGGGCTCTCTTCCCAGGTGAATTCCTTCATACAAAATGTCTGAAGGAATTCCTTTACACAATTTGTCTGAAGGACTCTACTTTGCCATTTGCCTTGTTCATTTTTTTGAAAGAGTTCACTTTGTTCATTTTGGCTCACGGCCCTCTGCAAGGGCACTTGACTTGATTCACGGCCCTCCACAAGGGAATTTTTTCCTTCAGCCATGGGGCCACCCCTTGAACCTACCGATTGAACTGATCGATTGAACCAACTTTGGTTCAACGATTCAATGGTTCATTCTTCATTATTTGGCTAAGTCCTTTGTTCTTTTGCACCAAGTGCGTTGAACCAACTTGGTCATTGAACCCATTGAACCTTTGAACCAAAGTGGTTCAAAGTTCAATGGTTTAAGCCTAAGTCCTTTATTATTTGCTGATTGAAATCCTTTGATTGAACTGAGGTGCTGAACCAATCCTGGAAATGACTAAGTGTTAGAAGCTTGTTATTTTGACTGATCTTGCCTACAAAAGCTTTTTTAACTTGTTGAACCTGTGAATCCCCTTTACAGAAAAAGCTTAAAAATGAGGAATTTGAAAGCTTAGAACAAATTTTGAGAAGGGAAGAGAGAAATTTTGGTTTGTAGGTTTTCCCAAAAAATGAGTGGCATTTTTCGAGGACAAGATCTGGCTCCAGTTAGGGAACTACCTTCACTTGAAAACTTGAAACACAGTTGAGGGGAGTAGAAACTAGAATCTCTAGTGCGTTGAAGTGTGCCATTGGGCTACAGAGTCGTGCTACCCAAAAAGAAAGTCTCCAAAAATGAAAATGAAAAGAACAAAATAGAACTAAAGACTATACAGATATACATATGTACAGGGGAACTTATAAGATACTTCAAGAATTAAATTACTTCAGATGATGCTCCTTATGAGGTGAAGAAAAGGGGATGCCATCCTGATAAACTAGCAGGAAACCATTCTGTCCCCAGAAACGGTGACAGGCGAATGGAGCTCTCCACCAAGAAACCAATTTTCTACATCTTCCTCTTGGCTCTTTCTTCTTCTTGCCCCATGGTGGGATGTGGTCTTCAAACTGAAAACCATAACTCCTTGCTCTCTCTGTGAAGAGCTCCTTTAGCTGACTTCAAAATACAGTAGTATGGTCCACCATCATAACTTGTTATTCTACTAGTTTAGTCCAGCACATGCTTTGATTGTCAGCATCAGACCCCTGACAAACCATCAGCTCAACATCTCCTTTGGTGTGAAGGAGTTTGACCTCTTCACCCTGAGTAGTTTTCAATTCAAGCAACAAAGATCCACATCTAGTTGTGGAAAAAAATTTGCCATCAGATTCTAGGATCCAAGCATCATCAGAAGCTAATCTTCTATCAGATTTCTCTTCATGGGAGATGAAAGCTCCTTCTTGATTTGTACTGCGCCCTACCAATTTTTTTGATGCCTTATTTGGATGAAATCCTAGATTACCAACTACATGATTTTCATCAACTGGGACATGGGCGTCCTCTATGGTCAAGAAGTGATTACCCCTACCTGAAGGCTCAAACACAATTTGAGAAGCAAGGGCTGATGTTTGGGTAACCACAATCTTTGCCTTAGACAGGTCCGCACCTGGTTCTCCACCAATGTTTAATTACTCAGGATTGGCTTGCAGGGATTCAAACTTAGTCTTTTGAATTTTAGATTTATTGATATGATCAATCATGTCAAATTATTGAGATGGACTTGGAAGAGAGGATGGGAGTTCATCCTTTTGGTTTTTGGGAGGGGGAGGACTGATCTACGAATTTGAAGTAGAAGGTGCAAAGATGTTTGATGTACTTACTTCTTTGGAAATCACCAGGTCCTTTGATTAGAAAGGAAGAGGGGTTCTCCGCTCAGTAATTGAAATTTCTAGTTGGGGTCACTCCTCTATCTTCTCTTTGTCGGCCTACTAGGTTGATTGATTCTCGGACTTGGTGAATACTGCGTATGATCCTTCGACTACTTCACCTTCACTTCTAGGTTCATCCTAGAAATTTAGGAAATCAATGTGGGAGTCGCCAGCTGATTCTTCTTGATCCTCCATGAAGAGACCAACATCATTTTCTTGCTTGAACTAAGGTTGGAAATAGGAAACATGTTATGTTTCTAGATATCCCACTGCTGAGTTGGTTGGAGGTGCTTTAATGGCCAGGTTCCTCGATGGGGGAGGAAGATGATTTGGTTTCCCTTGAATTCTGGCAGTGTTGCCTTGATATGGTTGATTAGGGAATGTCCTTCTTGGTACATCTATGTATGAAAGAGCAAATGACATATCTTGTGCCCCTTGTCTTTTCAAGACTAGCAGTTCATTTTCTAGCTTTTTTACCATTGGGTCAATGGTGGCTGTGGGTGAGTATTCAAAAGATGAAGAGGGTTTACCTCTGTTTGAGTCTCTCCTTATCTTTCTTGCCAAGATAAGGTCATCTTCTAGCTCAGTAGACAAGTCTTGAGTAGCCTCAAGGTCTATATGTCTAGCTTGTCTCGACATAAAACTCACTTCAAGCAGCTGTGAGTTGATGAAGAAACACATGAGATTCTGAGGTGTTAGTTAGATGATCATGGGAATCCTATGCCTCAGCTTGTTAAACCTGGAAATAAAATCCCTCATAGGCTCATGAGGTTCTTTCTTCATCTAAGTGAGCTGGGCCAACAAAGCATGTGCATCCTCTGCATGCTTGAACCTGGCTTCAAACTTGGCTTTGAGTGTATCCCAGTCAGTCACTGATCTAGCTTGCAGATGGTAGAACTAGTCTACAACAGAGCCTTGTAGTGTCTCCATGAATAGCCTGAATGCTATGTCTTCAAATTCCACCCATATTACACCACAGGCTATGCTAAAAGATGCAATGTGTTCATTAGGATGAACCTTCCCATCACCAAATAATTTGGGAAAATTCTTTCTTGAACTATGTGGAAGTTCATGCAAAGGTGGAGTCAAGTTGAGTGGGCCAAAAGAGTTACCCCAGGGGCCTCGAACTGCCATGATTTAATTATGAAAAATAGGGATAACAAATCTAGGTGGAGTGGCTAGATTGTAGAACAAAAAATGGAAAAGAACTAGCCCTACTTCAGCTTGAGGCTTCAAACTATGCACTCTTTTCTAGTAGCTCCAGTTTTACAGACCAGATAAAATAATAGAGGTGGAGGAAAATGGTAAGGCTATAATGATAATGGGTAAGACATGGAACGGAGTCGCCAAAGTCTATATAATGGATAAGGGAAGGAATTGATTCAATCTAAAATTTGAGGCTTTAGACTGCACATTCATCCCCAACAGATTCACCAAAAACTATTGGGTGAATATTTTGTTGGCCAGCTAACTAGTGACCAAAATAGTTCCTATCACCACAACATAGGGAGATCAGTCAGCCAGATGTGCAGGTTTACTACATCAACAGGAGACAAATCTCTCCTCTCATCAAGGGGAGGTTCTTTATAGATATGTAGGAGATGTAGGAGGATATAATATGTGTGGGTGTGTGTGTGTGTGTGTGTGTGTGTGTGTGTGTGTGTGTGTGTGTGTGTGTGTAGAAAATAAGAAACAGGGGGTAGGACAAACCATCCATCTCTCTTTTTTTAGAGATGATGCAAACAAACAAAGGAGAAATCTTGGGTGATGGGGAAGGTGCTTCTCTTCTTTCAGAAGCAACTTTTAGCAAAGAGCCAGATTCCTTCCTAAATAGTAGAAATCATGGGAAACACTAAAGGTACTTCTCTTCTTTCAGAAGTGTTCTTGCAGGAAACAACAAGAGTTCTTTTAAGGAGCAAATGACCGGTAACAGGGTAAATAGTAACCAACAATCTAAGATATAGCACAAAGTCTCCACCTTGACTACCCAAGAGTGAGATACAAAGAACAATGGGGGAAAAAAGTCATCCCAAGGTCCTTTACACAAATAGAAAATAAAAACACACTAAAGACAATTGCAGACAACACAAAGTCTTCCATAACTGACTTCAGGACACCTTTCTGATTACTTCCGTTAGTTCTACTTGTTAGATCAAATAAAAAAGAATGCTCCTAGGAAATAGACATAAGAATAATTTCCTAAAATAGCACAAGATATAACATCACAAAGTCTACAAGTAACTTGCTTTCTCATTCTGATAAAATAATATGAAATTACAATTTGAGCTCAAAGTCTCAGTGATGCCTTTCAATTTGGGCAGAGTTTCACTTATAGTAAGGGGAAGATCTCTCTTACAAATGGGATAATTAACAAACTTATAGCCACTACACAAGGATTGGCACCTTTTTCCATGGGACGGCCCATGCTGCAGTCAATGTCTTCAATGTGTCTCCAATTTTGTCTAGAGAGACCATGCTGAGAACCAATACGCTACCATAACTATGGTGTATCCCTTCATCTAACATGTCTCTTCCTTGGTATGGACTGTCTGGTCCTTTCTCTGATGTCTACGCAGCTATCTAATTCGCCATTACTTCATGGAAGAAAAAAATAGGCTTGCGTCCTTAGTTTGGTGCGCTCAAAAGTCTACTCGATCCACTGTTTCACCTACTAGAAATAACTCTTTTGAAGATATTTCTGATCCTTTGGTCTCGCTCCTCTCTTCACTGCTTAAGTGATTCTTTGCTCTTTATAGCCCTTCTTGCCTAAGTCTTTGGGGGGTCCTTTCTGCATCTTTGACAAGTGGCAAGTTCCGCTGTTATGAAACTCATTAGAAACTTACAAAAAATGGGGTCCACAACACATTTTGCCCGAGCAACTCCAAAAGGGGAACATAGATGCAAACACTTGTCACATTCCACTAAGTCATAATAGGACACGTGACATATTCTGCTTAACTTATAGAAGCTTTAAAAACCTTTGTGGGTCCTGCAAAAGATGACACATGACAGCTTCCACTCTGCTTTATAATGGACATGTGGTAGCTTCCGTTGCACTTTATCTTTTTCCATTAGGCGCTTTTCCGTAGGCTTTTTATCTTTAGTCAAGATTTTCCTTTGCTTTCTTTGGTATCTCTTCCCAAGTAAATTCCTTCAGACAAAATGTCTGAAGGAATTCCTTCAGACAATTTGTCCGAAGGACTCTACTTTGCCTTTTGCCTTGTTCATTTTTTTGAAGGAGTTCACTTTGTTCATTTTGGCTCGCGGCCCTCCACAAGGGCACTTGACTTGATTCATGGCCCTCTGTAGGGGCATTTTTTCCTTTGGCCATGGGGCTACCCCTTGAATCTTCTGATTGAACTGACTGATTGAACTAACTTTGGTTCAATGGTTCAACGGTTCATTCTTTGTTATTTGGCCAAGTCCTTTGTTCTTTTGCACTAAGCACGTTGAACCAACTTGGTCATTGAACCCATTGAAACTTTAAACCAAAGTGGTTCAAAGTTCAATGGTTTAAGCGTAAGTCCTTTATTATTTTTTGATTGAACCGAGGCGCTGAACCAATCTTGGAAACGACTAAGTGTTAGAAGCTTGTTCTTTTGACTGATCTTGGCTGCAAAAGCTTTTTTAACCTGTTGAACCTCTGAATCCCCTTTACGAAAAAAGATTTAAAATGAGGAATTTGAAAGCTCAAAACAAATTTTGAGAAGGGAAGAGAGAAATTTTGGCCTGTAGGTTGTCCCAAAAAATGAGTGGCATTTTTTGGGGACAACAATTAACATAGTGCATTAAGTCAACATTTTGAGAGGACACGAGATGAGGTCAAAGTGAATAGTGTTTAATCTTTGGATTTAGTGGTATATGCATTAAAACTTAGACAAGATTGATGGTGTGATATTTATCTTGAATTGAGAGTCCACGATATTCTAGAATTGTGTTCGAAGGTTAGTTATGACCATTGTTATTCAAATATTTGAATTTTACATAAGAAAAACTAAAGCTCTCTATTTCGATCATAACTTTTGATAGAAGATGAATTTGTTCATGTAGTAAAAATCAAAGTTGAATAAGACTCCATTACACATATAATGAACCTAATTTAAATATATATAAGTGTGTGTAGAGAAATTTATTAATCCTAGAATTTGACCATGTGTTCATGTTTATTCTTCAAGTGACCTGAGAAGAATATTAGAGATTGTATTATTGCAATTTTGATGTCTCATGATGAATTAGATGTTGGATCATGTTGTAGACTCCATGAGGAATATTTTTGTAAATTTTGGAGGTGTGATCAATCTATCTTGAGTATGAATAATACTTAAGAAGTTGATTGTATGTTCATCCATGGTGACTGTGTGTATAAGGTCTATGTTTGAGTTGTTTGAGCATACAAAGATGTAATCTAAGTTGACTATGATCATTCAGGGATGTAAAAGGGGACATAAAGAGTGGATCCATGTTTTTAAAAGTGGTCCTATGTTTTTTTTATTGAGGGAGAGCTAACGGCTGAATCGTTTTACATGAAACCTAAAAGGGATACAAGTGCCTTATTAAAAGGTGTAGTTGCTTAAGGGTGACCCATAGATGCTATGGCCAACCAATGAAGATTGTATTGAGCCTTGTATTTATATTATATATGTATTAAGGGTTAAGACATGCCTAATGGATGACCAAGATGGTGTTGATCAAGATTGCTCTATAAATAGTAAAACCAAAGATGTTAGGTTCTAGACTTGTAAGTGATAGACTAGGGAGTGAATTGGGAGAGAGACTTGTGTGTGTGCATTTGGGAGCAAAGGAAGGGCAGAGTGCCATAAGGATGAGCTAAATAGTAGATCAATTTGAGGACTATTTTTATGACCTATTGGTCATAATTCTATTAGTAGAGTAGAGAACTTGTTATTTGAGTGTGAGTGAGGGTAAAGTGAGATAAGTTAAGATCCATCATCAGGTGTTGTTGACATAAGTTTAGACGTAGAAGTGTTTTCATAGGTGTTATTATGGTATCTCAACATCTAAGGTGGTTGTATCCTCATTGCAAGGTAATACTTGTTAAAAGTTCTAATTTTTATTACAGCTTAGTTGGATAAGTGTAGTAGCACCTTGTGGGATTGGAGTCTCAATAAATAGGGATTGTAGTTCCTTGATCAATTCCATCTAGTCTAAATTAGATCTTGTTTTTATAATATATTAGTCCCATTGTAGGTTCTAGTGGGTTTTACTCGTAAGAGGTTTTTCCATGTATGGCTTGTGTTATATGATTGATCTTGCATTATCTCTCTTGATCATTGCTATGAATGTTGTTTATGCTTCATGAATTCTTATGGTTTCTGATTAAGTATTTTTAAATAGCATAATTGAAATTGGATTATTTGGGATCACTGATTTCACCCCCCCTCCCTTCTCAATGATTGTACCTCTAAAACCCTTCTCTATTCTTTTTCCATTTCTTGCAAGCATTATTTTATATTTCTCATATCCATCATAATTTCTTCTTCTAATGATTGTATTTTCTATTCATTTTTATCACCTCTAATCCTAATTGTCATCTCTATAACCTTATCTTCACCAACTTGCTACCTCTTTTCTTCAAATCTTCTTCTTGGATTTTTATTCCTTAACCTTTTTTTTCTCTTTGGGTCACCTTCATCTAAATTAAAATAAAATCCTCTTTATCTACTTCTCTATCTTAGATATTTTGAGATATGATACCACTTGATCAAATTGGTCCACTTACTCTCCTTGACTATGCCAATTTTTATTTAATTCGGCCTCTATTAGTATTTCTTACTTAATTATCTTTAAAGTCTATAACAAAGAGGATTCTCTAAGTATATTAGTCTTAGAAGATAAATGAGATAATCCTTAATATATATCACTTATTTTAGTTTTAAATTTATAATATTATTAAATCACAACATGCTCAACTCTCTTCCAAGTTCTATACTCAACACCTTCTCAAACTCTAGCCTTGATCAAGAAGTCTACAACTTTTAGACAATTTTCAACTTTATCCTTACTTTATTCACTCAATCACCTCAAAATACATATAGAATAATCAGTAAGATGATATTGTACCTATATATGTTTTTACACAAGTTAAAAACACTAGCTAGGTCACCAAATCACCAAGAAACTTGACGTAGTCCTAAATCTACTACATCATTATGAATAGGCCTATTTGGTATTGGAAAAGTGTTGTTCCTCTAGGATATTTTTAGAGTTTTATTAATTATACATTTAAATTCTTTATATAACCTATATTAGTAATAAACCAATACTTTATTGGTTTCTTAAAATATTGAACCTAATACCAATATTACACCTTTAGGTCTCTACATGCCTAATATGTGTTCTTGAAAGGTATTGACTCAATCCAACCATCAAATTAATCATATAAATTTTATAAATTAGTTTTAAATGATAATAAAATATTTTAAAAAAATTAAAATTGAGTTTATATGCAATTATCAAAACCAAAAGTCAAATTTTCTCCTTTTAGAATCTTCTTGGTAGACACCTACATGCAGAGTAGCATATAGTCATTTGTATTTGGATTTTTATAGGTAATTAAAACTTAAGAACACTTGGATTATATTATAATTACCTTATATAAACTAATCATTAATATTTGAATGATTTGGTTAATTAATTTTCAAGTTACAAGTCTTTTTGTGCTAAAAACCTTATTCTAGGGTTTTCTTAGAAAACATAGAACCCAAGAACTTCTCAATGATAGCTCATAAAACAAAGGGACTATATTATCTTTAAAAAAAAAATATAAGGTATTAATAACATTATCTCATCTTTACAATCCTAAATTTTAATTGATGTAACCTTTCTTACGTGCTACAAGTGGCTATAATTGACTATAGGTGTGCAAAAATAGGGTTTTGAAAGGTTTTCACAACAAGAACTTTGAATCAAGTGAAAATTAAATTAAAATTGAATTGAATATTATTAACATATTAAATATTTATATGAATAAAATTTTTCAAACTACAACACTCCTTTTACTTTCAAGAAAATTACACCTCTACATACACAGACCCTTGTTTTATATTGGCAAACTATCATTAATATCTTTAGTGATGAGAAACTTTTATTTATATGCTTGTTGAAGACCTTAAACTCATGATACTTTGTAGGTTAAATGTTTATCATGTATTTTGAGACTCAACTAAGCTTATAATTACCTATTTTGGCTTGATATTCTTATAAACTATTTGCTTTCGAGATAGTAAATGACCTTGTTTATAAAATCCTTTAGTTACAATTTTCCTTGTTAGGCTCTTTGGATAACTTAATCTGAGAAAAAAATAATATAATCCTATACAATTTATAATAACCATAATACCCCTATAAAACTCATAAATTTCCTTGATTCATTACAAATATTCTAATATTTACAATGAGTACATTCAAAATTTCAAATTTGGCTTTTAGCAGGAAAACTTACCAAAGCCCTTAATTGAACTATAAACTAAATTATAGGACCTTTGACAAATAATTTGTTGTTTTAATTGACTCCTTAGGACTTATATAGGCTCTTGACATGTCAACTTTACATACTCACAATGATGCACCTACATCATTGGTATTATGAAATTCAAATGTAAGGAATAAATAGGGAAAAGAGAGAATGCCATTTCTACGATTAATTCACACAAACTAAGGTATCAATGCATTCAATTATAAAATCTAATGCAACCAAATAAATATATTTCTAATCTAATTACATTTCCTCCAAGATATCAAGAGTATTTCAAATTTTGATCCCAAGTGCAAATTGTGAATGAATCCATAACTTCATTACAACTAATAATTTATGGGATTTTCATAGAGTAAAACATTTTCATACAATAACATTAATGGATTCCATATCTTGTATCCAAATCCACTATACATAATCAATTTTATGACCAACCAAATACATAAATATAACATTTAGTTTGATAACTTTGAACCATGAGTTCAAACACTATTCTACCATTTGAGATATGGTTGATGTTGTCAAGTCATACAATGATGAGGATCGAATCTCCATTTTCACACATAGATATAAGGATTACCTTCCAGCCATCAAATTAGTTTTTACTTACCATGCAAATTTTAAACTAGAGGTAATTCTATGTATTAACTTATTGTTTGATTTATATATGAATGGCAAGGTTACTAGGAATATACTACACTTTAGGCTTATCAAAAACCAATTACATACATTAGTGGGAATGCCTTTGAGAGTTATTAAAATATCCCCTTACCAAATATTTAATATAGGTAGGATATGTTGAATTTATGGATTCATAACAATAATTTCAATAAATTTTTTATAAGAGTGGGCCAACAAACCAAGAAACTTTACACTTGAAGGCCCTACCTCATCTATCATCATTTCAGTTTTTAGACTAGGAGTGAGAATCTTCATGAACATATTGAACATAATATATGATTTTTAAACCATCACTTATGTCAATGAGGTATGGTTATACTTTCTATATATGATTTTAACTTCTAATAAAATCATTACCTTAGGGAATATCATTAGCTCTAATCTAATTTTAAAACTCAAAAAACATAGAAGTTCCTTAGATGGGAACTTATACATAATTTCCTACGTGGTAGATGTGATGACTACAAATATGCATTAATATTAATATCAACCCTAGAAATCATCTCCTTTTTACCCCAAAAACATGTTATGTGATGATTTCAATGTTTTTAATTTACATAGATTCAGGAATAACATGAAGAGGTTGCTTAAGAAATTTTATCCCATTGTGTATCAAGAAATCTATGGGAATAATATGCCTAAGATCTAAGACCCTATTAAGATAACTATTTGAAATATGGGTAATTACTAGTTGTACCCCAAGTACACAATAATCAAAATTAAAGGCACAAAGGCATGTCCTTTATACATATCAATAATTATGCCTTATAGAATAGTTGAATAAGAGATTGTTCCCCAATTGGAAAACAATGTTGATTTTGACTTGAGGAAGGCTAAGCAAGTAGATTTTCATCTAGTGCCTCTCAATATTGGAAGGATGAAGTACATAATGTGGGATCACATCCAATTGGTGGGAAATATTAAGGTGCATTATGGATTAAAATAATCACCTTCCAGACACAAGGACCCTATAAATAATGTAAGAGAAAACATCATTTAATATGAAATAAAATCAAGTATCAACTATGGACACTAGTATTATTCCCATGACAACATATTCACGAATGCAAAGGATGATAAATAGGTGGCTATAATGATGCACAAGGATAACATGTCTTTGATTCTGGTGTAAAGGATACAATATGATCTTCTCATCACCATAGAGGATGTTAAGAGGATTGAGGAGGAATGGGTTTCCAAACCTATCCATAGACCCCCTTCTTAGGTATAAGAAGAAATGTAGGAACAATATGGTCCATCCAAATAATCATACATTGGAGAAGGATATTCAACACATTTAAGCCCCCATATACACACAATTTTTTCTTCTCCACAACACATTATAGAGATACTTCAATGCAAAGATAAGGACTTCAATTTATTAATAGCTTATATCATATTTATATTAGTCCAATTATTTTACTAAACTTAGATGTATCATACACTAAATTTATAAAACTAAGATGAGCTATTAATGAAAATTACAACTATGTTAGATATATAAATGACATTAAAAAGAGTACTTGGTTTTGATGTTAATGTAGATCTGGATATAGAATAGGAAAAAAATAGGTAGGAAGGTAGTTCTATAAAATCTTCATATTATAAATCTGGTGCCTCAACTCTTTGGATAGTTGTATTAACCTAGGATGGTTGTGATGGGTTTGAAGCTAGTATCATATATATAATATCAACTAAAACATGATATAACCATCTAGATCTTTTTAAGTTTGGGTTTGACTTCACTCTGCATTCGTATCTGGGTCATGGATTATCACTCCTGGTGAAATGAAAAAACCTTATCTTTCCATATTCAAATTGACTTTGGGTAAAAATGTGTTAGTGGGTAAGTAGTGTTAAGTTGACCTATAATGAACAAATTTTCAAGGGGTTTTATCTACATAACCAATACTCTAGAATATGTTGTCAAACTCATGTAGTTATTTCCTACATGTTGGCTTGTGTGTCAACCATTCAATGTGTGTAAAATAAGTACAACAATGACCTATCTTGTAACTTGGAAAATACAACCTTATGAGTACTCATTTAGTAATTCATACCTATATTTTATATTTTCCTTTCATTGATATCAAAATAAGGTAGAATAAGAAAGATTTTGGTAACTTTATTTCTCTTTTGGTATAATTTCTAGGTGAAGAATGAATGAGGGTTGATATTATATTCATTCATTTATAAATTATATGACTTGAGGGCACTAGAAATTTGCATTGGGGAAGGATAGTAATGTTAGCACTACTATCTAGGGTAAAAGTTAGTGTCTAGGGAGTAGGCATAGCCTCATAACTTGAAAAGGTTTAATATAAATACATTTTAATCATTCTAGGAAATATGGGATGTCTATGTCATCAATTTAAGGCTAGTTGGACTAAGATATAGGCCAAAGGGCACAAGATAGAGTAGATACAAGGCTTAAAGAAGTAAGGAAAGTGTATAACTAAGAGGAATAACTAATGTTTGAGTTTACCAAGTGTATAAGACTAAGGTGATACATAATCACAAAATATAATCTACATTTACCCCCTTTTAATTTAGTAATGAAATTGCTAGTTTTGAATAAATGAATAAGTACATGGGTGTGTATACACACCTTGTCTTTACCTGAGTTGAATTTGAAGGGCTTCACTGGTGATTGACCTACAATCAATATCATGTTACAATGTATAATTCATGTATATAATCTAGCTAAAAATTAATTTAATTAGATTAAAATTGAAAGAGCAAGGTTTAGGAGTATAAATGTGTGTCGATGTAACTGCTTTACCTCTTGCCAAGTTTTTTTACAAACAATGTATCATTGTAAGGATATAAAACTTAGATTAGGATAAATATAGATATAAAATTTCATATATACAAGGATACAAAGAGAGAGATGTTGGAAAGCACATGTACCCAATTTTGGAGTAAAACTGAGTTGTCACCTTATAGTTGAGATTAGCTCAATTGTGCAACCCAATGATAGACATAACCATCCATATGTATTTATAAACATCCCATTTATTAATTATTTTAAAATTAAATTGTCACAATCAAATAAAATTACCTTATCTCTATATGGAATCAATTTTGGTATAGAAGGAAAAGGCACATGTTTTGGATACTACTTGGGATGGATCACGTTATGTATTGAAAAGACAGGAGCATGGACCTAACTAGAGGGATAATAACTACCACCATTCAAAGATTTTATATCATTTAAATTAGTACTTAAACAAATTCAAGAGTAATGAAATTTGATCCCTACTTTAAGAAATTGTTGAAGGGTTTCATAGTCATAATCATCAAATAATCAATAGCATCCATGATGAAAGATAAAAAGAACACAATGATGAGGACAAGGATCAAAATAAGTATCTACAAGAGAATTATTATACAAAAATGATGCTCAAAAGGTTAAGTTCACCAAGTGTTTAACCCCAATTTGGATTAAGTAATCCTTACTTGGGTAGATAGGATTAATGATATAGAAATGATAGGGTACAAGGGTGAATATTATATCCACAACCAACCAATTAATGTGCTAAACTAATATGTATCATATGATAAATTTATTAAAGTGAGATAATATATTAATGGAAAGAAAAACTATGATAAATATAGAAATGACATAAAATAGAGTACTTAGCTAGTTCTGATCCTAATAAATATCTAGATCTAGTATAGGTAGAATGTAGTTGGGAAGGTAGTTCTAAAATAGTCATCATATTTTTGATATGGTGCCTCTATCTCTTTAGATAGTTACATGAGCCTAGTATGGTTGCATTGATGTTAGTGTTTGGGTTCAATGCTAGTGTCCTATATGGAATGTTAACTAAAACATGATGTTACCATCTATATGCTTTTGGGTTTGGTTCACCTTCACTCTAGTGCATTCATATTTGGGTCATGTACTATCGCTCATGGTGAAAAGGTAAATCCCTATCTTTTTAAATTCAAAGTGACATTGGGGAAAATGGGTTAGTGAGAACATGATGTCAATTTGACCCAAAATGACCCCACTATCAAAGGGTGATACCAAAATATCCAATACTCTATAAGAGGGCCTCAAACTCATGTAGTTCTCCCCTACATGTTGTCTTATGTGTGAATCATTCAATGTGTGTAAAATTACCTGGCTTATAACTTGGAAAATATGACCTTATGACTACTCCTTTAGTACTTCATACATGTATTTGGGTTTTTATTTTGAATGATATCATAATAGGGTAGAATAAGAAATATTTTGTTAACTTGAGTGCTTCTTGAGTGCTATTTTGGTCTGATTACTAAGTGTGGAAAAAATGGGGGTTGATATTATATTTATACCAATTATATCAGGAGATAAATCACATTAAATCACTTAGGATGACCATTTTAATATGTTTAATTTTAAAATTAGATGACTTGATGGCAATGAAAACTTGCATCAAGGAAAGACAATAATGTTGATGTTACTATCTACCCCAAATGTTAGTATCAAAGGAGCAGGCACAGGCTCAAAACTTGCAAAGGTGTAAGATAAGTATATTTTAAATATTGTAGGCAATATGGGATGTTTATGTCATCAATATAAGGCTTATCAGACTAATATATATGCCAAGGGGGGAATATAGAATAGACGTAAAGCTTGTATAAATAAGGCATGTATAGAACTAAGAGGAATAGCCATGGTCTGAGCTTTCCAAGTGTATAAGACTGATGTGTTACATAATCACTAAATATCATCTATAATATAATATCTAATAGGAATAATTATTTTGGGAAAAATGAGTTTTTTACTTTATTTATATATGAGGGGTTCTAAAATAGGATTAACCAGCCATTGGCTTTGTTTGAAAGGGCATACACCTAACTTGAGTGGGATAGTGTGAGTCATAATCCATGTGTCAAAAACATTCATATCTTTATAATACCAAGCCAAATCTTATTTAACTCAAGTTTTTCCTCTTTTGATCTTGTCTTTCCTATATTTATCATCTTTGGTCCTTCTAGGGTGCACAAATTTATCTAGATGTAATCTTTTTTAAACAAGTCATGAGCCTTCTCAAGATTTATGATGCTAGTATCAAAAATATTTTCTTATGGTATCATTCCTTTTGGATCTTCATTAGTTTTAAATACTAATGATTTGTCCTTCTCTTTATGTATTATATTAGTGTGTTAATTTTCATTCAAAATTTGATCTTTAAACAAGTTAGAACTAATGAGGAATTAAATGATTTTGTCTTCATCATTGAAAACCTATAAATTTTCTATGTTATCGGGTATTATTGGTGTCATGATTATTTGTATTTAAAACCTTTTTAATTTTATGTTATCCAAACATGGAAGTTTTGTTACTTATGTAGTTAGAACATTAGTTATCTCATTGTTTGTGATTGGAATGAAAGAAATGTTAAAATATATAAAATATTGATAACATCCTAAGATTTTTTCTTATATTAGTTAATAAATTTATAATTACATATAAAAATTATTCTTATGTGATTGAAAATTAACTTAGAGTCACCATATACTTTTAAAATATTGAAATTATGACATGGTGAATTTTAAGCCAAGAATAAGGGATTCAAATTATTGACACTCAAATTTGGTATTAGACACCTTAAAATGTCAATTTTTACCAAGATTTGGTATACATTACTTATGCGTACATAATATATATTTTTCACACATTATTTTAACTATTCTCTTATACATGGGTCTAGCCTTACCAAATTGTCATTACTAATACAAAAAATTTCCCTAGTCTTTGCCTCAATATCTTATCATATTACTTAGACTAATTTATAATATCATGTCACTATTTTCTACTTTATGTATAGTTATAAACATATTCATATGGATTTGTCTACCCTATCCAAACTCATTCTTACGCCTTTTAATGATTATTTTCCCAAATTAAAATTCTTCTCATGGGTTGGTGCATATGTTTTGCATGTTGGTTCAGAGGGAAATTATGTAAAGAGTCAAGTATTTATAAAAATATATCTTAATATTATTTCTATCTATCACTAATCAATATCACATCTATTATTCACTTGTACATTGAGAGGTACTACCCTAAAGCTTTTAAATATGAATACCCTAAAATGAGTAGGGGGGCTTAGAGATCATGATGTCTAAGAGTCTCTTTTATGCATGTTAAATAAAATTTATATATTGACTTTGACCTTGTTTTGTCCAAACTAGAATGAAATCAAGAGAGCCAAAGGAAAATGAACAAGAAACAATTTGAGTTGCCTCATATCACAAAACATTTGATAATGTAAAAGGAATACAATGAAAATTAAGCATGATTCCATATCATAATAATGTATGTAAGTGTAGGGAAACATGATAACATATTTTTTTGTGTATTTTTTAACCATAAAATAAATAAAAATTGAGGTTGATAATATGAAGTCACAAACTTTTAACCATTTATTTAAATTCTAAAAAGAGCACTCAGATTGTGAAAGGAGTTTGAAAGAATATATAGATTTTTATGAGGAAATCCTGGTCCTATCCATGGTATTACATTACAAATCATAAAATATAAATCTAAGTAGGTGTAAAATATTAAAGTAGTATTTATGAGGAATGATTGGTCCTATCCATGGTCTTATATTATAACTCACAATAGAAAGAAGATTTTTTTTTTTGTAAAATAAGATATTTATGATTAAAGAGAAAGTTAAAATTAGATTTATGAAATTTTAGATATTCATTAGGAAGATGGGGTAGTATCCATGGTACTATAATTCAAATCATGAATAAAATGAAAGTAATAAATGTAAACCAAAAGACCGAAGATGGGGACTAAGGTTTGTGTATAGAATGGGTTGTTGAAAATGAGAGATCTTGGGAGAAGTCCTACAAGAAGTGTTAGTATTTGACAATATATGTAATTATGAAAAAAATGATATATTTAATAAAAATATATATATTTAAAAAAAAATTGTGCATTGGTGAGTTATTTGAAAACATGTCCTTCATTAGTTTTATAGACAATAAGTACTATGACC
The DNA here is from genome assembly GCA_037957365.1 of Torreya grandis. NCBI lineage: Eukaryota > Viridiplantae > Streptophyta > Pinopsida > Cupressales > Taxaceae > Torreya > Torreya grandis. The sequence goes on along the minus strand of JARHVA010000537.1, from coordinate 2,618,364 downwards.
AATAATGTCTTTTACTAAGGGCCCCACCATTTTTTGGCATATTTTCCTTATTTTTCATGTGTATAATATAATTGGAGGGCTAAATAACCAATATTAAAAGTTTTTACTTTGAACTTTTTATTATTTTATTTTTCAATGCAAGCCTTTTATTGGTGGTTATGTTGTAAATTAACCATATGGTGTTCATCAAGGAAGTCTAAAACATGAAGATGAGCTTCATGTAATTCTTCATGAAGAATTATACCATGAAGGGATATACATAAATATGGAAGTTAATATTCTAATTGTAATAATTATTTAGAACAATATATGATTGAGAAAGATGTTGCCCTAGTAGCAGTACATATGCTAGTATGGTAAGCCCAAAGTGTAGGATATAGATGAAGGTGTAAATCCATACGAATTTATAAAATATTTTTGGGTAAAATTTTATTTATATTTTTGTTAATATCATATTATTTAAAATTAAATTTATTATGGTAAGGTGTTGATAATGTATGTGAAATTTTAAACTTGGAGCATAATTTTTTCATATCTTTATTTTTGAAGTTTCCACCATTGTCAAAAATATAGTATGAGGAAATATAAAACAATAGATAATTTTATTGATAATAAATTTGGAAATGGTGTTATTGGTGACATTAATAAGAGGCATATTTTCTACCCATTTGGTAAAATATCTAGTAGCAATGATAAGTAATACATGGCCATCTTGTGATCTTGCTAATTTTCTAATGAGATCTAATCCCCACATAGAGAATGGCCAAAGAGACTATTTTTTGGAGCTCCATTGGTGGTGAGTGGATTATATCATCATGGATTTGAAAAGGATTAACTTAGAAAATTTAATAGCATCCTTTCCTAGAGTAGGCCAAAATAACCCATACAAAGACATTTATGGGTTGTAGCATGTTCGATATAGTGACCACTAAAAATGCCCCCATATGCTTGTTCTAGGAGAGTATGGGCATATTATTTAATTACACAATGGATTAAGGTTTCTTAAACATTATAGTAATAAAGGGTGTTATGTTGAAACACATACTTGAAATATTATTTATGTATTCAAGTCTTTTCATGAGAATCTTTATCTAGAGGGTAAGTTTGATGTTCGATAAATTGAATTATATTTTTATACCATGGGATTTGTTTAATAGTGACAACCTCAATGTGACATATTATTGAATCATTTTTGTTTTATATAATAAGGTGATTTTTTTATTTAGATATGAAATTGGGACTCATGAAGTACTTTATGAGGGTGAAATAAATATGTTGATGAATCAAGAGAATCAATTATGACATTTTGATCTCTTAGGATTGGTTCCATGGTAAAAGAGGTGAATTATTTAGTATATTTTTCATGATATGTAATTAAATTTTCACATTTTCATTGATAATCACCATTAAATTCATGAAGATAAGTTGTGAGTCACCCAAGGCATATCTAAGTTGATTGTGGCTTACATGCCTAATATTAGAGCTTCATATTCAACCATGTTGTTGGTGACATAAAAAGTTAATTTAAATGATAAAGGTATGATTTTACCATGTGGATTTGTTATAATACATCCTTTCCTAGATCTTTGGATGCATTTTTCACCATCAAAGTGAAGTGTCCAAGTGTTTTCATGTAAATCAATGGTAACTTTAGGTATTTCCTCAATAACTACTTTAGATTTAGTAGTAAAATGAATGATATCAATATCTTCTTGAATATTTTCTTCTAGATCAGCAATTAAATTGTAAAAATAATCTTATAGAGAGATAACTTGGTTAAGACCTTCAATATAAATGATTTATTCATCATAAATATTATCTTAAAGGTGATTTGTGGCTCATAAATAATCCATTGTAAGTTGGTTTGTGATGAATTATCCTTTGATAGATTTTTTTGTGACTATTCATAAGTTTAATTCCATAAATAACACCATCCATTCACCAATTCTATCTCTAGGTAAGAATGCTTTAGAGAAGAAATGATGAAGTGGATTAGAATGAACAATGACATAAGTGGTCTAATATAGCATATAATGATATATATTTTTAATTATGAAATATATAGTGAAGAAATCACGTTCTAATTTGGTATAACATTTTTCATAATCAATCAATCCTTAAGTGATGTAATTGTGAATTAGGAATTTGAATCAAGAGAGGATGGTTAGTATTGTGCTAGTTCCAAAATGAGAACAAAATGAAATAAACACACTAGCATAGCATCTTTAGGCCTAGTTAATAGGGAGAGCTTAGTTAACAAAACAAAATAGAAACACAATTAAAACATGAAATAAACCTTCATTCACCTTCATTGGATGCTCCAAAATGCTTATTGTAGTGGCTTGCTCGGCTTTATGCTCATGAAGTCTACATCAATTGAAGCTTGGCTACCTCCATCTCTCCTTGGCACCTTGTGTGGCTTTCACTTGGATTTGGCTCAATATTTTAACTTTATAACACTAATTTTCATGAATCTTTAGAATTATTTTAGAATTATAACTTTGGCATTTATGAGATTAAAATTATGGCTTTGAGGCTTGTTATTTATAGACTTTTGGAATGGTTTGAGGATCAACCATGACCATCCATATTAATATTGAGATGTGTGGCCATAGATAAATCCAAATATTAAATTCATTCTAAAAATATCTTCATTAATATTTGGGATAGAAGGGCATTAAATAGGAATGGAAGGGTGTTGATGAGGCAAGGAAGACATGAATTTTGATATTTGTGGCATTTATGGCCTAGCGATGTCTTCCCAAGAAATGAGGTCACCTAATGATGAAAATATTCAATATTCATTTATTAAAATAAGCATTCAACAATTTTTCATGTAATTATTAATTAGGCCCTAATTTTGTTTAATTATATATTAAGCATGATTAACCATTTTGTGCACAAATTACTCAAATTGATCAAAATACTTTGTTATTGATCCAAAATTTGACTTGATTAGGATTTAGTATCTCATTTAGGATGATGTCAACACCAAATAATAAAGGCACATGTATTTTGCAATATATTTGATAGAAAAGAGCAATCCAAAGCACCCAAGTGTAAAATTGACATTTTGACTCAAAATGATCTAATCAAAGTTAATTAGCCCATAAATTGTATTGCCCCATTTAATGATACTTTGGCCAAAATCAGCACTTGAATATATCAATTGAAACTCATTTAATGTGTTTTAGTGTTTTTAGGACAAATTGTGCATTTTGGTAGAAATTGGTCAAAAGCCTAGTTGAAGGTTATCAATGGCCAAATTTAGGTGTCTATAGTAATAAATAACATACTCTTTACTAGTATTAGTTTGTTAGGCAAGCATTACCTCAACTAATATAGGAGTAGAGGATGTATATAAATTAAGGGAAATAATTTGAAGGTGATCAAAGAGTAGGAGGATGGATCAAATATTCCTTTATAATATCAAATGATTTTTGGCATAAATCTATCCATTTTAGAACATTATCTTTCTTAATAAGTTAATTGATATAATATATATGGTAAGTTATTCCTGGGACAAACCATTGAATTACCCCAAGTTTTCTAAGGTAAGTGCATATGTTAGGAATGGACTAAGGAATAGGCATGTTTGTGATGGTATTTATTTTAGTTGGATCAATATCAATACCTCAAAGAGAAATCAAGAAACCTAAAATTTTCCCAGATGTAACTCCAAATACACATTTATATGGGTTAAGTCTAACTTTATATTTAATCAATCGATAAAAAATGATAGACAGATCAATGAGATGCATTGTATGAATTTTTGGTTTGGCATTGAAATCATCCACATAGTTTTCCACTATCTTGTGTAGAATATCATGGAAAATATGAGTCATTACACATTGATAAGTGGCTCCGATATTTTTGAGACCAAATGGCATTTTAAAATAACAATAGGTTCCCTATTTTGTGGTAAATGTTGTTTTATATTGGTTTTTAAGAGTTATGTGAATTTTATTATATCTTTAAAAATCATTCATAAGTGATAAAATATTATATCTAGTGGTGGAATCAATTTATAACATCTACTGAAGGTAAGGAAAAATCATCTTTTGGAAATGTTAAGTTAAGATTATAAAAATCAATACATATGTGAATAAACATGGTGACTTTTTCATGAATAGGAATGATGTTTAATACCCATTTTGAGTATTCAATAGGTTTGATAAATTTAGAATCCAAAATTTTAATGATTTATTTATGACATGAGGTAGAAATTTTAGATGGAAACTTTCATTGTTTTTGTCTAAAAAGTTTAGCATCTGGGCAAGTGATGACATTATATATGATGATGCTAGGATCAATACCTGGCATATCATCATATGACAAAAAAAATGCTTCATGATAATTTTCAAATAAAAACTAAATTTATCACACTCTTATGAAATTATTTATTTAGAGACAGTAATAGGTCGAGGACATGTTGGTATACCATATTTTATTTTCGTGGTTTTTTCTATGAGCAAAGAATTTATGTCTTGGAAATGATATAGAACATGATGGAGAGAAGAAATAGGATTTTTTTTAGGATCCACACTAACAATTAAGTTATTAAAACAAGGATTTTTTTGCATAGATTTTCCAAGATTATGATGTTGTTGTGTAAGTTGAGGTTCTCGAGCATGGAGTGGTTCAAATACAGCTTCATCATTAGGAAGCATGAGTAATAGTACATAGTATATGACATTAGATTTGAAATAAATGATTTGGTTATGGTTATGGTTATGATAATATTTAAAATGTATTTGTTTTGAATCTATTTATTTATCATCAAAGGTAACTTTAGGTGTATGTTTAATTATAAGGATATTAGGTTGAGTGGAGTCAACTAGATTGGTGATAGGTCTGTTAGTTTGTGTCATTTATGGATGTTTAGTTATATTTGGGCGGGTATTCTATTTTTTATTAATTTAATAATTAAAACAAATAAAATCTTGTAAAAATTTTGGTTGTTTAGAAGTATTTTTTTCTAATTTTTGCTTTTTCTTAAGTGTGAAAATAAGAAACTAGTTAAGTAGGGTGTGTAGAAGAATACCTGTTGAATGCATGCATGTTGAATCTAGAATTTGTGATAAATCCTCTTTGGCTAGGGAATAATGACCTAAAATAAAAAATAAATACCACAAAACTTTTTGGTTAGACAAGTATTTGGGTGGATTTCTTAACATGAGTTAGATCCTATAAGCGAAAGATTTATAGGAGGCTGTCAATCCACCTACTTTTAACACTTAAGTTTGTCAATAAAAAGGAAAGATAATTTAATTTAAAATATAAAATAATTGAAATTAAAACAAGTAAATAATATCAAATAAATAAATTAAGACAAGAAAGTTAAGTTCTTTTAAAATAATGACTAAATAAAGGAACTAATGCTGAAAATTAGTCAAAGCAAGGTTATGGTTTTGGTTTGGAAATTTAACAAGGGATTAAAGAAAGGTGGTTTGGTTTATTAATAAATGGTTAAGTTAATAAAAAATTTAAAGATTCAAATGGGATAAATGGGTGAATGGTTAATCAGGTAAGAAGGTAAGTGCTTAAGATGGAAAAAGGGGAAGAGGATAAGGAGGGTAAAAGTGGCAAAGGTGTGAATGGATAAAAGATGGCAAGGGAGCAAATGGATTGAGATAATGAAATGAAAAAGGGATAAAATGGATAAGTAGGGATGAAGAGATTAAAAATAAAATGGGATGATAAAATTAAATTTAATAAATAAAATCAAATGTTAGCTTCCAATCTTGAAGAAGAACGTTGTTGTTGTTGATGTTGTTGAAGATGTTTTCAGGCAATTTCAGTAGAGCTTCATTGCTTTGAATTATTTTATTCCAAGATTTGGATGAAGTATAAAATGATGACATAATTCAAATACCTGAAAGAAAATATTAATAACCAAATAATAACTTCTAACTTAACCTTGGCTGAAGGAGAGGGGGGTATTTATAGCATTTGTTGTCAAGAACCATGCCAAAAGCGAGAATAGTAGAAGTTTGGCACTATTTTCCATGTGATGCATGAATGAGTCAAAATATGAGGGTGGTGGGATTAAAACCTTTATCATGGGTCTCTCATTTGGTTTGGTGTATCTCCCACCTTGCACATGAGTCTAATTTTGATTGGAAATCATGCACATGGGCCTAAATGAGGTTAAAAGACTTTTCACAACCCTTTCTTGTCTTCATCTAAGCACTTAAAGAGATGCCCCAAAAAATATGTCACCATGTTCCATGTGGGTACATAAATGAGTCCAAATATGAGGGTGGTGGGATTCCAACCTTGATCATCGGTCTCTCATCTGGGTTGGTGTGTCTCCCACCTTGCACATGAGTCTAATTTTGAATGGGAATCATGCACATGGGCATAAATGAGGCTAAAAGACTTTTCACCACCCTTTCTTGTCTTCATCCAAAGAATTAAAGAGATGCCTCACAAAAATTGATTCCATTTTCCATGTGGGTTCATGAATGAGTCAAAAGATGAGGGTGGTGGGATTCCCACCTTGATCAGGGGTCTCCCATTTGGGTTAAAAAGTGAAAAATGGGCGGATATAGTGCCCTTTGTCTTTTCCAAAGCACTAAAGAAGTGGGTATCCCATTTTTAAGGCCACTTTCATGTACGAAGACAAAATATATGTTGAATTATATCCCCTTAAGGGGAGATTCACCATACTTCAAGGGGGGGACCCTTGTGATACTTAAATGAGGTCATTAAGCACCTTGGGAAAGGGTCCTAGGTGAGGTATTATGTCCCACATCAAGCCACCTCACTTTTAAGCCATGCCACTTGCCATATCACCTCCCAAATCACCTTCCATATCACTTTCCATGTCACATGTCATGTTACTTTCCATGACATCATGAATAGTGATAGTGGGTCCCACAGTGACTAGTGATAGTGAATAGTACTTTCAAATAGTATTTTTGAATAGTACTATGTAAATAGGAGAATAGTGATTTGGCTAGGTTAAGAGGGGTTCGTTAAGGGTTAATAAGGTTTAGGGGGTCCTGAGGCATTTAGTCATCCAAAGCTATAAGTGTACAATTTTTTAGTATTTACAAGAGGGTGTAGAGTGGTCATGAGTATGATTTCTTCAAGTACCCATGGGGTATATAATAGTGGAGGATTAAGGGGAGATACATAACCTTAAGGTTTTGATTCAATATTTTTTGATATGTGAATCACATGGACATTATTGTTAAAGGTAGGTATTTTGGATAATGTATTTTGATAGCATTATACATCCAAGTCTCATGATTAGACCTGGGTCATGATATAATTATCATCGTATGTAAGAGAAATAGTGCATGCATCAATTTTTGTGGGAGAATTAGAAGTGGATACGTGAATTGATAAAATTTCAAGGATAAATTGTTAAAATATATTTAAATAATTTTACCACTCCATACTCATCACATTTGAAATCATCTTCTATCTAAAAATCTTTGTATTCATTATTTAGAGGAGGATTTTCAATAATATCATCAATTAGAAGAATGATACGATCATGTGGAAGTAAATAAAGAGAAATCCATATAAGGAGGTAATTTGGTGGTAGTATAATTAATTTTTAATTAATTAGGTTCATCATCATCAGAATCAGTGAGATTGACTTATAAATCAGGATTCATGTTACCAAATTCAGGTAGATGTGCTATGTTAATGTGTGGAATGGTTGGAATCTAATTTTGAGATTTGGAGTTTGGTAGTTTTATACTACATGGATTGGGATAAACCTCATGTTTTTAATATTTAACATTATTTATGAATTTAATACATTGACTTCCTAAGGACGTAATAAAATGCATATGATGCATCCATGGGAGACCAATGAGTATGTTATAAGATATTGGTAAATTAAAACCATGATCTTAGTGAATATTATCTTGGGTCTAATAGTGAGTGGAATCCAAATATAACCAAGTGGTTTTTGATTTGTTTTATAAAATCCTTGACATGTGAGATGAGTTACTTTAAGATTATTTTTGGTATATTCATTTTTTTGTATTAACCAAAGATAGGTAACATTAATTATTGATCCTTCATCTACTAAGACTTTTAGAATAAGAGTATTAATGATTGAAATTTAAATAAAGAGGGGTGGATCATCGACTTAAAAAATAATTTCATCATTAATCGTGTCTTCTTCAAGAAATTATATGGATGGTTTAGAAGATGTGTAAATAGTTTCAATATTATGTATTTTTATAAGTGAAGGATATTTAAGAAGATTTTTTTATTCAAGTGATGGAAGTTATTAAATGTCTTGTAATTATTGCATGAATGAACTCCATAAGGGGAATTTTACAAGGCATTGAATTAAATTATTCCAAGAAATTTAAATATGATTTAGAAGATGAAAAATTAACACGAGTTTTATGAGGTATAATATTTTATATAAGAATAGGAGAAGTAGAGTGGGGTTTTGGTTGTGGAAGTGTCTCCTCATTTGGTTTGAAAGATATGGATGTGGTATTTATGTTATGTTTGAGAGTTTTTATTTGGTTTTTTTTTATGTTTAGTGATAGGATCTTTATGATCAATTTTGTGTCTATAATTAACTTTTGCTTCATTCACATATTAATAATTGGTATAATATTGGTCATAATCAACATTGATTGTACATATATAAATGTTTGAATGTTTTGGGTTAGAAATAAATAAAGAATTTTGACGTTTAGATGATGGTGGTTTTATAATCTATTTATTTTGATAGGATTTGACAAAATCATAATGACATAATTTGACAATCCCATGACATGTTGCATGGGAATGACCCACATCAGCATGGAACCAATAAAATTTGTTAGGATTATACCATGAAGGTGGGACATTATTATAGGTGGAAGGTTTAGAGGGAGATAATAATTTATTCATTTGTTGGACTATTGGTGGTGTATGAGAAGAAAGGGGATTATCTACTTTGACTACTACTTTTGTTTGAGTAATAGTAATAGTGATTACATTAGTTAAATTTTGGAAAGACTCCTTAATGGATTTATGATTTAGTTCAAATTGTTTCATAATAAAATATTGTCTTTTAGCTTGATCAAACACATCATTTAGAGTTTACAGAGAAAATGTTCAAACCTTATACTGAATTTAAGGTGTTAAAGTTGTTATAAATAGTTTAAATAGATTATCATCATTCATGTTATGATCTGATATATGAGGTAAATATTTCCATCATTTTATGAAATCGTGGGCTGATTTAGAGGGTAATTATTTATCATTGATAAAATGACTAATAAAATTTTTGATAAGATCATTTTGTTGAAATTCCTTAACTAAGGAACTAACCAAATCTTCTAATTTTGAGATATAATGTTGAGGTAACTGATTGTACCATTTTAAGACATCTCCTATAAATGTTTTGAATAGAATTTTGGTGGTAGCAAAGGTGTTTGTTGAATCCATTATTTCAAGAAATTACCAAATGCCTTAAGAAAAGATGAAGGGTCTTTAATCTCACCATATTTAATGGTTAGAGAGATATTTCCAATATCAATAGAAATAATTAAAGGAGCTAATGGTTCATTTTGGATATTTTGAAGCATCTTGTTATGCATAAGTGGTTACAGAATGATATTTACATTTGCATCTCTAAGAGGAGGGATAATTTTTTTATTTTTTTGAGGTGAGATAAGAGGAGGTTGATTAATCATGTGTAATAAATTTTGTTGCATTTTCATCATTTGATATGTATTTCTCATTTACATAAGATTCATTTTTTGAACTATTTGTGAAAGTATTTGAGTGGTATATATTTATGCAATTTGATTCTTAGGATTAGGAGGTGGAATATTGGTGTTTTTAAAAGGATGATTTTTTTTTTTTAGGAGGAACATTCCCATTTTTAGGAATTGGAATGTTGTCTAGTAAAGGATTTCCTATAGAATTATTTATTAGGCTTGTATCAATTACTCATATAGTATAATAAGGTAGTTTGGATAATTTAGTGTCTTTAGATATGTGAATGGATTATATCCATAAACATCATCATTTTGGGTAATTTGAACAATATTTAAATACATATATGAATGATGATAAAAAGTGCATCAAGAGTGAGTATCCTCTTGGTTAACTAGGTTAGGAAGGAAAGAATAAACTATGTATCCTATAAATGGATTAAGGTTATCAAAAATATTTTAATAGGGTATTTAATGATTTTTATAATAAGGATATATGAATAAGAATAAAAATTATTAAATTTGGACAAAATCAACCATATACTATACAAGATCAGCTAAACAATATTTTAGAAAAATAACTGAGTTAGACAGAGGGTACACAATCAACTAGATGGTATAAAGTCAAATTAGTCAGCTAAGTTTGGAAGGAAAAATAAATTAATATGTAAGAGACTAATTCAAATAGGCTGACTATGTTATGTAAAAATGATGAACAAAAAAAGTTTGTTGGAAACTAAGTCAAACAGATTGGTTGTGGTTTGTAGGAGGATAAGCAAAATAGTTTGTAAAGGACTGAGTTAAATGGATCAACTATGTTTTATAGGTAGGAAAATTTTGAAATGTTATAAATATAGATGAATTATTTTTGATTTTTAGATAATTTAATTGAACACATAGGTAATTGGGTCAATCTAAATGTAGCACACAACATAACCTTGTACCAACACTGGATAATACAAATTTTAAAATAAAAAATACAATTTGAAAATAACAAGCAATAATTCTAAAATGTAGATGATAATATCATATGTGAATGTTCATAATTTATAATATGATAAGACATTTGTCTTTTTAAGGGACCTAATGAAAGGTATGCTAAAGATGGTTTCAAATTTATAAAGGATGAAAGAGATCTATGTTGGTGATGGTATGGACTTGGTATTGGGGCCTACCCCTTCACTTGAAAATCTTGTAAAGATAAGGGTATCGAGTGATTTTATAATATACCATCAACCAATTTTTTATTCTTGGCCAAAACACTGAGTCAAACTCCACGTTGGTGATGAAATACACATGGGTAGACCTCAATATAATTGTTTAATTGCTTATTTGATATATTTTTTTATTTGGTAGTGTGTGAGGGAAGAAATGTGACTAAGGCAATAAATTAACCTTACTAATTATACAATGTACACTAATTAATAAATCAAGTAGATAAAAGTAAAGTGAATTAATTACTATCAAAGTGGGTTAATTTCTTTTACTGAAATGAAGAACATAAAATGAAGTTGATGGGGTCAAATAAGTTATGAAAATAGAAAAGAATAAGGTTAATCAGATCGACATAGTTTTTTGGAAGATGGGCTAGTAGAAATGAAGTCAATCAAGTTGATTTGATGTTTGGGTAGAAATCAAAATAAATTCAATCAGATCAACTTAGTTTTTTGTAAGGAAATTTTTTTATAGAACTAAAAAACTAGGAAATATAATGTTGAAAATATAAATTTTTAAAAAAGAGAGGGAAAATAAATTTGATAAATTAAGAAAAGGAAATAACTAGGATGGTTAGAATGAACCTGATAATTAAGATGAAGTCAATAGGACCAATGAAGTAACATGCTGAATTATTTTTTAAGTTGTGTTGTCCATATGAGGGTTTAAACCTAAAAACATATATAAATAGAGTCAGTGAGATAAAGAAAGTTAAAGACATGCATAGAGAGTATTAAACTAGGTTGATCAAATTGATCTAATTTTCTGTATAAGAATATGACCTACACATAGAGCCAAACTAATTCAATTTTATTAACACAGTATTAAAACCTATGCATAGAATGTTAGATTGAGTTAGAAAAAATTATTTAGTAGTCTAAAAATTAATATTAAAAAATTTTAAGGGTTAGTTAACGTCAGGTTCACCAAAATATATGAAAGAGAAAGAAAAACCGATCTATAAATCAATCCTAACTTAGAGAAGATAAATCAGTTATCTATATAGCTAGAAATACATAGATAATCAGGGTTATAACTAATATGGATGTGTTAAACCTACCTAAGGGATATATTATCACATAATATCAATGGAGAGGATTTTAAAGCCTCTAGTCAAGCAACACCACATAATAACCCTATCTAGTCCTATATTACAATAAAGTAAATATAATCTAGTTCTCACTAAAGCATGTAAAACAAATAGGGGATAAACATAAATAATAAACATACAAAATAAAAATCTACTCAATTCAATGTATAGTAAATCATAATCAAGGAAATAAAATACATTCATTAGTCATTAGTTGTGCAAATCTATCTACCAAAATAGAGGAGTAAGAGTTAGGAATACTTATCTTGAAGATGAACTCATCAAGCCTCAACCTCTCCCTTGGCCAATGGTGCTTTTCAAGATGTTGTTGTGTATTTTTTAATAAGATAAGGATGGATATTGGACTATAGTCTATCTAAGGACCTTCTAGTCAATCTCAATCTTTTACATGACAAAATTTCTCCTCTAAGTATAAAATCCTAAGTAATGACTCCTCAAATAAAATGGTAGAAATATAGACTATATATAAGCATAAATGAATCATTTTATCTCTTATAAATGAAGTGAAAGTGTGTGTGTGTGTGTGTGTGTGTGTGTGTGTGTGTGTGTGTGTGTGTATTTGAATTGACCCTAAGCCTTTTTTAGAATTATAACCAATGTAATAGCCCAATCAACTTTTTCAGGATGTTGTTGTGTATTGTTTAATAAGATAAGGATGGATAATGGACTATAGTCTATCTAAGGACCTTTTAGTGAATCTCAAGCTTTTACATGACAAAATTTCTCCTCCAAGTATAAAATCCTAATTAATGACTCCTCAAATAAAATGGTAGAAATATAGACTATATATAAGCATAAATGAATCATTCTATCTCTTAGAAATGAAGTGAAAGTGTGTGTGTGTGTGTGTGTGTGTGTGTGTGTGTGTGTGTGTGTGTGTGTGTGTGTGTGTGTGTGTGTGTGTGTGTGTGTGTGTGTGTGTGTGTGTGTGTGTATTTGAATTGACCCTAAGCCTTTTTTAGAATTTTAACCAATGTAATAGCCCAATCAACATTGTTAGGAAAGAAATAGAGTTATTAGTCCCTAAATTTAGTCAGCCTAGGATGACTCAATCTCGTGACATGTGTTATTCCCAAAATGAGTTTGAACTAATTGACTACATTTAGAATATGGTAAAAAATATTTTTACTTAGGTAGGGCCTATTTGAGGCAGTGAGTTTCTTAGAAAAGAGTGTAAGCTGTCAAAAATTAGGGAAACATATAGGAGGGTCTTGTATTAGTTTTATGTGGTGGTAAATAGGACAAAAATCTTATAAAGTGATAAATGTTTTTCTATCCCTTTCCCAGTGCACCCTTTAAGGTGTGCACTTAGAGATATTTAGACTCGATGGGTTTTTACAAGAGATAAAACATTAATAATTGATAAAATTTTAAAAATATTATCTGTATATAAAGATCACATCTATTATTTACTTGTATATTGAGAAGAAGTACCCTAAATCTTTCACATATTAAAACCCTAAAATGAATAGGCAATTATCCATGTTTGGTTACCATTATAAGGTGAAAATCATGGTTTTTAAATCATTTAATCTATACACAAGATTTCATGTCATGTTATTACTACATTTTTTGCACACACTTAGCTATGCGGGAGAATTATGTGTGATTTGAGCACTATTAAGAATATTTAAATGCAATAAATGAATATTTGAGCACATAGTTTGGGTTAGCTCGATCCATCTTATCCAACCCATTTTTATAGGTTACATTCATATCAAGAGTGGAAGCTAAGGTTTTGAGGCAAGGATAAGGAAATCATAATTATTTATAATGGTCCAAATAAATCTAAATGCAAAGGAACCACTTAAGTAAAATGGAAAAATAATATGAATTTCCATTGATAAGTGCATGTATACTAGACAAAGATGACATAATAGAAATGAATATAGCTACCATAGGAATCCATCCAAAAATATACTTGTCTCAATCAATTTCACATTTTATCTCCTGATTTGATTCAACATAAGAGCCTTGCATATTCATCTTGATAACTTTACACTATCATAGATTTTTTCAGAGACAAGAAAAGATAAGTATATTATCTTCTAGGTCATATCCATAAATATTAAATTTAAATATATTAGTTAAACTCTAGTGTTACAATCAAATTACTTAATTTAGACATATATTATATAACTTGATTAGACTCAATGTTTTGGCTTATTAAAACCATCAAATATAAAATCAATTATAATATACTGTTAAAAATTTCATTCACCAAGTGTAAAAATCATTAAGTTTCTTTATGATTTCATTCCACCTTCTTAGGGTTTCATATTTTTGTTTTACAGTTCCAAACCTAATTTATGACTTCCCCTCATGACACACTCAAATTTGAATTTTTCCCCCATAGGATTTCATGTATGTTTTCATATTAAGGCTTTCAATATTAGGATTATGGATTTTCCCCATATATCATTTGCTCATATCTGATTCAAAATAACTCTATTTTATAAACACTACTATATTTTGTTTATTTGTATCATTTAAATCAAAAACCTTGTTTTGCCCCTAAAATTTTGTATTTATTTTTTGGAATTAAGGTTTTAATATTGTTAGTTAATCTATCCTCTAGGAAAAAAGTCATATTTATTTTTCACACAAATTTTGAATTATTTTTATTTATTTAAATTTATCAAAAGCCTCCTTTTGTTTCTAAAAAATCTTCATGGTTCTCATGAGGTGGTTGTATCTATGTTCATCCTTATCCTAGGAGTAGGCCTTGTGTTTGTATTCCTTATCATCTAAGGTTTTTATGTTTTTAAAATTCCTATGCATCCCTAAAACCCTAATATGTCCAATCCTATGGATCCCTTATCATATACCCATGCCATGCCGTATAACTATGCCAATGAATGAAAAAATCAAGTTGTAGATAATAATACTTGTATGTCCAATGACAATGCTTATGTAGATAAATATTTTACTTGTGTGAGTAAGGTAAATGATTGTGATAGTCATAATTATGATTATTGGAATTCTAGTGATATACATTTATTTGAATAAGGGAAAAATACAATATGCTTAAACTAAGAGAATTCAATGCTCCTTATCCTTATTTAAAATCATCCAATAGAATAAGAAGAAAGTAATAATAAATTAACTAATACACTTCTTGATCCTACTAGGATTTCAATTAGGAATGAAGATACATTATGGAAATTAATAAATTATTTACATGCTCAATCAGACATTATGCTTTAAAATGATGTTTCTAAAATAAATGTCAACTCTAGTGCCAATACTATTTAAAAATAATGTGATGATTTTCCTTCTTCTCTACAAATGAAATGTTATGTTATCTCTTATTTTATAGAAAATAAACTTGTTGAAAATAATAAATAATCTAATTATGTCTATATGGAATGTAATAATCATTTAATAAATTTAATTTTAGAAATGTTAATGATGAATATTTTACACATATGTATAATATAGATGGTGAGATGAAGTCTATAAATGAATATTTCCAAACCATCAACATACATGTTAGTCATATCATGTCTATGACACATGCAATTAATGAGCTTCAAAATCAAGTTACTACTCTAACTTTATAATTTAATTCATATAAGGATGAAAATGTATTAGCATGTGCTTGATCCTATAGTCACACTACTTATCCTACATCAAAAAAAATTAGATATTATAAGTGATTTTCTCCAAACTAAGGAAAACCATAAGAAGGAAGATCCAAAGAAGATAATTCATAAGACTCCTTAAAAAGTGAATCAACCTATTCAAATTCATAACTTCAAATATCAACCAACTAATTCTATGCACATCCTTTGATAAGAGGTTCATCATATTTCCTTTTAATCATGATTTCCCTTGATATCATCTAAAATGAGTGGGGGAATAATAATTTTGTAACTATCATCATATAAATGGGCATACATAAAAAAATTATTCATTTCAAAATAAAAGAAAACAACTTGTCAATATAGGTGTTACTACATTCACAAAATCCACCAATACACTTGTAAGGTTGGATTCTTTATCTCCTTATAGTTCATGATCTATTAAGATCAATGTATCCAAGGAAGTTCCTATAAAATACTCAATGGTCATTCTAACTCTTATATGAGTTGAGCATAGACAACGTATTGGTATAGATGATAGAGCACAATAAAATACATGTACTATTGGCTTTCTCAAATAGTTTGGAAATGATGAACATAATTTATAACACATAATAAATAAAGAGGATGTGGTATAGCATATTACTATACTAATATTTTTTGGGCCTAAGATGTTATAAAAATTACTCTATGTCAATCATAGTCTTGCAAAATTGCATGCAATACTTAAAAAATCCTTATTAAAAAAAATGGGATAAAAAATTGGATAATATTAATATGATAATTTCATTAAAATTTCATGTTATTTTTTTCACATATAAAAGATATAATACATTTCAAATGAGGAGTCCCATATGAACACAACTACATATCTTATTAAAAAATATGGATACCAAATAAAAATAAAAAAGTAAAAATCAAGGAATTGAGAAAATAAATAGTGCTTCACAAAAAGAGAAAAATTAGAAGAAAATATCAAGATATTATTGTAATGTCAAGTGCCAATATATACGTATTTAATAGGAGCATGTAATACATATGGAAGTACTTTTAAATGCTTAATGTCAAATGTCAGTCAATAGAATATGTTTACTTATGAGCTACATTAAATCACTCCACATAAGCAAGTGTGTGAAAAATATCCATTTAGTGTACATAGTTTTATATAACCAATTTTCACAGTAATTCATCTCAATTGACACTCCTAAATGTAATGACATATGATGTGTATTCAAATCTATAAAGAGAAAATGAAATTTAATGAGATAATTCAAAAATATGGAGTAAATTATTATACATATCCTAATAATAATATAAAAAGGGATTTGAATGATAAGTCTATAGTAATGGATAACTACATAAATACTCTTTGTGACAACATCATATATGATACATGACATATATATGAGTATGATATTGATGGGATCATTGTAACTATAACATATTCTATTGTACATATCTTCTTGATTTTTATTGATTCAATATTCCATCTGTTATTATATGTTTACACATGTACATGTGGTTTTTAATTGACCATTATTCTATTCATTGGATTTTTTTAATTGGACCTTTTCATTTTATTTCTTATCCTAATCTAGATATCAATGACATCTATCCTATGGTCCAATCAATTGTATAATCTAGATGTAACATGTGTGGGTTAACATTCAGGGATTTCATGAAAAAGTGATCACATATAATATGATTTTGGAAACTTATATTTTCATATATAAGTGATCACATTTAAGGGTTTCATGCAAAAGTTTGAATAAAGACAAGTTTTGGCATGAAGGAAGCATGCAGGCAGCTCAAGGTAAATTATGGTAAAAAGGGTCTACAAGACAAAGTACATAACAAAATGAATTTAAAATTGATATGATTGGTATTAATGACATAATATAGCCATAAATAATATTTTTAAGGTCATATGAAAAGTTTAAGTGTATTTTTTTTGTCACAATTCCCTCCATGTCTCATAATGGTCATTATTCATGCAGACATACTTTTTAGAGTGAACACACTTGAAATTTGGATTGCATGAAGTTTGGAGTGTGAACACACTTGAAATTTTATTAAGAGGTTTAAAAAATCTTACCATAATTATAAAATACTTTCTTAATATTTTAACCCTAAAACACACAATCTTACCATAATTATTCATGCAATCCCCATAGGCAGGTTCAAATCCCCGCATGCAGTCTCAAAGGCATAAAGGCAAAGTTAGTTTTTTTGTCATTAGAAAGGTGTTATGAGATGTTTTATATGTCATGAGGATTTTTTATTGAAAAAATATTAGTGGTAAGATCAAATTTGTACTTTTTATATTATGTATAGGGTAAGGGAAACCCTAGATTAGGGTTTGGACATTTTTGAGAGATTTAACCATGGGAATTTAATGAAACTTTGTAATATTGCTCCCCTATACATGTACAAGGTGAATAAAAAAGTTTTAAACCTATATTTTATCGATATTTATATATTCTAGGACTGATGGTTTGGAATAAGGCTAATCAGGCCTAAATGAGGGTAGGCTAATTAGGCCTAAATGAGGGTAGGCTAATGAAGGAAGTGATAGTTAGAGGTGGATTTGGGATATGAAATTTGAAATAGACATGGAAAATTATATATTTTACTTATAAATTCCATTATAATCTCTTGATAAATCATAAATTTTTTTTACGAGGCAAAATATAGTAAAAAAAGGCTATAAGCCTTGGGAGAGCATTGTGTCCATAAGGTGTGTAATGAGAGCCAAAGATTGTTTGAGTACTTGAAGGGGGTTATAAAAATTATGTTATGATAATATATGACCATATGTGAAAATAGGTTTATCTCTTAAAACATAGACCAAGATTTGGTCCTTGAGTCCCAAAGAAGGTGCCTAGTAAGAAACTAAAAAGAGATTCAAAGGAAGTTTGTGAATGAGATTAATGGAATGAGGTAAGGGATGTGTTGTGAATTTATGTAAAGAGGTAAATTACATAAAGGAGGTTATAATAATATTAAAAGGAAGAAGTACTAGGTTTAAGAAGCTAAATTAAGCCCAAAGAGTCAAAAGAGGAGCTAGCTTGTGAAAGAAGATTCAAATCAAACCATAGCAAGTGAATGTGATTAGTTGGAAATAGAACCATCTAGTGATGTTTTTGTATAATTCTACTTCATACCTATATATCATCATACAAACATAATTCAAATTCAATCACTGATATTATTTATTTCTTATAAGGGTTTGATTTGCAACATTATCTTAACAAGTTATTCTCAATCTCCTAGCATTTGTAATCCTTAAGAATTATTTAAAACCAATCATTCATAATAATTTGAACACAATTTATTCAAACAAGATTTAATTCATTTTTTTCTTGAATATTCATGTAAAAAATAATAATTCCATGTACGAATGTCATATATAGGCATATAATGTCAATAATACATGCATGTCATATAGGCATACAAAAATTACATCATGTTTAACAACATAGTATCTAATGTTGAGTAAATACATCATATACACATATACAATGACAAAAATTGTGTATATTTTCATATATTCATACAAAAAATTACATCATCTACAACATCCTAATCATCAAATAGTCTCCCTCTCTTTGCATTCTTCAAAGAGGACTCTCCCTAGGTTGCCCTACTTGTAGATGGAGATAACCTGAATGCCTTGGATTGCTAAAATATTTGACTAAGGTTACTAATATCATATATTTATTAAATTTAACATATTCAAATACAAAAATTATTATAAAATTAACAAGTATACATGAAACCAAGTAAGAAACTTATGTTTTAAACTATAATTAAAAAAATCATTTAAACATGCATTTAACACAATCTCATGGTCCTTCAATTTGCCCTTAACACTTGACTAGGTCAGTGCCAAGATCATCTACACAAATAGGCATGTCAAATGATGAATAAAAATGAGGAGGTGTTATAGTATGTCATCTGAATCAGACTATCAAATGTCATATGACAGCGCTTCATAAACAATATATTCATGTATATAAGTCACATTTACCAAAGTATATAGTAAAATTATTAAAACAAAAGTACCAAATTACAATTCAAAATTACAAGTGAATATACATACATTGGTGAGTACTTTTGTAGATGAAATTACAACAACAATGCTCAAGTTTGTCTAGACTCGCAATGATGGAGTATCCACCCTAGTCATCAACTAAATAAACAACCTAATAATTAATAACTTGGGAAATTTAATGATTAAATAAGTTGATAAAAAACTTAGTCTTGCAAAAGATATGAAAAATATAATGAGTTCATGGGAAGCATGAATGTGACAAGTGGATATGTACAACATGTGAGTTGTAATACCACACTGAAAGCAAGAAATGTCAGTTTCATGAGGGAGAATGATAAGATAATGAGGGAGGATTTTTGAGTGAATTTTGTGAAATTGAGTCACTGAATGAAAATTAGGTGTTGAAACATCCTTGATACACATATATACAATATTTTGGATGATTGTATAGCTTTGTTGAGGTGTATTTAGGATTTTAACTTGATAACTTGGTCACTAGGCCTAATTGTCTTAAGGCAGTGACTTAGTATAGTTGAGGATAGTCCTATGAGATATGGTGTTTAAATTGATTTATTTTGAAATTTTGATCATGTTAACACCTTAAATAATTTTCTTATAGACATTCATTACTTTTTATTCCAACTAAGTATTGGTGTGATTAAAAAGCCCTTATAAATAGTCATTGTGATAAGACAAGTAACCTGTATAGGTGTTTGTTGAGAAGTTTGTAAACTGAGTTTTAATCAGGTTAAGACACCTAGAGTCATAGGTTGATTTTATGGGGGATATCTATAATTGAGCCTTTTAATAGTGTCTATAACCTTATAAAATAGGTATCATCAAAATTTAAAGAAACATATAGAAAATAGAACCGAATATTGTAGAGATAAGAGTGAGTGGATAGTCTTCTTTACAAGTGCATGCTTTTGGTTACCCTATAGGTGACATTAGGTCAACTATATATCCTTATATTTCTCTAAATGTTTACAAAGTAAGGTTTATATATATACAGAGCAAGTAGTTTGACGTCAAAAAAGAGTGTTATAGTCTTGTGGACACTCAATATTAATTTTAGGGGGACTTTCCTAATGAAAGGTGTTATAGTCTTATAAAGTTGACATGTCACTCGATTGATGAAAGTGAATGGATATAGATAGGCTCTCTCTCCCAGCTAGATATAGTAGGTATTTGGGCCCCCTAAGTGGGTGGTGGTTAAAAACTACTCAACCCCATATATCTATATGGGGTTGAGGTACCCTATTTTTATATGGTCACAAGGCATATGACATATACATATAAGCTATAGTTTATAGTTGAAACTCTCCAAACAAACTAATGGGATATAATGGCCTACTCTATATAGCTCTACTAGTAGTGTTTGGTTGGAAATTAGAATTAACTAGGTACAATGGGATCAAGAGGCTATGCCATCTAAATTTATAAATCCATAGATAGAGATGAAATTGTTATGCTCAATTGGAATTGATGGGAATTGAATTGCTAGCTATGACCATTTTGGATATTGATCATAGAGATTGAACTACTATATGTGATTATGATAACAAGGAATCAAGTGGTTGGTTATGAGTCCAGTATTTAAAAGAAAGGATTGGTGTGCATATTGATGAAGAAATGCTATGCTTGATTGGAGAAATTAATAGAAATATATTATAACAAATAACTTTTATCAAAATAATATATATATATATATATATATATATATATATATATATATATATGTCCAATCCTATTGATTGAGATTGACCTGTTATGGAAACTACATATAATGGGCTATTAAGCAAATGTTCAACTCACTATTTTAGAAATTGAAAACATGGTTTGAAATTCAAAATTAAAAAACAAAAATTGATATAGAGGATGAGTTTATAACACTATGCCAATCCATGTTAATAAATCAAACAATAAAAAGTCCAATAAAATTATATTAGGTATTTTATATTTTCTTACACAAAATCTACCAATGATGTAATTAAGGTGTATGAATGTACATCTAGAGTATATAAATAATCACTTGAAATTTTACCTCTGTAAACGTATATGGTGTTTTACTAACACAAATAAATGTAGTAGGGCTTGACCCACAACCTAGTTATGATGTCGAAGGCAACGTCTCCTCCTAAAACACAAAAAAAATACATATATATTATTCAATTTAAATGTGAAAGTTAATTTTTACCTTTTTAATTTGTAAATATAACTTAAAATTTAACATGAAATTTATATAAAAGATGCCTACATATGTGTATAGACTCCCAATGTATGTAAACCAAATGTGTGTGCCAATAAATCATCAGTCAAGACCATATCCTCCAAGCCCCTTGAACCACCACTATCATCATTTGAAGGTCCAGTGTATATATAACCACAACATTTGCATGGGTGGGATTGGGTACAGCTACTAGCTAGAGTATCTTGAGCATCTATCTCTGAAAGTCTACTAGTATGATGAACGAGTGTATTAGTAAGTGCATTAAGTGTATGTAAAGCATCTATCTCCACAACCTCATTCACCATAGAGGGAATCTCCAAATGAAGTGGCTTTTGGGTAGATATCTTTGTAGGATAATTGGGAGCATGATATGTACCTGGTCAATCCTACACAAAGCCTTTCCCTCAGCCTTGAAACTCACCATAGTCAACGTAGTTTGGAATTTCATTGAGGACAAACTTGAAATAGAGTTTCCTCAAAAATTACAAAGAGACCTCATGGTTATTACAAGGTGGATAGTCAAACACCATCCACCATTACTCTCAAAAATTGGATTTAATTAAATTATGTTGGCATCAATGGATTAGGGAAACATTTGGTCATTATGGGAAATGGGGAATTGGTGGCTAGGTCAATAAATAAGGCACAAATTTGATCTTTTATTAATTATTTTTTCTTCACCTCATATGCTGATAATTTATCAACATAGTAATCCATACAATTATCCCTATATGACCTCCATCTATCAATTTGAGTCATTATCAAGTCAACTTGACCTAATACTAACTTTAGGGTATTGGCCAAATAGGTGAGGTGGGTGTTCATGGAAGTGGGTTCCCTCATTATCCTAATTATCTTCTTAATTTTAATTTTTTCTCCACTATATGAGCATCTATATTCTCTTGACTACCTGGGGGATCTAGTGGAACTATAAGAGGGTTAGTTAGAGCATTAAGAGGGTTAGGTGGAGGGTTAGGAGGGTTAGGTGGAGGGTTGGGTGGAGGATTAGGTAGAGGGTTAGGTGGAGCATGTTGACCTATTGGATAAAATTTATAAATCAAACTATGCAAAACATTCACAAAAAATTCAAAAAATTTGATTTAATCTACAAAACTTAGCTCTTCTTTGTGGTGGCATGATTGATATCATGAATGCAGGAGAAAAAGTAATGATTTCCACATGAGATAGAGGGGGAAATGTGATCTAGAGGGAAAAATAAAGAGCTAGAGGGTAAAACATGAATGCTAATTATAAAAATGTGAATGCTAAGCAAAGAGTATAAATGATAATTTGGGGCTTTTTTGTTTTATATTTTGTGTAATGCATACATGTTACCTTTATTTATAAGAATGCGTACACATTCCTATAACATGTATGAATTCCTCTAAATAAAATTAATGCATACACATTACTATTGTAATGCATATACATTACTATCATAACACATATGCATTATTGTTGTTAGGTATGTCTGTAAAATTATCCCCCAAATCCATGCACATACCCATTAGTTTTGTTGAGGTTTTTCATAAATTAAATTTTAAGCATATATTTGTATTTAGTGAGGGTTGGGGTATATTAAAATTAACTAATGGTTTTAATTCTTACATTTTTAACTGGCACAATCACCCCATTCTTCATTGTCTCCACAAGACAACTTGGTCCACATGTATACAAGTGTGTTCATACCTTGTTATTTGAATTTAAAACATATTAAATAGTTGTACTTCATTATCTATATCATAAGTTAATACTAATATCTACATGTTTGATTGTAGGGTTTGCATGGAGAAAGTGTAATACTCAACATCTACCTATACACATCAACCACATTTAGACTCAAGTATTTCCTTCTATCCTTTTACTCTAGTACTTCCATTAACAAAATAAAGGGGTGGGGTCAGATGTATACACTCATATTTAATATTATACACTTGAAAATGTAGTTTTTGAACAAGATTTGATATACATGACTTGCACACACATCATATGTTCTTTCTCACACTCTTTTGTAATCATTTTCTTATCCATGGGACCATCCTTCTAAAAATATTATTACTAATAAAAAATACTTACATATTATCTTCATAAACATATTATTATCTTACTCAGACTATCTACTAAACTCATATCTTTATTTCCTTATTTATTAATGGTTTTAACCACAATCAGATACATATGGTTACTAGAGTCATATACCTTGGCTGGACTCATAGGTATGACCTTTGATAACTATTTAACCCTATCCTCTTGAAATAATGTTGGTCAAGAATATAATGAAATAATATTGATAAAAATTATTATAGTAATTTTACCTTAACAAAGTGATCAAACCACAAATCTGAGACAAGAGATTTGACAAGTGGGAAAACCATCGAACAGAAAAAATTGATAATTTATTAAAAGTCTTAAAATAATGAATAAGCACAAGTAAATAGTATGAATAAGATAAGAGTGAGAGATAGATAAGGAATTTAGGTAAAAATAGAATCCAAAATATGCAAGAGCAAGAGCAAGATTATACAACCACCAAAAGGCAAGAAGAAAGGAGGTGAAGAGCTCAATAAATAGAGCTATGAGGAATAAAGAGTTACATGTGTAAGATTCAACATATGTGCCAAGTGTCCCTAATCATATTATAAATGGGGAGGATGTGTGTGCCATATGGATGGAGAGGTTTTATATTTAAGTAACTCCAAATCCAACAAATGGACTATAGAGGTAAGTGACACCTCAAAAAGCTAAGATAAAGTGCATTTATAAATATAATAAATGCACACACACATAAGATGTAGGTTAAACCTAAAGGAACATAGGAAGAATACAAATAAAATTAATTATCTGAACTCTCCTTTAAACTTAATTTGGTGTTACAAAAGTGGAGAAAACTTGTTATAAAAAAGGGAGGGAGTTGAAAGTACATAATACTCCCCCTTAATAGAAACTTTCTTCAAGAATAATTATAATAGTTTAGAGAATAAAATATAAGAGAAGGTGATGCCAAAAGTCTCAAGGATGAAAGTGTGACCACTAATAATATCCAAGTGTTCTCTTTGAGTAAGATGGTCAATCCACAATGGAATAAATATCAAACAAAATAGAGAAAACATCCATGAGTCCTTATAAAACATGTTAGAGTATGTGTTTTGTTTTTTCTCATATTTATTTATTATGATATTTTTCTCTCACTTAGAGTTTTCTTAATTTCATGGATAACCTTGCTTAGGTATACGTGGAGTTATATTTTGACCAAATTAATAGGAAGTAACTCCTTTGATCGGCTATTCTAAATATGGGATTTACTCTTCTATTGTTGGCTCTTTGATCATGTTTCTTGTAAGATTTACTCATGCACTCATATTTGTAACTCTCTCTTTGTGTTATATTCTTTAGTGGAATATTGGTTTTAGATCTTATCTTATTTATTCAATATTTTCATGTATGTGATTTCATTTAATGGCATCTATTATGTTGTGTACCTTTTTTAATCATGCTTGTCATAAACTTGTGCATTTGTTTGATCCATAGATCTTGACATCAAATCTAATATGGTTTTAAATCTAGTTTTGATCCACATCCCTCCTCAGGGATAACATCAGCCACCATGTGTTTTGACTGGGCTCGCCTCGATGTCCCTCGACAGCTAGCCATAGGGGTCCGAAAGAGGACCCAAATTACCTTGAGACTTTTGGTGTGATGGCTAGTCCTCTATTGGTATTAGAGCTAGGTCTCGAGGTCAAGACCCACAGAAGCTAGTGAGCATGATCAACATCCTTCCTCAGGGATAACATCAACCACCACATGTTTTGACTAGGCTCACCTCGATGTCCCTCGGTGGCTGGCCATAGGGGTCTGGAAGAGGACCCAAATAACCCTGGGACTTTTGGTGTGATGACCAATCCTCTATTGGTATCAGAGCTAGGTATCAAGGTTGAGACCTACAGAAGCTGGTGGGAATTATCCACATCCCTTCTTAGGGATAACATCTACTGCCATGTGTTCTAACTGGGATCACCTTGATGTCCCTTGGTGGCTAGCCATAGGGGTCTGAAAGAGGACCCAAATCACCACAGGACTTTTGGTGTGTCCTCTATTGGTATCAGAGCTAGGTCTCGAGGTCGAGACCCATAAAAGCTAGTGGGCATGATCCACATCCCTTCTCTAGGATAACATCTGCCACCATGTGTTCCAACTAGGATCACCTCAATATCCCTCAACTGCTGGCCATAGGGGTCCAAAAGAGGACCCAAATCACCCTAGGACTTTTGGTGTGACGGCAAGTCCTCTATTGGTATCAGAGCTAGGTCTCAAGGTTGAGACCCATAGAAGCTAGTGGGCATGATCCACATCCCTCCTTAGGGATAACATTAGCCACCATGTGTTCTGACTAGGCTCACCTTGATGTCCCTTGATGGCTGGCAATAGGGGTCCAAAAGAGGACCCAAATCATCCTGGGACTTTTGGTGTGACGGCCACTCTTCTATTGGTATCAGAGCTAGGTCTCGAGGTTGAGACCCATAAAAGTTGGTGGGAATGATCCACATCCCTCCTCAGGGATAACATCTATCACCACATGTTCCAACTGGGATCACCTCGATGTCCCTCAATGGCTGGCCATAGGGGTCTGGAAGAGGACCCAAATCACCCCAAGACTTTTGGTGTGATGGCCAGTCCTCTATTAAAAAATAGAGAATTGGTTGTCACACCAAAAGTCTTAGGGTGATTTGGGTCCTCTTCCAGACCCCTATGGCCAGCCACTGAGGGACATCAAGTTGATCCCGATCAGAACACATGGTGACAGATGTTATCCCTGAGGAGGGATGTGGATCATGCCCACCAGCTTCCACAGGTCTCAACCTCGAGACCTAGCTTTGATACCAATAGAGGATTGGCCATCACACTAAAATTATAAGGGTGATTTGGGTCCTCTTCTAGACCCTTATGGCCAGCCATCAAGGGACATCGAGGCAATCCCAGTCGCAACACGTGGCGGTAGATGTTATCCCTGAGAAGGGATGTGGATCATGCCCACCAGCTTTCATGGGTCTCGACCTTGAGACCTAGCTTTGATACCAATAGAGGATTGTCCATCACACCAAAAGTCCAGGGGTGATTTGGGTCCTCTTTTAGACCCCTATGGCTAGCCACCGAGGGACATCGAGGTGAGCCCGGTCGAAACACATGGCAGCTAATGTTATCCCTGAGGAGGGATGTGGATCAAGTTTGGTAATTATGTGTAAGGTTATTTGTTAGTTTTTTTGAAATCATGATGTTTTCATTTACAAATTAATATTTCTATATAATCTATTTGTGGGAGTTTTCTTCTTTGGTGGAATTATTTTTTTGTAGATCTAGTTCATTGGTAGTGATCACCACAATTTTTATGGTTTCCTTGTGATTGTGTGTCCATAGGATTTATTTTTATCCCATGTGTTTATTATCAAATTGTGTATTTGGACTCAACTCAACCTCAACTAGTTTAATGTGTTTAGGAGACTTATCAATTGATTCTACATGTTTAACCCTGGTTCTACATTACTTCCAAGTAGCCCTCAACTATGAAATTTTCACCTATTGACTATACTCTTATTGTTACCCAGTCAAAACCACCATTCAAATTAGCCCTCAGCTATGACATTTTAATGTATTAAGTATACTCTCATTTTTCCCTAGTAAGAACCACCATTCCATGTAGTTTCTGTGCCAAAATCATCCATCTCAACCTAATGACCTTGCCAGAAATAACCTTTAACTATAGTAGCAGGGATATACTCTACCCCCTTATAATCCTATGGCTATGCCTTTTATCATTCTTAACGCATGCAAATCAAAATTAGAAAAGACTCCTATAATTTTAAAAGGCTTGAAATTTTATTCTAAAACAAGCTAAGTCTATTCAAAGTTTTCCATAAAGATTTTTTAAAAATCTAGCATATTAAATCACCTTTTTTAATGCCTTTATTTAAAATAAGGTCAAATCAACAACTTTTCTTTAAATGCACAAGTAATGCATAAGAGGATTGGTTAATTTTAGAATTGTTAGTGGAGTTTTTTTTATTATTTTGAAATAAAAATAATATGTTGTGGGTAATATTTAAAGAAAAATTGTTATTGTTTAAAATATCTTTATAATTTTACTTGCTCACTTTGTATACTCATCTTTGACACATTTTTGGTTGATCCTGACATCCTTGCCTCGTCTTACAAATCATGTCTTTAAGACGTTTTCAGTTGTTTCTCTAGACACATTCTTAGTTTTACTTAATGTCTTTTGAACATGAATTGTTTACAAAATTTAAGGGGGTTCATCATTTCATAGTTTATGGGGTGTATTGTGTTTCTAAGTCACATTCCATTCTACTTGCACTTTCATTTCTATAACAATAACTACAACCACTACACTTAATTTTTAGAAAAAATGGATACAAGTTTAATTAACCCTCTAATGACATTTAATTATGATGAATGGAAAATTAAAATGAAAATTATTATTAAAATCAAAGTTTTGCAACACATAATAATGGGGTTAGAAACTCCATAAACTACATATAAAAAAAGTTAAGTGGTATAATCGTAGTGATGAAGCCTATGGGTTGATGTGTCTTTTTGTGTATCATAATCTCTTCTTTTATATAAAACTTGTCAAATCACTGAATGAAGTATGGTCAATTTTGGAAAAGCTCTTTAGGAAGCAAGATGTGATGAGAGGTCATGAACTACAAAAAAAACTTATTGTCCTAAGTAAAAAAATTTGACACCCTTTAGGATTTATTCACCAAGTTCAAGTATTTAAGATTAAAATTGAAATAATATGGAATAGAGAATAAATATTACCAACTTATTCTTTCTCTACTCTTTAATCTATGTTCTAATTACTCAATCTTTATCTCTACTTTCCATGCCATTAAAAGTGCTTTAAGCACTACATGAAAAATACCCTCTTTAGATACTTACATTACCAACTTGACTAAGTAGAAAGATAAGTTAATACAGATGGGCACAATGAAATAATCAAAACATAAATCTCTAACCGTTGGGAATGGAAAACAAAAGACTTAAACCAAAAGGAAGAAGAAAAATAACAAGGATAAGAAAAAATTGACCTCTACCAAAATAACCACTAAAACCTCCTCTTCTAATGATAAACCTAAGAAAGAAAAGGTTAAGTTTGCCCATTACAATAAAAATGGGCATGATGAACACAAATTAATGAATAAAAGAATTGATCACCTAACACATATTCTAGAAAAGATAAAATAGGTGTTATTGAGTCTATCAAGAAGAATTCATCAACTTAAGATTTTTCTAGTGCAAAAAGCAAAGTTAAAGAGAAAGAAAAGGGTGAGGCTCTTGTAGTAATTTTAACTCCAACCTCTTCATGGGTTATTGACTCGTATGCTTCCTACCACATGGGCTCTTCACAAGTTGGTTTTTCTTCTTTAGAGCCTTGTAGCATGTATTCTCTCACTTTGGATGATGACACTTCAATAAAAGTTGTAGGGAGAGGGTTTGTTAAAATAAATGAAGGAACATTCAATAATGTTCTAAATATTCCATCACTTTAAACTAATATACTATCAATATAACAAATAACTCACATTAGTAAGGGCATGAGGGTAGAGTTTTCACTAGATTTAGTTACAATTAGATAGTTACACAATGGTTCTACAGTGGCAATGGATAAGGTATATCACCAAGCTATAATATATACCTTCTCACGTTTTTTACTTGATTCTTCTCCAACTACATTGCTAACTTATTCATGTGGAGTTAACAAACTTTGGTATGAGATGGTTGGCCACCTTAATTACCACTACCTAGAACAAATAAAAAAAATGACATGGTCACAAGATTACCTAGAGTCCATTTTTCTAAGGGTATTTGTGAGGATTACACCCTTGGGAAGAAAACCAAAGATAAATTTGACAAATAAAAAACTTAGAGGGTTTCACAGGCATTAAAGCTAATACATAGTAATGTGTATGGGCATTGTACTAGTCTATGTTTCACAAGGGCTAAGTATGTCTTTACATTTATTTATAATTTCTTGAGATACACACCACTTAAATAGAAATCTAAAGTTTTCAAAAAGTTTTAGGACTTCAAGGTTCGTAGAAA
Organism: Torreya grandis; assembly: GCA_037957365.1. Classification (NCBI taxonomy): domain Eukaryota; kingdom Viridiplantae; phylum Streptophyta; class Pinopsida; order Cupressales; family Taxaceae; genus Torreya; species Torreya grandis. The sequence continues at coordinate 2,588,363 of JARHVA010000537.1, read as the reverse complement.
AAATAATCTGAGAAATGAATCATAGTTATTCAAACCGATAATGGTGGTAAATATGTTAACAATAGGTTTTAGAAGTTTTTCATAGTAGAGGGATTGATTTAAAATGGGCAATTCCTTATATTATTCAATAAAATGAAGTTACATAATGGAAGAACAAGTCCTTGAAAGAGATGGTTAAGTAAATGATTCACTCTATGTCACTTGCACCATAGTATTGGGATGAAGCAATAAATTATGCTTTCTACATTCAGAATAAGGTTACCCATAAATATTTAAAAGACATAACTCCCTTTAAAGCTTGGTATAGTAGAGAACCTACAGTTGATCATTTTAGAGTCTTTAGATCTCTAGCTATAACTCATGTACTTGAAAATAAGTGAAAGGCTATAGAACCTCAAAGTAGGCCTTGGCCTTTGTAGGTTATCAAGAAGGTGTCAAGGGGTACCACTATATTCATCCAATCACACATAAGTTGTTTATTAAGAGAAGTGTTCAATTTGAAGACAGTCCCACAAAATCAACACTTGAAACTTCTTCCACTTAATTGGACTCATTTGGATTTGATTTAGATGATTGAAATCAGCCTGAGCAAATTCCATAGGTTGAAGACACTTCTTATAGTTTTGATAGTGTGAGTAGTAATGGGGACTAATCTTCATCCACATATAGCCACACTTCATAAGATGTTCTTTCTCTACCTAACTCATCCACTTCTTATCCTCTTTGGGCTAGGTAGACACTTTAGAGCACATGCATATGGGTTGGGGATCCTTTAGATGACAAGTGGACATGTTTAGAGTTTTAGAGTGGGCCAAATGCTTTTTATGCCTCTATCTCATATCCATGGATTTTTTGGGAGACATCAGGTATTCTTGAATGGTATTTTATGATACATGAAGAGTATAACTCCTTATTTAGGAATCATACTTTGGATTTGACACTTCTTCATAAGGAAAGAAATATAGCTCAATGCAGATGGATATATCAAACTAAGTATTCATAATATGGGCTTATTGATAATTTCAAGGCATGGTTGGTCACCAATCATTTCTCATAGGTGCTTGGGATTGACTACATATATACCTTTGCACCAGTCATCTAAATAAACTCCATTAGACTCACACTTCTTATTTCCATAGAAAATCATTGGGATGTTCATCAGATGAATGTGAAGAGTGCCTTTCTTCACAATGATCTTGAGGAGGAGATTTATGTAGAACATCCTCTATAATTTACTGAGGATCATTTTTTTGTGTGAAAAATCCATATACAACTTCAAATAGGCCCCTCAAGCTTGCTAAGCCAAGATGGATTCATTTCTTACTTTCAATAAGATTCATTATATGTTATTCATATTGAAACATCTATCTCTTCTAGTGGGATGATTCACTCTTGATTTAAGTTCTTTATGTTGATGATATTTTGATCACTAATAGTTATTCTTCATCTATTATAGTAGTGAAAAATGTTATTCAAGGTATATTTTCCATGAAAAGTTTGGTCTTGTTACACTACTTACTTAGTATTTAGATTTTTTAGTCTAACTCAAGGATTAATCTTACACATCCCAAGTATGCTCTCGATATATTTGCTCAATTTCACATAGTTGATTGTAATCCAACTCAACTCCCTTTATATCTAGATTCAAGATTGAGGTAGATTTTAATTCACCTTTGGTTGATGCACCTTGTATAAACAACTTGTGGGCATCCTTATTTACTTGACACATACTAACCTTGATATATCATATGGAGTGGCCCTAGTCTCTAGATTCATGCGATAACCCTATGAGTTACACTAAAAAGAAGTTAAAAAGATATTGCACTATATTCAAGGCATAAATATATTTAGTATTTACTACAGAGCTGGCACTGATATTGACTTTATTGGTTATACTAACTTAGACTAGGATAGAAATATTTAGAATCACAAGTTCATTTCACGTTACAATTTTTTCATTGGTTCAAGTCTAATTATTTGGTCAATCAAGAAGATTTTTTTTATTTTTTTATCATCTACTGAGGTAGAGTATAGAGGCTTGTTAGTGATTCCATTGAGGCATATAGATTCAAGGGATTCTCATAGAGTTTGGTATTTAATTCAGATGACCTAAAATTATCTATTGTGATAACCAGAGTACTATTCAATTTTTTAAGAATTTGGTTTAGCATAAGTGGACCAAACACACACACACACACATATCACATTCACTTCATTAGATATTTTATTCATAAGGACATCACTAATCTAAGATATTTTTAGATGACAGACCAGATTGTAGACATCTTCACCAAACCATTCATGGTGAATACGTATCTTCACTTGCAATCTCTTTGTAAGGTTCAACACATTACAACATCTTCTTCTGGGGGGACTTTTATTCTCTTTTTTATGTCTCTCTTTTAGGGGAAAGTTTTTCCTACAAGTTTTCTCTTTTTACCTACTTTATGAGAGATTATTTTTTACATGGGTATCTCATCAGGTCTATATTTTTGGACCCTTATTTTTACATTACCCACATAAGTTATACTTATAAGGGGTGTTATAGTAGGGGTTTTCTTTTTTCTCATATTTATTTATTATGGATTTTTTTCCTATTCATCCAGTCAAAATGTAACTTTGAATATACCTAAGCAAGCTTATCCATAAAATTTGAAAAACTTCGAGTGAAGTAACTCCATTTACTGAATATTCTAGGTATGAGAGTTCCTCTTCTATTATTGACTCTCTAACTGCATTTCTTAGATGATTTACTCATGCACCCCTATTTATATACCTCTCTTGGTGAGATATTATTCAATGGAAGATTAATTTTGGCTCTTATCTTGTTTAAGAAATAATTTTATATATGTGATTTTATTTTTGTATATTTATTATATTGTGTACTTGCTTGACTCGTGCTTATCAAAAACTCATATATTTACTTGATCTCAAGATTTTAGCATCCACTTTGATAAAACAAACAAGCAAACATTAATCTTTGAAGTTAAATAACCAATATGTTAAAAATACAATCTACATATATAATGTAATAAAAGTAGATGCATAAATAGGCAAATTTGAGCAAAGACAAATTTTATCATAAAGTATGTAAAACTACACAGAAAATAGTTAGTCAAAAAATATTTACTTTGCAACAAAAAATAAATAATACATAAAAGAGTTTGAGTTTAATCAAAATGGGGACAAAGAAAATGAGCCACTTATAAAATATATATGATGTGAAGCAATAGAATAAACATCGCATGAAGACACATCAAACTCTCTAGAAGATCTATCATTTTTAGAAATCCAAATAGTGTTAACCTTAAGGTAAGAGATTTATTCATTTTTCAACAATGCAAAGTGTCATGAGTAGATTTATCACAAAATTTACATGAATACAATTTCTAACATTTAGAAATATGATTCTTGTATTTTATACAACATATACAAGGTTTAGATTTTTTAACTAAAGCATGAACATTCAAAGCATTATAATCAAAATAAGTTGTCTTATAAATTTGTCGATGAGGATGATAATATGATTCTGAATGCACATGAGAAACAATTGAATTATTAAAACCAAGACCTTTACAATTTGCATCCAATTTAAAAAAACTAGGTTTAAGAATACTATTAGTGCACTTATCAAGTCCACCACCCAAATAACTTATAGTGTGCATGATTTTTAAGGTGGGGTTGGTAGAATAAACGTTCAAAGAAGTTTTAGGTTGTTTAGGATTAAAACGAGTTTTATCGATATAAGAGAGAGTATTATGTGTAAAAGATAAATTTATTATTAAAAGCGTCAATAGAAGATTGCATTGTTATCAATTTTTCATTAAAAATACATTGTAAAGCATGAAGATTATCATTTTGACATACAATTTAGTATTTAATAACATGAATTTTATCATTTTTGAGAAAATTAATTTATGAAACATCCTTAAATTTTTTTTAAAAAAATAACTAATTTAAAAACCATTGCATATGAAAAAATAAAATTACCTAATTTAATTTTACATTAAAAAAAATTTGAGAAATATAAATACAAAATATCTCACACTTAAATAAGGATCCTTAAAATAACAATAAAACTAAAAAAAACATAAAGAAATTAAAAAAAGCCTTTTTAAAAAAAAAAAAAAAATTACAAACACCATTAATAATCTATATAACAAATACCAAACTTGTCCACTTTGAAACACGTTGCAAGAGTTAAGAGGCAAAAATGTATCCAATGAAATAAAGGCATTACACATTGGTCGTTAACAGATTTAAAAGAAGAAAAGAGGCACAAGCATGAAACTACAAGAACTGAGACAAAAATGTATTCAATGAAATAAAGGCATTACACATTGGTCGTTAACGGATTTTAAAAAAAGGAAAGAAGCATAAGCATGAGACTACAAGAACTGAGGCAAAAATGTATTCAATGAAATAAAGGCATTACACATTGGTCGTTAACGGTGTAGAGTAAGGCCAAGCATGAGACTACAAGAACTGAGAAAGAGATGTAACAATAAAGTCTTCACTAAATAAAATATATTAACAACCTAATTTCACACTTAAAAAAATAAGTAAAGGACTGTGAAGGGTAGCACAAAAGATAAAGAGCCCAAATCACCGTAAAATCCAGATTGCCAAAAATTGGTAGAAGCAAATAAAAATAGCTTGAAACGAGGTGCCACAAACATTGGAATATGTAGCAGATAAAATATTAAATAGAACGTCAACGTGATAGGAAAACTGCCAATAACCAAAATTCCAAATAAAGATATAAGATTAGAACGTCAAAGAGAAGAGGTAAAACATATTAGGTAGAAGATAATACATACGGTGAAATGTCTTACCAGTAGAAGTATAGAAGCTGTAAAATGGCCTTAAAAAAGATGCAGAGGAGAAAGGGAAACCTTGGGACATAGTGAAATTAGGATAACAGAAAAAAAAAGTATTAATGTTTTTCATGATAAGTATCAAAATGCCATGAAGAGAAAGGCGTTAAAAAAAAAATTTACAAAAAAACATGCATATTTAAACACCAAACATAAGAAAATAGCTATAAAAAAATGTTGCTAAAAAGAATTAAAAAAAAAACAAATAAGGAAAGCGCTACTTACAAATATAAGAAATGAACAGGTGTATAAAAAAAAGGTAAAACACTTAGATAGAGCAATAAAATAAAGCTGGACCAGAACAAAGAATGTAGTAGGAGAAAATATTACAAGTACACAAGCTAAACATAATTAAAATTCTTTTTAGAACCAAAATGTCAATTTTAAATTGTTAATCCAAAAGTATTATAAATATCTATTATTAATAATAATATAATATTAGTTAGTTGTGAAAAAAGAGACGAGAAGTAAAATGCCCAATCATCTTAAAAAAAATTGTAACAAAATAATAGTAAGGACTAAGAATTTAAAAAAATGTAATTTTTTTTTTGCTTTTTTTCAACCTGCGAATCCATAAAAAACTCAACATTCAATATTAGAAAAGTCATAGCTTTAATACCATGAAATAATATTTTTCAAGAATAGAATGAAATAATGTCTAAAATAAGTAATGGAATAATGTTACCTTAACAAAGTGAGCAAACCACAAATTCAAGATAAGAAATTTCACAAGTTGGGAAACTAATGAATGGAGAAAAACCTCACAATCTATTAAAAATCTTGTAACAATGAATAACTCCAAGTACATAGCAAGAAAAAGATAAGAGTGAGAGAGAGAATGGATTTATGCCAAAATAGAATCACAAGGATGCAAGAGCAAGAGAAAAATTGTACAACCACTAAAAGGCAAGAAAAAAGGAGGAGAAGAAGGCAATAAGTAAAGCTAGGAAGAATAAGGAATTACATGTGCAAGTTTCAGCATGTATGCCAAATAACCTTAATCCTCTTACAAGTGAGGAAGATGTATGTGCCATGAAAATGGATGGAATGACATTACATACAAGTAACTTCAAATCCAACAAGTGGATTACGGAGGTGAGTGACACCTCAAAAGGCTAGGATAAAGTGAATTTATAAATATAATAAATACAAACATATATAAGACTTCCAATAACCCTGAAAGACTATTGGAAGGACCCAAATAAAATTAATTCTTCAATACTTCTACATCATTTTCATGAATAGTAAATTAAAATAAATCAATTACACTCTACTCTTATAATTAGATTTACTTAATTTAGATATATTTTTGAAAGAATTAATGTTAGTGGTATATAAATGTCATTAAAGCGGTAATAAAATAATTATATAATTTTTTTTTAAAAATAAAAGGGGTAAAAACTTTATTAAAACTTATAACAGCAAATTACATAACCACCAGCACGAACCAAAGAACAAAACACCAAGAACAAAAGCCTTACGCATCAACTACATTGACATCTACATCAAGAATGGGCTCCAACACCTGGCGTAAATCGCAAAGCAGCTGCTCCCATTCGTCCACCTTATGGCCCTCACCTCCTTCCGACGCCCATTTAGCCAAGCAATCAGCCGCCCTATTCCATTCCCTTGGAATATGGGCAAAAGATACCGAATCCATCAAGGAACTAACCTGGAGTATCTGCTGCACTATCGTGGCCAGTTGCCAACTCACCTCAAAAAATTTCCTCTCCAGGAGCAAATTAATCAAGACTTGTGAGTCTGCTTCACAGATCACCCTCCTCCACCCTAAAGCATAGGCACGTCTCAGGGCAAAAAGGATAGCCAAACCTTCCATCCTATTAACATTTTGAACTCCCTGATAAGCCAAAAAAATAAAAATCACTGATCCGGAAGATTCCCTACTGATCCCACCAATCCCATCTGGCCCTGGATTACCCCTAGAAGATCCATCCGTGTTAATTTTCAAGAGACCAATAGGCGGGGGCATCCATTTCCCCAACTGTTGAACTTTCTACATCCCCCGTATACTTCTCCTGACACATTTAAAACTGGAGATAACCCCCTTATGCCAAACCTCTCCACCATCTCAACATCTTCTCTCTTCAGCGGCAAAGTAACCTCACTCTTCGCTTCAATAGATTCCTGGATCATTCTTTTAATTCTATTCTAGACCTGCTGAATCTCCATATTTTCATCTCGAAAAATCCTACGATTCCTTTCCAACCATACTTGCCAAAGCAAAAAAACAGGGCCAGCGTACCACGCATCCTGCATGAAGGGGGTCGATGAAGGTGGACGACCCACTCTAGACCAAAAATTGGCCAAGGAGACATCGTGAATGCACTGGCACCTCCACACATCCCACCATAAATGCCATAAGTGAAGAGTGAAAGAGCAGCGAAAGAATAGGTGAGAGGAGTCTTCCTCTTTGCAATTGCAAAGAACACACCTCGAAGGGCTAGCAAAGCCCCTCTTTCGAATATTATCCCAAGTCAAACATTTTTTCCAGACTAAAGTCCAAATAAAACAGTTACATTTCGGCTAAGAGAATCCATTCCAGACTTTTTCCACCACTGAACTTTCTCTCTACCCTCATATTGCTAAGAAATCAGCTCCTGATAACCATAAGACATAGTATACTTCCCCTTGGGGTTCGGGGACCAGGCCAACACATCACTATCCAAAAGTGCATTGCAGCTGCAGTAAGATAGAATATGATGTAGCTCTACATACTCTGCCTCCAAACCATGAATCGACCACTCCTCAGGGGTCTTCCATCTAGCATCCATCACCTGCCCTTGAAGGGAAAGATATTTATAATCACACACCCTGGTCCATCCAACCTTGCCAAACCTCTGGGATAGAATTCTTAGCTGAGGATATTGGACAATTAAGGGAGGGTAACCATCCCAGGAGTCATGCCAAAACTGAGCCTCAACCCCACTCCTGCAAATCCAAAATAGACCCTTCTTAATCAAAGCTGCACCTTTCTTGAGAGTCGCCCAAATCATCGAGCCTTTCCTAGTCACTTCATACCTCAAGAGATCCCTCTAGGGGATCCCAAAGAAGTACTTGTGGGATAAGACTCTAGCCCACACCCTCTCTTGTTCCACACACCAGTGCTAGTATAGCTTGGTGGCCAAAGCAATACCAGATAGTACAAATTATCGTAATCTAAGACCACCAAACCTCTTTGGACTACAGACCACCTCCCACTTAATGAGGCTCCACTTGGTAAAATATAAATTATCTGCCCATAAAAACTGTCTAGTTAAGGAATCTAGTTCCTTAACAAAGCTCATCAGAGCCACCTAGATCATACACCTGTAGATAGAAAGAGCATGCACCACTGATTGAATCAGCTGTATCCGTCTAGCAAAAGATAATCAACGATGGGTCCAATGATTCACTTTGCCTCTGAACTTGTCTAAAATTGCCATCCATGACTCCTTAGACTATCGGGCAGTAGAGATTAGAATTCCTAAATATAGCAATGGTAAACTCCTAATTTAGAACCTGAGGATATGCGCCACTCTTCGTTGTATGGAAGGTGGGGTATTAAAGAAAAAAATTGAAGACTTGCCCTCATTAATTACTTGTCTTGAGGTAGCGAGGTAAACTTCCAAACTTTTGTAGATGTTAGACGCCTCCCTAGTAGTTGTCATGCCCATCAATGCCACATCATCCACAAACTAGAGGTGAGATTGTACAGGAAGGCCCCCACCCCAATGCCAGCATTAAATAGCACCATTATCCACATTCCTTTTGATCAACCGTCCCAAGCCTTCCTTCAATAGAAGAAACAAGTAGGGAGAGAGAGGGTCACCTTGCCGCAGACCGTGAGAATCCCCAAAGAGAGTAGAGTGTTCGCCATTGACCAGAACTGAAAAGGAGGTCGAGTTCACACAACTCATAACCCACTGTATCCAATCTTCCTCAAAACCGAAGGCACCCAAAACCTTCTAAAGGAAGGCCCACCGAACTCTATCATAGGCCTTGGACATGTCCAACTTAATAAACATCGCTTTGTCATTGGACTGGGTCATGGAATGGATAGTCTCCGTAGCCACCACCACCCCATCCAAAATCTAATGGCCCTCCACAAAGCCACCTTGCTCCTCAAAAATAAGCTCTAGCAACCACTTCTTTAACCTCTCTGCAATCAACTTAGATAAAATTTTATAAGTGACGTTGCAAAGGAAAATGGGCTAGAAAAGACTCAACTGATCAGCCCCCTCTCCCTTGGGAATGAGAGCCAGGAAGGTAGAGTTCAGAGCCCGAAGCATTTGCTTATTCCTTTGATATTCTTGAACAACTTCTAGTAGATCTAGTTTGATAATTTCCCAAAATTCCTGGAAGAACTCAATCGAGAAGCCATCTGGGCTAGGCACCTTTCCTTTCGGCATCATTAAAACAATCCTCCTTATCTCCTCCAAGGATATATCCCTCATCAGCTGCGCTCTCATATCCATGGTCACCAATGAAGGGATACAGAAAAGGACTTGATCCTCATCTATCGAGTTCCCCTGCGCCTGTTCCCTAAATAGAGAAGCAAAATACTGCACTGTCTCATTAAGGATACCCTGCGTAGAAGAGACAGTCCCCCCGCTATCCATCACCAAAGAAGTTATCCCATTGATATGTTGTCTGGCTTAGACCAAATTGAAAAAGAAGGCAGTATTCTTATCCCCCTCTTGAATCCATTCGATTCGGGCCTTTTGTTTCTAAAATATTTCCTCTCTTAGTTCCCATTCCTCTAATGCTTTTAAAGCCCTGGCTTTCTCCTTCTGCAAAAAATCAGTCAATCCCTCCTCCCTAACGACTCTGGTAATGTCGTTCAACTCTTTATGGGCCTCATTTTTCCTATGGAAGATGTTCCCAAAACTTTGTTGGTTCCACCTTTTGAGCTGGTACTTGATGAATTGGAGTACCTTAGCAAAAGTATACATGGTTGTTTCCACAGCAGGCCTGCCTATCTTCCACCAATCTGCCACCTGTCCAAACAAGTCTGGATTCCTGAGCCACATGAGTTAAAACTTAAACGGTGGTTTTTGAGGTGAACAGGCTGAATAAATTATCATTTTTATGGGCCAGTGGTCCGAGCCTCTCCAATCAAGTATCTCCATGCTAGAAGACCATAAACTCCCAACCCAATAACAGGAGGTCATGAATCTGTCTATGCACTCAGTAATGCATCTGTACCTCACTCTTCTGTTATTCCAAGTAAAGCAACCATTATCAGGCTTGATATCTACAAGATTGAGTGTTGCAATATTATCCTAGAGCGAAAAAGAAGGTTCCAACCTTGCATTACCTCCTCTTTTCTTTGTTAAATCTAAAATAGCATTGAAGTCTCCAGCAACAATCCAAGGCAGGTAAGGAAATAATCGACAAACCAAGTGGATATTTTTCCAAACCAGAAGTTTACCTTGAAAATATGTAGGAGCATAGACATTGGAAAAAAGGACTGATTCACCTGACTCCATACACAAGGCCACCATAGATAAAGATGACTTAAAAGAAATCTAAGACACTGGTTGGATCTTTCACGGATTCCAGAAACATGCCACACCCCCTGAAGACCCCTGAGCTCCAATGCACTGACATAAACCATGCCTCCATAACTTAGGTGCAATATTTCTCATATCATTCACAGAAACCTTCGTCTCCTGAAGAAAGAGAACATCAGGTGCTTGACATCTAACTAATTCCCGAACAGCCTTTTGTCTAGGGCCACTGTTTAGGCCCCTTACATTCCATGAAATAATGATCATTTTATAGGAGTTAAAAAGTGGGAATCTAAGGTCTTAATAGCACCTGACTCAACCAAGGTCTCCCCCATCATCTTAATTTTTTTTGTGTCCTTCTTACACCCCATTTTAATGCTTTTTTCTGACATCCCCTTCTTCCTCTCCTTCTGAAGAATGCCCAAGTGAGGAGAAGATTTGCCTCACTTATTTATTTCTCTCACCGCAGTCCTTGATGGAAGGTCTACAACCTCTACGTTATGTCCCTGATCACCATTGGTCTCCACCACCATCTGTTCCCCTGTCTGCCCCTCCACGACCATGAGTAAGGCCGATTCCTCCTGAAGAAACAAATGAAGATTGGCCAAATTAATCTCTGTTCTGGATCCTCCCACCAGTTGCTCCACACTCAATAATCTTGGGTTTACTTCTTGTTGGCCCAATTCATCCAAGACTTCAAACCTGTTAAATGAGTCTTCATCTTGTTGCTCCATAAGGGACCTCTTCTGGCCTCTATTTCAGTTTTGACCTTTCACCTAAACAAAACCTTCATCATCCTTGCCCTCGTCGATCCCAGACTTCTTCCCTTTATCAATACTTGGAGCGGTACTAGGTGGCGATTGAGATTGTTGCTCCACTGGCTTAGCCTTCGGGCACCTACGCACTAGGTGTCCATATTCATGACATAGGTGACACCTGAAGGGAAGGGTCTCATAGTCCAGTTGTTGCACTCAAGAATATGAGCCTACAGTCATCTCCACCACATCAGGCAGTGGTTTTCTCAAATCAATTTGCACACAAATATGAGCAAAAGTCATAACTTTCTTACCTAGAGTATGTGTAGAAGACCCCACCGGCCTTCCCAGCATCGAAGCTAGCATCTAGAGAACATCCTCTCGACAACATTCAATAGGAAATATGGGTAGCCTGACCCACACCAAAACCTGATTTGGTAGTTCCTCAGATGGATTAAAACCTGCATGCCAGGGTTTGACAAACAATCCTACCTGATTGTAAAAATAAGGCCCCCTCTCAAAAACCCTGTTTCGATCAGCCAAGCATATAAACATCACCATGAAGTAATTATTTGCCAATAACATGACCTCCATTTCTCCCTCAATTTCCCACACTCTTCTGGTCCAACTTTCCAGAAATTGAAGGGAGACTCTCAATCCCAAAAACTTGCAATACAGCGAGTGCTTAGAATAATATTCCACATCCTCAAAAATCATGTCAAAGGGGATTACCAGTTTGGGTCGCTCCTTGCACCACTCCAGGCATCCATTAATATTCATGATATGGGATCCCCTAGGCAAGCTCCAGTCCACAACACCTATATTCTGGGTAGAAAACTCATTTCCCATTGTGTTAACATGCTACCCCGTCCTGTTCACACCCACGGCTTCACTAAAACTCCTAATAAGCACAGTCTTTGAATGTTCCAGTTGAGCCATAACCATGCCCTTTATGGTATGTCTTGATGTTAGGCTGCCTCAGTATCTTCCCCACATGCCCGTCACCCTCTCTTCTCTTGTACAATCCTGTTATGGCCTGAACAAGCTAGGGCACGGCTGCCCTAGCTCGACTTTGACTTGCAGAGCCTCCAACGTGCCATTGTCATTTTATGAGATAATAGTAATAAAATAATTATATCAATAAATAAATAATAATATATTTTATTATTTAAATTACATAGCTAATATATACATTAATAAATAATAAAATACATGGTTATAAAAAATATCGATGTGAGTTGGGTGGGAGGTTGATCTCATTGGTTACAATGTTTCACTCCCATTATAAATTATTTTATGTCGTAATAACATTGACCCAATGCATTTTAATACACATAAGCTTATGAGTATTCAAATATTTGAGATATTCAAATATTGGTAATGTGAAGATATAATTAGAAGAAGCAAGGAGAGGAAGGATTATATTAGGTCAATATGTTTGTTAATGAATGAATAATCATTATAGTTTTTTAGCTCCTTGTGAGGTTTTTCCACGTATATCTAACATTGTGCAATTATGTATTTTCCTTCATTCTTCATATATAAATCTTACATGTTCTTACAACTATTTCAACATGATTTCAGAGCAAGTTTGATAGGCATCGATAAGACTTGACAGTTGATTTTTTTGGTTTGTGAAGAATACCATACCCCTATACAATTAATTATACATACAATATCACCCTTGTATGACTTCTTGTATGACATAGGAAGAATATAAATTAATTATGGTATCACCTCAGAGCCTGTGTAATTTTATCTGAGTTGTTTTGGATCATTTTAAAAAGCTCATAAATAATATAAGACTCCAAAAAATAATCCAACAAGTAAATTTATTTTCAAACTCCATTATGGAATCTGTGTATAGTCTCTTGTATGGCATATGACGAATAAAAAATTATTTTGGCATCCTTGTGGAGTTTGCGGAGTTGAATCTCTATAATTTGATAAGAAAGCACTCAAACTTCAATCCAAACATCAATCTTAAAGTGAAAAATCTTTCTTGTGGCATGATGGTATGACATGGTATAACTTGAGAGGTGTAAAAACCATAAAAAATAATTACAATTTATTTGCTACCTATAATTTTGTTCTAAGTGGTGAAATCTTCTATTTTTTCCCCATTAAGACCTCCTACAAACCCTGTGGAAGCATCAAAACATATTCTTAAAAAAACTCTCCCTCTTGAGCATGATGGTATGGCATGTGTGGGATGCAAATAATACAAAATTTAGTTTTTGAATGTCAAATATTAGTTTATTTGTCTTTGAATACTTCAAGATATTTTTTGAAGGTTGTATGATCTCTTGTAAACCCTATCTTGGATTCTTGGAAGCTTCCTGTCGTGATCATGTTTATGCAATACTTGGCCTTTATATCTATATTTTAGAAAATATTGAAGGCCAAAATCATATGATGGTGGTATTTTAAATATTTGTAAAGTTTTTTTTATCTTCTTTGAGATGAATCAAATCATCTCTTGAAATGCTGAGATTACAAACTTTATTAGAGGGATGGTAGCTACCAACATTCAAAGATTTGATATTTGACACTTTACCACTCAAAAGAATACAAGAGTAATAAAACTTTACCACTACCTTAATTGAAGGTTAGAGAGTTTCATAATCATAGTCATCAAATCAATTGATATCATCAATGATGAGAGAGATAAAGAACATAAATATTAGGACAAATAAGGTTAGAAACATCCTATATATTATGCTTAGGTAAGAAATATGTTTAAATATCAAGTTCACTAAATTTTTAGCCCTAAAATGTATTTAGATTGGGTTATCTAGGTTTAAGGGGGTAGATATAACCTAGGGCATAAGGATGATAAACTATCTTTATAGTAGGTCAATTAGATGTTAAAATTGTATATAGCATATGTTAAATTCATTAAAGTGAGATAGGCTAAAAATACTAAGTACAACTATGTTAGATATAAAAATAACAAAGAAGTAACATACTAAGCTAGTTTTGATACTAATTCAGTTATGGATATGGAATAAGAAAGAAGCAGATTGGAATAGGAATCTAGAATAATCATTAGATTTTGGATTAAGAGCGTGTAGAGCTATGTACACTAGCGTCAACTTTAGATAGTTGCATTTACACTACTGTCTGAACTTGATGTAGGTTTCCTATATAGAATACCTACTAGAAAAAGATGTGACCACTTGGATGCATCTGGGTTTGTCTTTGCCTTCACTCTAGTATATTCAGATCTAGGTAATGGATAGTCACTCCTCATGAATTTGCAAAACCCTATTTCTTATCTTCATATTGACTTTGGAGGAATACTGGGCACATGGTGTCGAGCTCACCCTAAAGACCCTTCTATCAATTAGTGTTTTCTTCATATCCAATACTCTCAAGAGGGCCTCAAACTAATTTAATTTTCTCTTATATGTTAGCTTGTGTGTTAATCATGCAATATGTACAAAGTAAATACAATAATGACTTAGCTTGTAATTTGGCAAATAAATTTATTGGGATGATCTTTCAGTACTTTAGACCTGTGTATGTGTTGTCTCTATGATTGATATGAAAATAGAAGAAAATGGGGAAGTTTTGATTTATCAAGTACACTATTTAATGCTTTGATAATTTGACTTGGTTTGTATCAGGTCTTATAGGTGAAGAATGAATGAAGATTGATCTTGTATTTATATCAATCCCTTTGGATAAGTGACTTTCATTAAATCATTTAAGATGACCATTAAGATATGTTTAATTTACAAATTAGATGACTTTAGGGCACTAAACACTTATGTTAGAGTAGGAAACCTACATCGATACCAGTGTTTATCCAAAATGTTAGTACAAATGGAATATAAAAGTAGGTAGAGACTCAGAACTTACAGAAGTGGAATATAAGCAAGTTTTAAGCATTATGGAAAAAATAGAAGATCTTGGTCATCAACATAAGACTGGTCAGACCAAGACATAGGCCAAGGGGCACACGATAGAGAAAATGTGAGACTTCAAAAAGTGAGAAAGGTCCAAAACTAAGGGGAATAGCCAAGGTATGAGTTTTCCAAGAGTATACGACTAAGTTGTTATATAATTAAAAATTAGTGTCTACATAGAGCTAGGTAAAAGTGATAAAACTAAGACAAAAGCATTGATGCAAGTGTCTATAATCTAATGCTAGTTTCCCTGCTTACAAAAAGCTAATTTTGAGAATCTAATGAATCAAATAAAATAATCATATTATCTACTCTTGCACCAATGCCTATTAGATCTTCCTACACATCATTGTATAAGATAAGTACTATTTATCTTTCAAATTAATAATTTTATAATGTTGTTTGACTCTACGATTTTTTATATTTAACATATTCTCAAATTCAGTATACTTATTAGAATATTTTAAATTTGAATTATTTAATTAGTATACTTTATCATAACTTATCCAAAATTTATTAGGTTATTCCCCCTACCCTTACCATAAAAATGGTTAAACATTTTGGTGAACCTGACCTTTGAGTCTTATTTTGAAAACTCTAGCTTACCTTAGGGCTTTCAACCCTCTACAATTTCAAATTTAATTATGATTTCCCTATCGTGTTAAATTATTTTCTAGAATTTGTATGTCTCTTTTTTCTTGTTATCATCTTAGTCTTCAGAACATAAATAAAATGGTAAAAATGAACACCTTCCTCCTTTTAACCCTCAGGAGGTTGATAACTCCTTCCCTTTTAACTAAGTCCATGTTATCATTAATCCAAGGGAAAAGGTAACCCATTCTATAGTGCCAAATTAATGTAACCAACATGTCCTTCCTCAACCCCCTCCACCTCTCACATCTCCTCTCGATGGTGTGTGTATGCATATTTATTTTGAAGTACATAGGGTTTGTGAATATAATCCCTCAAGGATAAAATAATCAATATGGGAAACTTAATACAATAGTTGTAAAATCAAAATAAATATTTTAGTTTGAACATCACATCGTTAGAAAACTATGTCACATATGTAAAGAATATAGCTAGTGTTATCCATGCATTTGTATCTTCATTTAGAAATTTTATGTATAACAAGACTTCATATCCAAATAGAAATATATAATAGAATACATCTACAACAAGTGATTCAAAAATTATATAAAAGGCTAATAATAGTTCAAGTGAGATTCTAAGGGAAATTATTAAAAATAATTATATCAAACTACCTCCTTTGCATCCTGTAAGGAGATAAAAATACTATTTAGCATATCATATAACTCACGAGCATCATACAAATAGTTATTTGGATTTAAATAAGAAAATAAAAAATTAAACTTGACATTAGTGATCCTATAATAAATGCATCAATCAATAAACCCACTCACCATATACATGCATCTTCTATAACAAGAGTGTAAAAAGAACTAGTATGGGTACAAAATGAAAATTTAGAGAAAAAATAATTGCAATTGAAAAAATTATAACAAGAAAATATTCATAAGGCAAAATTATAGGAATAAAAGATTAAAAATGCATAATTAGAGTAATAAAAGATTCAAAAGGCAAACTTAGAACAAACAAGCTTACAAAAAAACACAAGATTAAAAAGAGAAATTATAGAGAGAATGGTTTGAAAAGTAAATATTCCAACAATAAAAATTGAAATTAATAAAAGAGAATTTTCCAAATCAATTTCAAGATAAGCCAAAAAGTTTGCTTCAATAAGGGTTTCTAACAAAAAGAGGTCAAAAATCAAGAGACACTTGAAAAAGCTAAAGTTTCAAATGTGGTTGCATAAGGGTAAATGAAAGATTTTCCTCATATCAAGGCCCTTTCATTATCATTACTCACATAGATGGCAAGAAAATTACATATATCAAGGTTACATACTATTAATATTAAAAAAAATGTTCTATTCCATGTATTAGTTCTCTTAGAAATAAACATTAAAAAATAGATCAAACTAGTGCAATTTTAACAAATATGGGATCAATTCATTTAAGAGTTTTATTTTCTTCAAAAAGAATGTTCTCTTACATTTCATATTATTTATGATCAAAGTGCATGAAAATTTCTGATTGGAAAATAATGGTTACACTCAATAGGATCAATGATTGATAAAAACATTGGTTACATATCATTTGATCATGAAGGTAAAGTCCCATCCTTTTCCAAATAAGGAGAATATCTAAAGGGAAAGTGTAGTCATATAAAATGTCCAAATTGGTAGTTTGAGTGTGGCTTGTGACACCCTATCCATAAGTATTTTTTGCATGATCTTGTGACCCTTCTAGACACCTTTACACTTATTACCAGTCATCAAAAACCTTCTGAATGACCATTCTACCTCAGACAAACTATATTTCCTAGCCCAATCCTATTCCCCCAAGTCTCGAGCCTATAAGATAGGAACACCATACTTGGACTATAGCATCGGACCCTAGGGTGTCCTATTTTTAGTGCTCCTATCCATTTTTACTTTGAACCCCAATAGTCATTTTCATCTAATCCCTATCCTTCATCATGTCATCCTAGTACAAATACATCTGACCCATGACCAATTATTTCCTATAAAATCCCATTCAAAGCTAATTTACAAAGGGAGGTGATAAATCTTACAAAGCAAGCAAGAATTAAAATAAAGCATTAAGGCAAACTTTCTTATTCTCTGCATACATTCACCAAACATAGCTATAAACATATTAAAACCCTCTTACCAGTCCCTAACCACCTCAAACACTATAAAATTAGCATTTTTTCATCCACATCACACTATTACACAAAACACATTAGGTGGAAGAACTACATATAGCTTGATCCCTCTTCACAGTATTGGTATCTAGGTAGTGTGCCCATACAAAGGGTGTTGATTACACATTTAGTGTATCTTACACACTAACCCCCCTTTCTCAAGTGATTCAAAAATAATTTTATCAAGAATGATGGAGGGTTAGGGTCTTGAAGATTAAATCAGCTATATAGAAAATTTCATCGACAATCAGCACTCAATATTTCACGTGTAGGCTCACACAAGAACAACACAAAAAACCATAAAGTTTCAAGTCTATGTGATCAGTTTGGACAAAAACAACAAGAGTAGACAACATCATCGGACACCAAAGTATCTTGTTTTTTGTGCTCTTATCTTTTCATTAAACAAAAGTGAGATTCAGATTCATGACATTGTCTTAGTCCTACACAACTAGTTTCAACCTCTATATCAACCATCTCAACCTGTTTCTAGTGAACTCATATTTCTCCTTATTTATTGCTATTTTTAGAAAGGTAAAAAAGACAAATAAATTATATAAATCAAGATTTTATTTATTACAATATTATTTATTGATTTATTAATCCAGACCCCTAACTAAAATAGGAATAAAACTCTATTATTTCCAAAAAATTAAATCATTTGGTGAACCTGATTTATTTCGTTTGTGCACAAAAACCCTAAAAACCTTAGGAAAATTCTTTGTTAATTTTAGCAATATTTTTTTTATTTTTCCTACATATATAAATCACAATTTCACATTTAATTTTTAAAATTTACCATAGTAATTTTTAAAAATTATTTATTTCAAACCCTAGTTACCTATATTAGGTCCCAGTATTTTCAAAACCTAGCCTAGGGTTTCAAAATTAAAATTTTGAGTTTTTGCACATTGGAATAAATATTCCAATTTTATTAATCATGATTTACTTATACAATGTTTTCTAGTTTCTCTTGCATGCTTGTTTCTTTTCATTTGGCATGACTTCAAAAATGACATAAATACAATGTTATTTTAAGACCAATTCAAATATATTTCATATTTCATTACTTATTTAACATGTTATCTCTATATTATGTGTAATTAAATTAAGAATAAAATCCTTACATACTTAAAGGATCCATCACATAAGCTAGCAACCACCTGTCAAGTTTCAATGTCATATCTTATGCACAGGAAAGAATTTTCTTCTCCTCCTCTCCCCCAAGAGGGTGATAGCTACTTTCCCTCTAATTAGGTCCATTATATAACCTCTCCAAAAGGTTAGGTATCTTATACTATTGTTCCTAATGCATACATTCAACCTATAGCTTCCTTAAACCCTCTTCAACATATGTGCTTACATGTTCAATCGAAAGCAACTAGGGTTTACACTTATGAGACTCTAAGGGATCAAATCACCAGTTTGATCAAGTTAATTTCATATTTACAAACAAAAAATTAGATATTACATGAAAAGATCACAACATTAGAAAATAAAATTATAATACAAAAGTCTTAGAGGTACTCTAGTACCAATCATGTATATGCACCTTCACCTAGTCAATTGGTTGCAAGTAATGTTACATATCAAAAAAATAAATTACAACAAAGTAAATCTACAACTAGTGATTTAAAAATAATTTAAATATAAAATAATAGTTCAAGTGAGGTACTAAGAAAAATGATTAAATCTAAGTTGATCAAACTACCTCCTATACATCTAGTGAGAAGATCCAGATATTATTGTGCATATCATAGAATGCATGGGCATCACATAGATTCATGTTTGGCATTGAAAAATCATATACAATAGATAATTAATAATTAATACCCTATACAAATTAAATAAATCAAGCAAGCCACAGTGACACAAGAACATATTCATAAAGGGTCAAATTTAGAAATAGTACAAAAGTGGTTACCAAAGCATAAATCAGAATAACAAAAAGATCAAAAAGCAAAATCAAATCAACAAATAGTACCATAAACATAGGTAAAGCATGAAAAATATGAAAATATACCTCTCTAAAATGAGGCTCAACTTTCAAAGAAGTATGGGTTTGGTTAAAAATATCTACAATAATTTTATTATCAAGGTTAAGGGTTGGGCAAGCATGCTCAAGGCATCACTACTCCTATTCTAGCAGTTAATAATATTTGTCACCAAGGTTTGGGATTTATTGAACATCCTAAATCAAATCATTCACAAACATAATTTATCAAAAAAAAATATCTAGATACAAAAAAATTCAACACTAGCATTCCATTGGTTCAAAATCAAGATGATAATAATGAGTGAAACAATATAGGTTATTATGATTTCCAAAATATCGACAATGAATCCAAATATTCAGAGTCATATTCACATCCATTCCCTCATGTTTCACAATCACTCATGATTCCTATGTTTGATACAGGACACCATGACAGGGAGTCTCTTTCGAGATTCATTGGTTAATATCATTTTTCTCAACTTACTTGTACATAATTTCTTAGCTTACTTGTACATAGTTTCTTTTCACTTTCTTATACATAGTTTCCTTATGATTAATTATACATATATTATTTCAAAATACTAAAAAATATCTAACATGTTAAAATACAAAAACATTCAAATAACTCAAAACACCAAAAACACTTTTCAATTTCATGCATTATCCATGCTTTACATTTCTACTACCATGCTAGACTTACATTTTGCTATTCTATATTATTGTTTGTCAATTTATTTATATTACCATGCTTCACTTGATCTTTTTTAAGTGTGTACAGTGACACCTAGATCCTTGATTGCTTCACTATATCCATCGAGGGGGCATCCTACTTCTACATTCAAGACATACATCAACATATCTACCCATCAGGGGAATATTCTACATGACTACACCATCCAGGTTATGTCATTCCTACAACACACACTCTAGTTATCATGTAAATGTATATTACTTACTAGTTTACATAGATTATTCTATCAACACTCACGATTATATATCACTTTTGTATTTCTTAACATCTACCTACTCTTTTACTACATGTTTTGCATACTTTCACTTCTTGATTTTATTAGTTAGATGTGATAATATTTCTAGCATTTACATGCCTTCATTTCTTCATTTGAGTATATATATGTCATTGCACTCCTATGTTCTTATTTTTTTACTTGTGTGTGCCTTAAGACATTCGCCAATGTCCTTTGCTTGTGCTCTTGTATGTGCTTGTGGCCCTCATGTCAATATTGCTTGTTTGAAATTGTATGTGTATCTGAGCATTTGAACATGTTGTGTATGCTTGCTTTCCTAATTTGAGTGACATGTGTCCATGTCCCTTGTTTGCTTAGTCCCTTGACCTATTTTGTATGCTTCTTTATTTTTGCCTTGTGTGCTTATTTGTTTCTCAATTGTTTGCAATGCCATGATCCACATCATGCATTATCTTTCCTTCTTAGATGCCATAAAGACATCATGTTTCATCCCATTAACAGATAATCATATTTCTAGTTTCAGTTCAATATACTACACATGCTATTACATTATTACATCTATCTAGACATACCCCTATTGATCTAACAATTTCCAATACAAAATATTATATCTTAAGACATCTTTTAGATTACCATTGCTATATCATGTATTTCACAACATAACACACTTGTAGAGCTCTTTATTCTGAGGGTAGTCATTGTAAGGTCTTCATTTCTACTCTCAGAAGAGGGGGAAACAAATAAGGGTTTTTTCATAAAGATCAAATCCTTTTACTAGTCAAAAATCAATTTTTAGAACACTCATAATAATAATCAGAACACAAAAAAAGCAGAATAGACTAGAAAAATAGTGATGAGAATATAATAGTCATTAGAAATAGCAAAGGATAAGAGTGTCAAACCTGGATAATATTGTCAGACACCAAAGTGTCCCATTTTTGGTGCTCCTATTTAAATATCTAAAAACTCAAAATATTTAGAAATGGATAAAAAAATAAGGTCAATTATAGTTTTTTCAGCTACAGTTCACATCAGATTGGGTAGTTTTAGTATGGTTTCACTCAGAGTACCCAGATATAGGGGGAATCATGCGTAGCATGATGGCTCTAGCTTCTAGTTTTAGAGTGGGCAGTTGGTATAACTTTCATATCAAAATTCATGTTTCAAACACCAATGATTGGAGGCAATGTGCACAACACATTTGCCTTCTTTTCTTTCTAGTTCATTGTATTACCTAGGTATTCTTAGTATTTATGTGACTTACTCTATTTTTAGGTGGTCGGCATCATTTCAGAGTGGCTTTCAGATAAGCTTAATTCTCAATTTTGAAGTGGCTTTCATACAATCCTAATCTCTACCTTTCAGAGTGGCCAAGATTGGCCTAGTTCTCAATATACATTCAGCTATCCACACCACATTGTTAGATTATAGAGCATTCATGGGCTTCATGAGCTATCTCATACAACATATATCCATACTAGTATCAATTTATAGTTCATACTTAGAGAGCAATGATGGAGACAAAGGACTAGCTAGCCTTTGTATTCTTATGTGACATACTTAGAGGGATTGGACACACAATCCAAATATCAATTAACACATGCATGATCACATAGCTATACTTAATGGGCGATAATGGCGCTAAAAGGCCAGCCTTTGTATTCTTGAGCCACTCTTAAGGGATTGATCACTCAAATCTATTCATGATATTACTTTTGGTACAACACATACCCAACATCACTCAACATTACTCACCATCATTCAACATCACAATAGGTTTTGTATTGTTCACATACCTAGTGAGGTGTATTCATTTCTTTCTCTTCCTCTCTCTTTTACCTAGTTTTTGTACATTCTTAATTTAGACATAGCATTTCTAGTAAGAATTGATCTACTCCTTTTTTTTTTTTTTATAGATTTACTCTTCATGATGTGCTCTCTCTATGCACACTCAACATCACACACATCTTCATGGGCTTTACCCTTGCAAGTAAGTTCAGGTACACTTTTTACTTTTCCTTTATCCTAGTATTTTTCTTTGTTGCATCACTAGAATAAAAAGGCAAATATAGTCATATAAAATATCCAAATTGGTATTTTGAGTGTGGCTTATGACACCCTATCCATAGGTATTTTTTCTATGATATTGTGACCCTTTTAGACACCTTTTCTCTAATTATCGATCATCTAAAACCTTTTAAATGACCATTCCACCTCAGACAAACTCTATTTCCTAGGCCAATCCTATTCCCCTAAGTCCCAAGCTTGTAGGATAGGAGTGCCATACTTGGACTATAGTATCAGACCTTAGGGTGTCCCATTTTTGGCATTCTTATCCATTTATACTTTGAGCCCCAACAGTCATTTTCATTCAATCCGTATCCTTCATCGTGTTGGCCTACCATGAATACATCTGACCCATGATCAAGTATTCCCTATAAAATCCCATTCAAAGCTCATTTACAAAGGGAGGTGATAAATCTTACAAAGCAAGCAACAATACAAACAAAGCATTAAGGAAAACTTCCCTATTCTTTGCATACAATCACCCAACATAATTGCAAACATACTAAAACCCTCATACTAGTCCCTAGCCACCTTAAACACTATCAAATTGGCATTTTTATATCTACATCACACTATTACACAAAGCAAATTAGGTGGAAGAACTACATATGGCTTGATCCCTCTTCAAAGTATTGGTATGTAGGTAGCATGCCCACACAAGGGGTGTGGATTACACGTTCAATGCATCTTACACACTAACCCCCCATTTCTCAAGTGATTCAAATATGAATGTATCAAAAATGATGGTGGGTTAGGGTCTTGAATATTAATTCAGCTATATAGCGAGTTTCATTGACAATCAACACTCAAGATTTCACAGGTAGGCCCACATAAGAACAACGTAAAAACCCAAAAAGTTTCAAGTCTTTGTGACTAGTTTGGACAATAGCAGCAGGAGTGGACAATAGCACCAGACACCAAAGTGTCTTATTTTTGGTGCTCCTATTCTTTTTTTGAATGAAATCCAAATTTAGATTCATGACACTGTCCTAGTCCTACATAGCCAATTTTAGCCATCTTAACCTGTTTCCAACTAAGTCATATTTCTCCTTATTTGTTGCTATTTTTAGAAAGGTAAAAAATATGAATAAATTATACAAATTAGGACTGTATTTATTGCAATATTCTTTACTGATTTATTAATCTAGACCCTTAACTAGAATAAGAATAAAAATCCATTATTCTCAAAAAAGTTAAATCAAAAAGCATTAAAAAGAAGACATATCTTCAACTAATATATACACAAATACAAGTAATGGAATATTAGTAAAGGTAAAAGACACAATACATGTTGTAAAAGAGAAATCACAAATGCCAATTCCATAGTATGGGGTAGTTAGCTACTCATATACAGATACAATAGAAGATAAGAGTGACATTTCACAATTTTGACATCAAAATGATAATGATTATAATACTCCAAATTACTATGATTATCATGATAATGATTACGTAGAATATGAATATGGCAATGACATAATGCCCTCATATAGGCATCTCCTTGATGAGTTCCTTCACTTCTAGTAGAACTTTTCCTTTTACATAGCTTCTTTGTTCTTTAGTTTGATGCTCAGTATTCAACACCTTCTTTAAAAAAATTTCTAAACCCTTGGCTCCATCTTTCATTTTGGGGACACTTGCTCCCTTGTTTGGAAACCCAATTCGAATAATCTAATATGAATATTGTACTAAGATTTTATTGCACATTATTTATTGTTCCTTGTTTTCCTAATAGTGCACACCTATACTTTAAATAACTCCTACTTATACTTTCAAGATCACATCTATTTATGTTTGCATGAATCCACATGACCATACTTGTTATGATATGCTTTAACACTTTATTAAGGGTTGTTCAAAACTCCCCCTCTTCCTCCTATTTTCATATTCTTGTTTCTTACCTTATTTTCAATCTTTTCAAACTCAAGTATGCAAAAGTACAAAAAAATCAAATAATCAAGAAAATACTAAAAAATTCAAATAAAGCAAAAATACAAAAATATTTAGCATGCACATGTTTATTATCCATTGTTGGTAGATAGCATATCATTTCCTTTATATACACACATATATTTCATAGGTACTTGAGTGTGATACATGCATATAATAGATATATGATACATGAGCATACACACGTTGGACCTTTTCCTCTACCCATGTGGCAACTTTATTAGGGGAATCTGCTTCATTGATCATGATTAATAGATGTTACATTATTTTATGATCACTTTACATTACCATGTTTTGCTTATATGATAATGATTACACATGTCTATACTCATATTTACATCTTACATAGTGTGTTAGATATGTTACATATGATACAGTACAGTTTTCTAACATATGCATATATGAACTAGTATGATAAGCTTATGTTGGTTTTTTTATATTTTAATTATTCACCTTACCATATGGATTACTTGAGTGTACTTCTTGTTTTCTACCTTTTTTACTGTGTAAAATTTGAACATGTTCCTTTTATGATGACAAAGGTTCCTTTAAGTGGTGATTATTTGGTGTGAAGACATTTGAATATGTCCCCCCCCCCCTTGAGTGTGTGGCATTTGAACATGCCCCTTATTTTTAGTATCCTTAGAACCATTGTTAATGACACTAAGTGATCTTGTGTGTGTTCTTGATTATTTGTTGATCTTTTGCATGTTACTCCTTGACATTATCATGATTCATATTGTTGGTACCCAAATATGCACTAAGCAATTTGTGCCCTTTCCATGAGATATTAATGTTTGAAAGTCTAACTAATTCCCCCAATTCTCAAGTATTCACTTGGGACCCTGCTTCCGCAATCAAGTCATGAAAACCCCATGAAACTTGGTTTCAACTAACATTTAACATTTTTGTGTTTGTGTTTAATGTAATATTTATAGGGTAAGCGAAAAGTAAATGAAATGGATAAATAATTTTTTTTAAAAGAAATGCAACTTTACATATCAAATGTTGCAATATGCAAGGCGATATCTAAAGCCCAATAGAGATACGAAAGAAAAAAACAATTTTCAAAATTGAAAATTGTAACATGCAAGACAATTTATGCAACCCGCATACATGTAAAGTGTATGAAATTTTCAAAAGCCCACAGAGAAGTTCTAGTGGGGATTGCAATGCTCTAATGCAACTCATTTATGAAAATTCATTGTGCAAATGGAGATCCACGCAGGGGTTTTTGGAAATTCATTGTGCAAATGGAAAAGGCAAAGGGCAATAATGAAGTTTTCAAAGAAACATCGATTTAAATGACAATCCCACGCCAATGTGTAAAGTCCACGTGGAGATATATAGGTGGGTGAAGTGTAAGTTCTAAGGGGCAACGTCAGCATGAAAGCCCACACAAACATATTAAGGGTCTCAAATAAAAGCCAATCGCTGCCCACGTGGAGGTCCATGTACGGGTAAACAAAGGTTTTAAATTAAAAGGCAAAAAGGTGGAGGTTTTCAAATACAAAATTAAAAAGCAATTTTGTATTTACAAATTGTAAAGTGCAAGCCAGTCTTGAAACCCACGATAAAGTTGTAACATGTGCCAAATCAAAGGGAACGACAGAGTTTTTAAAGCCAAATGCAAATTTGCATTTTGCAATTTGAAAATTACAAATGAAGTGTAAAATTCCATGGGATTTCCATGCAGAGATGCAACATTTGAATGCAAGTATGGAAATTGTAAACTGCATAACGAGTTCCCAAGCCCGATGGTGGAAATATTAGATAGAAAAGTAAAATGCAAACTTGTAATTTGTAAAGTGCATATGAGTCTCCCTAGCCTGTGACATTGAAAGGTGTGCCTGCATAAGTTGAAATCCTACCAAAAGTGATGTGCATATCCTCTTCTTGCTTAGAGATGACCCTAAAATAAATAAATCTCGGATTTTTGAGAAGAGGAAAGGCGGTGCTGAATAGATGTCTTTAGAAAGAGAATAGTGTTTTTAAATTTAAGATTTTATGTGGATAGAATACTCTATTGCCATGTGAACCTCTAGTAAAAGACTATAAGAATATGGTCATTCATATTCAAACTTAGTTGAATCTATAGAACAGAAAGAGGAAGATTCAATTGATTTTACAGACAAAGATGTTGAAGCTAAGGATCATAAACAAAATGAAGGCTTCATTCAAGATCAAATATCAGAGATAAGAGTGGGCGAACCATTATGGATATAGCGGTTGTCAAAAATAATATAGAACAAATGAAAACACTACTTCAAATTTTAGAGTAACCACCAGGATCATATTTTGATAAAGTGGATGGTGGCAAACTTCTGTGCCAATTTGCACTTAAAGGCAATATAAATAATGTGGGGAAACTATTAGAAAATGGAACAAGTCCTCTACATGTGGATGAAAAGAATAAGAAGGTTTGCATTACGCTACTTTGTGTGAATATGTATGTCAAATTCAAG
Organism: Torreya grandis; assembly: GCA_037957365.1. Taxonomy (NCBI): domain Eukaryota; kingdom Viridiplantae; phylum Streptophyta; class Pinopsida; order Cupressales; family Taxaceae; genus Torreya; species Torreya grandis. The sequence continues at coordinate 2,561,056 of JARHVA010000537.1, read as the reverse complement.
CAAATGAAATAGTTTATCTAATTTCAAAAAAATGTCAAGTCATTAAAACATTGAAAGCTAAGTGTGATGGGAAAGGAAAGACAGTTCTCCATATTGTGGCTTTTAAGGGACATGATTATCTTTTTGAAGTCTTCGAAGATATAATGGATAAAAAAGATGTAGATGGTCATAGCCCTTTTTATGATGCAATTCCACGAGAGATCAATGGAATTTCTATGATCAACGAGTACCTAGACATTATGAGATGAAAAGCCATATCCCTTGATGGTTTGATAGATCATAGCGGGCAAAACCCATTGCACATGGATGATACAAAGGGAAAAATAAATCAAGTGGACATCCTCTTTTCCAAGTCAAAAATATCTTGCTCTAAATAGACTGAGCATAAAAACACACTTCAGGCCATGGAGAGCAATCAATTCCTTTTAGAAGAATAGGAGTTTGGTGTAGAGAGATGCATTCCTTTCAACAAAAGAAGTAGTTGCAGTTTGCACAGATCTGTAAATAAGATGCAACTTTACAATTCATAAATTGATATCAAATGTCCACCACCCGTCCGTCAATGTAAGAAGGAAGGTCAAAAGGTCCATGGTGTAAGTTTTTAGCGAAGATGCAACATTCATTTTCAATTGCAAATTTCAATGTGAATTCTAAGTTCCCAAACCCACCAAATACATGCCAAGCTAGAGGCAAAGCAGAACTTTTGAGCATAACTACAACATCAAAATGCAATTGTAAAATTCCAATTTACAAATATGCAATAGAATTTCAAAATTCCACTAGCATGTAAAGTTACAATTGAAGCCCAAAATCCTGTCATGCCAAAAAGTGTAAAATTACACCTGGAGTCCAAAGTCCAGCATAAGGTAAAATAATGCAATAAATGCACATAGCATTGCTAGATTTGGCAACAAAAGCAAAAAAGGAAAAGGGCACAAGCAAGTCAATGACAAAAGCTAAAAACAAAGAGCCAAGTGTTGTTTCTAAGGAATACAATGTGGGTGAATATTTTCATCAAATAAAAATGAAGATGCAAAAAATGCAATGAGAGGATATCAACTGGAGAGGTTTGCATCTCAAATCATGACTCCATCAGGTGATTTTCAGCTCGATAGGAAAGTGCAGGCCTGACATATGATTATTGACTGGTCAAATGGACAAAATAACTAGCCATAAATTTTATTCTTTGTTCTTCTCTCGCTTATTTCATTCCTTATTCTTTGTAGGTAAAGAAGTGACTAGATATTTAGATGAAAAGTCACCCACAAGCTTCCATTTGAACAAATGACTAGTTGAAGAACAAAGAAAAGTAGTTACACATGAAGACAAAGTTTGTTTTGCTTTCAAAAAAGTAATATTCACCCTCAATCCCAATTTCATCAAGACTTTCATCCAAAAATATAAAAGTTTGTTGTCAAACTTCATCATGACATGGACAACCACTTACCAGAATGATTTCCTTGTAAGACATGAGCTTTTAGGCATGATCAAAGGGCATCTTCTAGTTAGAGCATCTTGGAAGAATATTTTGGGTGAGATATTTGTATAATTAAAGAGGGATTGTACTCTTTACATAGGTTTTTTTTAGGTTGTTGATTTTATTTCTAGGGTTTAATCTTTTCAACTTTCAAAAGGTTGTTGTATGTTTTTACTCTCTTGCTAAGGTGATTACAACTATACAGTCATTAACAAGCTTTGAGAGCATCTAGTGTATGTCTCCCCTATTTCAAGAGAAAATCCACCATGATTTTCGCCATTTTTATGCATTTTAAACATTATGTACATGGATTTAATTTCAAATTAATGAAAACATCTATGATTTTTATTGTATCTTGTCAATGAAGTGCAATGGTTCATTCTTCATACATTGTTGATTGGGCATTTAGTTTTATGTAGTCATTTTAGGCATGAATCTAGATTATAAATTCCTTTCTGCATTGTGATTTGGTAACATTGTGTTGATAGTCTTTTAAGTACATCCTATACTTATGGAGTTGATAGGAGAAGGTGCATGAGTTTTCACTTGTAGTGTATGCTTTGGAGATTTAGGGGTTAGTTGCATGTTTGCATTGGATTGGCATTAATGAATGCAAACTATTCTTGATGGTTTTATTTAGATTATTTACTTAATATTTTAAATATTGTAATGAATAATATCATGGCTATTAGGAGTTTGTTGTGTTGAAAGCAACCACCCCAACCCACTTTTATATCTACTTAACCCATCCTACATTCCCTACCCCTAAAAATAATACATGTTGTTGAGTATCTTGAGTGTTATTTGCCCACAGATGCATGAATGTTGTATATCTAAAAGGTGTCTATGATTTATCCTTGAAGCCCAACATTGCAATCTTGAATTTGGATCCTAGTTATCAAAATTTTCTTTAGAAATGAAGGTTGCAATCACATGTTATCTATCTTTAATAGCTTGTGTCAAGTTTAGAGCATTTGCCCAATCTATGTGACAATTATTCTCGAGTGGACTGTGCAAGGTTGGTTATGTTCTAGTCATATTTGTGTTTGTGAAAATGATCCCATGGAGATTAAACTATTATATCCCTCCATGTGATCAAGTTACCCCATAGGTCCTCTCACCTTAGTTCAGGTAGAGCCAAAAGTAGTAAGGAGCTAACCATACCCTTTGTCATTATTTGGGTTCAGTCCATCTAGATGCTAAACCCTTCCCTAGATATAATTACATAATTCAATTTTATCATATAAATTTGACATCTTCTCAAGTGTACAAGGCTAAATCCTAAAGGTGTACAATTTGGAACTAACACTATATTGGCACCGTTATCAGGGACATGATCCTCGGCACTTGATGTTGTCAGGGACTCTTACAGAGAGTTTATTTTATTTTAGGTTCTAAATTTATTTGTTTGAGGTTATTTAAGTCTGATTTTATTCTTTGGGCTGTCAATTATGCAACACTTCATTGGCACCATTTTCGGGGACAAGATCCTTGACACTTGTATTGTTGGGGATTAAAATATTTGATCAATTGACCTCTATTGATTTCTTGCAAAGAATTAGTTATTTGTTCATGTTTTAAATTGATTTTATTTTTTAAACATCAATCTAAATTTTTTAGTATCTTTGTTCTTATATCTCATCATAAGAAAGTATAATTTTAGAATGTATCATTGTCTATTCATAATATGTTATATTCTATAAGTTTTCTTCTAGTGATGACTCCAATATTTTATATGGTTTTTGAAAGATCAGTGCCCATTTTAATTCATTCAATTTTGAGTGTTCTCTTGTTTGCAAAGCTATAAGGATTGAAATCCTCCTTCAAAGGTGACTCATCAAAGTAACTTATCTCTGAGTTAAGTGTTTAGCATATAATAAGAACACAAATATGGAGGCCAATTGAAGGATAAAGTTATGATACGAAGGAGTGTTTAGACTATCGTAATTATGGTATACCTAAACTTCTTTTTATTGAACTTCCTTTAATTGAAGATTATCACATCTCTCCTAATAACTTAGATTCTTATAGTCTTGTTTATTAAACAGCACCTTCTCAACCAACTCAATCTCCTCCTAGGTTTAATCCCCCAAGTCCACCTCACTCACCCCCTCACAACCCTTTACCATATGATCTTGAACCCACCATTGAACTAGTCATGAGTCATAGAGATCAGGATGAGAATGAATGTCCTGCATTTACGATTCCTATATTTAGACCTATTAATTTTGATGAAATGGAGGGTTACCCCAATGATGTTTTGAATGAGGTAACGAATAGACTCCCTAAGTTTTAAGGGAATAATAAAGTGACTGGTGAGCAACATTTGAGAGATTTTCACATTATATTTTAAGATTATGAGATTGAACATTAGGATGTTTGCATTAAATTATTTGTGCATATGCTAAAAGAAGATGCACATGATTGGTTTAATTCTCTTCCTCATGGATGCATATATTCATGGGAAGAAATGAATAATCTTTTTAAAATACAATATGGTGATAGGATTCATCCTAGGTTCTTTCTTGTAGAATTTGAAAACATAAAGAATAACCCAAATGAGTGTGTGTGCAAGATTTTAATACAATGTTTAATAAGACTATCATGAGGTTGCCTAATAATATTAGGCCAAATGTTTAAAAAAAATATTAAATATTGTGATGCCTTTGATAAGAAGGTTGTGTACTAGTTGAGAGATAAGGCTCCCACAAATTTGAGATTGGCATTCAACATGGCCATCCAAATTAAAATAACATAAAGGCTATGGTTAAACCTTTGAATAAGCAGGTTGATGTGAAGCTGATTAATCCTAAAAAGACTCAGTCCAATAAGACATCCAACCTTGAGGAAAATATGAAAACCTTGGCAACTTCAATTAAGGAGATGTCATACAAGTTGGCCAGAGTTGAGAAGGAGATTCCCCATGGATCTTCTAGTTAGCCAAAAACTCAAAATTAGAATCAAGCACAAGAGAGAACCTCTTTCCACATTAGAGATATGATAGAGGGAAGAGACCTACCCAAAATGATATAAATTATAATAGAGGAGTTATGAATGAAGTTCTTGATCGATTGAATGCCAAATTCAATGTTGTAGATTATGATGTTGACATTAATTGGTGTGATACATGCTTCCTCCCCCATCCTCATGATATTATTGAAAGAATTGATGAAGATGCAAAGGAACCTATGTCTACATCTAAATAAGATGAGATTATGATGTTTTATTGTCAAATATCCTAAAGTAAAATGTCTACCTCCATAGAACTATTGAGTGATACCACCATTGATTAATTTTGGATTAGAGTAAAAAAGGTATATGTCCCAACATCTGAATTTATTTGTGATGTTTTAACTAAAAGGGTAAAAATTTATTGAAAACGAAAAAAGAAATAGGAAAAAATTGCATAGCTTTATCCTGGTCAACGAGTTGATCCAGATGCTGAGAAATATTCGGAGGAAGCATCGTATGATTACTGATGCTCCAAGACGGTCCCTACTTTGAAGCCCTTTTGGCTAGACAATCTGCAACCCCATTCCATTCTCGGGGAATATGCTTAAAAGACATAGACTCCAAGGAATTACAAAGTTGTAGAATTTATTGAGCAACCAAAGATAATTGACATTCTACATCAGCAAAATTTTGCTTATTCAGAAGAGTGACCACCACCTGTGAGTCCATCTCACAGATGACTCTGAGCCAACCCTGTTGGAAGCACTATTACAAAGTAGTCAAAACAGCCTGAGATTCCATGAGATTGTTCGTGTGGAAGCCTTTGTGGATCGAAAACATAAACTTAATGTCACCTAAAAAGTCCCAGCCAATGCCTCTAATACCGGCTACCCCAAGATTTCCTCTAGATGAGCCGTCGGTGTTCACTTTGAGGACGCCAGCTGCAGGGGGCATCTAATGCCCAGCTCGAGCCACAGGCTGTGGGTTCTGCCTAGTGTGCTTTGCCATGCGCATGAGTGGAACAAGGGTCACATCACTGGGGGAAGCTAGAAGAAGTCTCAAATAGATAGCTGCATCCCCTGGGTTTAGAGCAGCAACAATATCACATTTTGCCTGAAGTGTCTCAAGCACAGTGCCAACAATTTTCCCCCACAGGAGTTTGATTTCAAGAGACATGCCTTGGAAGATCCTTCTGTTTCATTCCAGCCACATGTGCCACAGGATAAGAGATGGCATAATGAGCCAAGTGACCATGAGAAATATGGCCTTAGTAGGTGGGTGGCCCAGTCAGTCCCAGAGTTCAGAGAGAGAGGAGGCGTGGCAGCATGGGCAATCCCACACACTCCACCATAGGTGCCAAATCTGTCTTGCAAAGGGGCATTGAAAGAAGAGGTGAGATGCCATCTCTTCATTACTATAGCATAAGAAGCATATGGATGGCCCCTGGAATCCTCATTTACAGAGGTTGTCCCAAGTAAGACACCTATTGTGAACCAGTGTCCAGAGGAAAAAGTTGCATTTAGGCCAAGAAAAATAGTTCCAAGTTTTTTTCCACCAGCGGATCTCTGCTACCCCAAAAATTTTCTTCGTCAATGCAAGGTACCCAGAGGATACAGAATATTGCCCAGATGGGGCTCCTCCCCAGGCCAAAACATCATGTTCTTGTAAAGAGTTGCACCCTCTAGAGGCCAAAATCTAAGATAGCTCAATCTGATCCTCTAAAGAGCCCCCCAGTGGCCAATCAGAGAATTCTTCCAGCGGTATCTAACTACCTTGCCCAAGTTGAAAGCCTCCTTATAGTGATCCACCGTGTTCCATCCCGCAGCAAGGAAGGAGTCACAAAGGGCCTGTAGATGTGGATGGGAGGATAATATAGGGGTTGACCCATCCTACGAGTCGCTCCAGACAAGGGCCTTTGTACCACTATTATTGATCCAAAAAAGACCACGTTTCACAAGTTGTGCTCCCCGCTTGAGGGTATTCCACACCATGGAGCCTCTTCCCTCAAGAGGCAACCTAGCAATATCAGATGGGTCAGTGCCAAGATAATACTTGTCAGCCATAATTCGGGCCCAAAGGTGAGTTTGATTGGAGGACCAACGCCAGTAGAGTTTGGTCACAAGATCTTGGCTGGCCAAGATGGTAGAACACAATCCTAAGCCTCCTTCCTTTTTTAGCTGGCATACAATGTTCCAGTGAATAAGGCTCCACGTGGTACTCTGTAGATTACCATTCCAAAGGAATTGATGGGAAAGGGCATCAAATTCCTTAAGAAAATACACCGGGGTATCTTGAATCATGCTCCAGTATATGGGAAGGGCTTGAATCATAGATTGTAGAAGAGTCACCCTGCCAGTGGTAGAGAGCCATTTATGGGACCAGTGATTCACTTTTTTTCTAAGTTTGTTGAGAACATTCTGCTAGAAGAGCCTAGGCTTCCTTCCCAGTACAATAGGGACCCCCATGTACGTCAGGGGTAGAGCATGAATCTGAAACCTCAGGATAACAGCAATCCTCCTCTGGATTGAATCAGGAGTGTTGAATAAAAAAAAGGAAAGACTTGTGTTCATTAATCTTTTGCCCAGAAGTTGCTAGATAAGTATCAAGGGCAAGCCAAAATGCACTAGCTTCCTGAATTTGAGCTCTCCCAGCCAGAGTAGTGTCATCAACAAATTGAATGTGGGATAGAGTAGGCAATCCATTCCCCCATCGCTAGCCATGAAGCAAGTTCTGAGAGACCTAAGATTTGATGAGTCACCCAAGTCCCTCAGCCAAAATGATAAACAGATAAGGGGAGAGTGGGTCTCCTTGGTGAAGGCCTCTCGACGTGCCAAATAGCTTTGTGGGCTCCCCATTAATAAGGACTGAGAAAGAGGGGGTGGTAACACAACTCATAACCCATCGAACCCAGTCTTAGTTGAAACCAAAATCCTGAAGAATTTTCTGCAAAAATCCCCAATTTACTCTATCATAGGCTTTCACCATATCCAGCTTAACGAACATGGCTCGCTCCTGGGACATACTCATAGAGTGAATAGCTTCAGACACAATAGCCACTCCATCTAAAATTTGTCTACCTATAATGAAACTACCTTGTTCCTCTGAGATCACCACAGGAAGACAAGCTTTAAGCCTCTCTGCCAGGAGTTTAGTAATGATTTTATAAACCACATTGCAAAGAGTGATGGGCCTAAAAAAATCAAGCTGGTTAGCTTGGTCCTTCTTCGAAATAAGGACAAGAAAAGTGGCATTCAAAGCACGGAGCATCTCTTTGCTAGAGTAAGACTCTTGGACTAGCTCCAACAAATCATGATTAATAATGTCCCAAAAATCCTGAAAGAATTTAGCAGGGAAGCCATTAGGTCTCAGGGCTTTACCTTTTTTTAAGCTGAAGACCACCCCTTCCAATTCTGTCATACCTATAGGGCGCATGAGAAAGTCATTCATTCCTGGAGTCACAATCAAAGGAATGCAAGATAAAACTATGTTTTTGGCCAGCTCATCTGATGGAAGCTCATCTGTGAAGAGAGCTGAATAATACCGAATAGCTTCTCTAGAAATAGCTTGCAAAGAGGTCAGATGTGTCCCATCAGCAGTTTCAAGAGAGGAGATGAAATTCTTTTTACGCCGAGCCTGTATATAATTGTGAAAGAAGGTTGTATTCTTGTCCCCTTCCTGAAGCCAATCTATCCTTGCCTTCTGTTTCCAAAAAATTTCCTCATAGAGATCCCACTCTTCTAGATCCTTAGTATCCTAAACTTCAACAATGTGAATATTTTTTGTCAACCCATCATCCCAAATCTACCTGGTGATCACATCTAGCCAGTCTTGTGTAGCTTTCTTCATAGCGTGTAAATTGCCAAATCAATTTCTATTCTAGAACTTCAATTTTCTCTTGACATATTGAAGTTTTTTGGAAAAGGAAAACATTGCCATGCCATAATCAGGACCTCCTTGTCTCCACCAGTGGGTCAACAGGTCATGGAGAGAAGATTCACGCAGCCACATTAGCTGGAACTTAAAATGAGGCTTCTTGGGAGCCACAATATACCTAGTAGATAGCTTGATCAGCCAGTGGTCAGAACCTCTCCAATCAAGAATTTCCAAAGAAAGAGACATGGATCCAGAAAGCCAAAAATAGGAGACTATAAATCTATCCAGGTGCTCAGAGATGGCCGCATTTCTACTTCTTTTGTTATTCCAAGTGAAAAGGCCATTGAGGGGTTTAACATCAGAGATGTGTAAAAGCTCAAGTTTTGTCGAAGAAGCTTAGAGGAGGGGCCCAACTGAATTGATCCACCTCTCTTCTCTTCTAGACTGAGAACCGAATTGAAGTCCCCCCCAAAAATCCATGGCAGAAAGGGGTGGCAGCTTCTGACAAACTGGATATGTTCCCAGAGCTTAATCTAGCTAGGACCGTTAGTAGGATCATAAACCGCAGTGACAAGAATTAGCTCTCCAGTCTCGAAAGAGGAAGCCACCATTGAGAGGGCTGAGAGAGTAGATATCTAGTGGAGTGGCATCACTTTCCTTGGGTCCCAAGCCATAGCGATACCACCTGAGTTTCCCAAGGCTCCAATACACTGCCATTGGCCTAGGAACCAAATACTAGGAGCATAACTAAGCAGGGAGTCCACAGTAAGCTTGGTTTCTTGAATACAAAGAATATATAGAGAATGTTCCTTCACTAATTGGCGAGTATCTTTTTGTCTAGGGGTGTTATTCAATCCCCTTGCGTTCCATGACAGAACAATCATTGAGTAGATTGAGGGAAGTGCTCATCCAAGGTTTTAACAACCCTCGACTCTACCAGTAAATCACCTGTAAGCTTAATTTTGTCCTGATCCTTCTTGCGTCCAGATCTGGAAGGGTGGTAAAGGAAGCTTTCTTAAGAGGTCTTTGCATTAGGCCCAACACAGAAGAAGACCCCTTTTCCTTACTGATAGCTCCACCATCTTTAACCAGATCTGCCCAAAGGACATCCTTATCCTGTGAGGCTAGAAGTGCCAACAGGGTGTTATACTTTGGTTCCATAGAAGCCTCCAGAATCTGCTGAACAATCATATCTTGAGCATCATTCAAAGTGGGCTCCCTCTCTTCCAAGGCTGGGTCCCCACAACGATCAACTATAGGAACTCCTTCCTCAATGGCCATATTATCAAGAGCCTCAAAGAGACTAAATCCAATGTCCACTTGGTGATCTAAATGTGGATGTTTATGCCCCCGTCCCTTAGCTCGATGATGCACTTGAATAAAGCCTTCCATATCAGGGGCATTGGAGCCAGCTGGTCCTTGCCCTGGGTTTGAAGAATTTAGGTGAGCTTTCCCTTTTGCAGCGCTGTCCAAATGATTATTTTTGGTTCCTGTCTATGTGGGATGGCCATCCCCTTTACCCTCAAAATCCATCCTTGGCCCCAATGGCCCATCAGGTGCAGCATTACTTCTAGCAGCATGAGGACACTGATGTCGCAGATGCCCATATACATGGCAAATTTGACAGCAGAAGGGAATAGATTCGTAATCTAGCTGCTGGATCCAGGAGGAAGAGCCTAGAAAAAATTTTATTGAATCTGGCAAAGGGTTATTTAAATCAATATCTACACAAATACAGGCATAAGAAATAGCCTTTTTTCCAGTGATTGATGTGCTATTGCAGTTGGTGTCCCGAGCATGGCTGTAATCTACCGCAAAATATCCTCTCGCCAGAATTCTAGAGGGAGTCTCGACAATAAAAACCAAATAGGAACTCGAGATGGAAAATCCTCTGCAAAATTGAACCTCACATGCCAGGGTTTGATAAACAGGCCAATTCGATCATAAAAGTATGGACCTCCCTCAAATATGCGATTCTGATCAGCCACATAGGAGAAATTAACCATGAAGTAGCTATCTCCAGCTAGCATAATATCAAATTCCCCTTCCACCTGTCATGTATAGTGAATCCAAGCATCCAAAGCCAATAAATAAATTTTGATCCCAAGGAACTTACAGATTAAAGTGTGTGAAGTCAAATAATCCACGTCCTCCTTAACAGCCTCTGGAGAGAGAACCAACATAGGTCTATCCTGACTTTGCAGCAAGCATCCATTAACCCTGTCAAACTTCAAACGGTCATTGGCATAAAAGGTTTCTTTGCTTGGAGAGCCTACTCTGGGCTGGGATTGGTCACCACTAAGGACTGTTGCAGGCCTGACAGACCTGGAACCCCTGATCACCTCCTTCTCTTCGATGCCGCTCATCGCACTCCAATTTATTTGTGATGTTAACATGACAAAATCATATGAATTATCCAATCATGAATTTGAATTTTTATGATATATTTTGATTAAAAATAATGATGGGGAAATTCCTTCAATTGAGGATAGACAACTGCTAATTAATGTAACAATTTCCCAAGAAAAAAATATAGTCTGAGAAGTAAACTACAAGATGCTTATCCTAAAGATATTACCTCTATAAATCCAAGGGTAGGGGATAAACATAAGGAATTTAATAAAACTAAGAGGTCCCTAGTTATTCCAAACTAACACCTATTTCCCAAATTGTCAAATAAAGAGGTGTCGCAACCAAGAATAGAGAACCTTTTTTATCTAGTATTCATAAGGGTACAAATGATGTAAGATAAAATCCACCATTGCAAAACATTGTTAGGAATGCTATTTCACTCCATCTAGTTCCCCCTCTAATTTTAAATGATTGTATTCTAGCTAAAGGTGTTGTCACCCTTCCTATAAATACTCCCCTTCCTCATTACAATGTGTGTGATATGGTCCAAGTGTTGAGCCAATTAGAGATCACTATCCCACTTATTGAGTTATTGTGATCACTAAAACATAAGAAGAGGGAATTTGATTATCTATATTTTAATGGGAATACAACTACCAATGAAATTAATTCACCCCCAGCACTCTTGGATGACAATGAAGAGTTAGATGAGGTTATTGAACGATCCCTAGAGGTTTATTTTGGCATTGAATTAATAGAGAGTTGGCTAGATGTTGACCATTTCTATACCACCCTATTGATTAATGGCTTAATTATTCACAATTATATGTTTGATTCTAAAGCCTCTTTCAATGTGATGCCCTTGGGTGTCCTTAATAATATTGGAGTAAAAATAATATCTATTTTTGGAAAGTGATATGCCATGGATTTAAGAGAGGTACTAGTTGTCGGACAAGTTAAAGGATTAGTATTACAATTGGCAATTCATCCAAGTAAATTTCTAAATATGGATGTGGTAGTTTTAGATTGTCCTCCCAAGTGGGGGATGTTGGTGTCAAGAAAATAGGATACCAGTTGGGTAGAAGTGTTTAGATGGACCTTTATTATGACACCATTCCTTTGGAGGGTAAGATGGTCAAGCTTCATACAGAGCCCAAGATACTACATGTACTTGAATATCTAAAACAAGATCTAAATGAGGTGTTTTACACTAATGTAGAGACGGGTAACTTTGTTATAAATGTTGAGTATGTTGAAGAGACTGATGTTCTTGATGTTGGGTTTGACAATGAAAGTGATGTTTGGAGAATGTGTTTTGATGGGGCTTGCTCCAATCTTGGAAATGGAACTGGGGTTGTCTTCTATACCCCCAATAAAAAATATTTTAAATTTTCTTTCAAGCTATATTTTGATTTCATGAACAACACTATGGAATATGAGGCACTCTTTCTTGGTTTGATAATTACCCATGAACATGGAATTACAAGTCTGATTGTAAAGGGTGATTCTAATTTAGTGGTTAAGTAGGTCTGAAATGCTTATGCCACCAAAAATAAAAGGTTGAAACAATATATAAATGTTGTATGGGGTTTGTTATAATTATTTGATGCTTTCAATATTTTTTTATCATGACAGAAGTTTCAATGAGGAAGCTGACAAAATTGCAGGGTTGGGTGTTTAGTTTGAAAATGACAATATGAACCCTCATTGTTAGTATCAAGTGGAGGTGCTTGTTAGACCTTTAGTCCCAAACAACATTCATCATTGGAAAATTTTTTATGATGATGATCAGATTAAAAGGTTTCCAAATTATGAATCAGATTTTCAAGATTAAACTATATGCTTAGAATCCATGGTCCAAACCTATAATGGGAAGGAAACCTTGTTTGGGAAAGATGTCATTCAGCTGAAGATAAATACCATCTCGAGGGTATTGGTGGGTTTAGAGGCATATTTTGATGTAGTATATAGAATTAAAACTCAAGATATTTTTATCTCAAAAGATGCAACTGAATTAAATTTGGGCTCTAATGAACATCCAAGGAAGATTTGGTTGGAGACCCACTTAAGTGAAAATGAGAAACAAGATTACATGTAACTAATAAAGGAGTACTAAGATTTCTTGGCTTGGTCTTATTCTGAATTGAAAGCATACAAAAAATATTTATTTTAACATGTCATCCCACTATAGCCTAACAACAAACCTTTTAGGTAGAAGCAGAGACCTATTAACCCCATCTTGGCCACCAAGATATGGGAAGAGTTAAAAAAATTAAGGGATGGTGGGATCATTCATCCCATTAGGTACTCATCATTGGTGGAAAATTTACTCCCTGTAAGAAAGAATAAAGATGATATATACTTATGTGTGGATTTTATAAATTTAAATAAAGCTTCTCTAAAAGATAATTACCCCTTTCCTAATATGGATGACCTATTACAAAATGTTCCAAGATCAGAGATGTTCTCCACATTAGATGGTTTCTCAGTGTATAACCAGGTTGTGGTAAAAGAATCTAAGAGACCCAAGACTGTATTTATAATGCCTTAGGGCACTTATGTCTATATGAAGATGCCTTTTAGATTAATGAATGTTGGTACAATGATTTAGAGAGCTATGGATGTTGCTTTTGTAGGGGTAATTAAAAATTTTATTGCTTTGTATCATGATGAAATTATAGTGTAATCCAAAAATTGAAAAGGGCATTTGGAACATCTAGATAAAGTGTTATTTAGGTGCAGGGAGTTTGTTATTTACCTTAGTCCAAATAAATGTCACTTCATAGTACAAAAGGCCAAGTTGTTGGGACATATAGTGTTTATGGATGGTTTCATAATTGATTTGGAGTGGGTGGAAGCCATTGACAAAGTACTTATCCCACAGTCCAAAAATGGAATTCATTCCTTCTTTGGAAAAATCAACTTTGTAAGAAGGTTTGCATCTAATTTTGTAGAGATCACTCTGCCTATTACTTCAATCTTAAAGAAGGATCAAACCATCAAGTGGAAAGAAGAGTCCATACAAGCTTTCAATGATATCAAAAGAGCCTTGAAGTCTGCCCCTATCTTGGCCAGTCCTGATTACACTAGGGAATTTTAAATATTCTCTTTTGCATCCCAAAGTATTGTATCTATTGTCCTATTGTAAAATAATGATGATGGTCATGAATAACTCATATTTTTATTTAGTAAAGGTATGCAAGGATTTGAACTAAATTATACCATTATGGAAAAATAAACTTTCACCCTCTTTAAAGTTGTTAAGACATTCAAACCTTATATTTTCAGTTCAAAGATTGTAACATATGTCTTGCATATAATGCTTAAAGACATCTTGACTCAAATTGAAATATCAAGCATGAGATATAGGTGGGTTAATAAGTGGTAAGAGTACAACATTGAGATCCAGACCACCAATTTGGTGAGAGGGATGGACTTAGCCAAGCTTGTGGTTGAGACCAATTTGCAAGCTATTGAGGTAAACACTATTGTTTTTAATGTTGATAATTATTTGAGCCAAATTAGCATATCTTTGTAGTATAAGGATATTGTTTATTACTTGAAAATTTTTAATTATCCACTTGACTTGGATAAGAATCAAACGATAACTCTGAATATTATATCCTAGAAGTATCTCTTGACTACAAGTGGATTAGCATGGAAGAATCTAGATGGGGTTATCTTAATATGCCTGGTAGAAGAAAAAACTGTTGATTTAATTGAAAGCTTCCCTAGTGGAGTATGTGGTGACCACTTTACACCTCAAGTCACATCTCATAATATTATGAGAGTTGGTTATTGGTGGCCATCAATATTCAAGGATGCTTCTCATAAAGTTATAAAATGTGAGAAATGTTAGCACTTTTTTGGAAGGTTGAAATCTTTTTGTTATCCCCCCATTGCAACTTATAATGATTTAAGGTCCCTTTAGATAATGGGGAATGTGTTTCATTGGGGATATCACTGATACATCAATATATGGGCATAAGTGGATATTGGTTATAAATGACTACTTTAAAAAATGGATTAAAGATATCCCTAAAAAAAGGCCACACACCAGGTGATTATGGACTTTTTGTTGAATCAGATTATTTGTAGATTTGGTATGCCTATCAAGGTAATTGTTGATAATGCCATGAGTTTCAGAGCTAACATTTGGTGGAATTGTGCAAAGAATAAGGGATTACATTAACTTATGCTTCCAATTACAACCCTCAGGGGAATGGGCAAGCAGAATCTAGTAATAATAATTTGCTCAAAATCATTAAAATAACTATGGAAGATAACAAAAAGAAGTTGAGTGAATAGATAAAGTTTTCCTTATGGGCTAATAGAATTATTCCTAAGAGATCTATAGGAAAATTCCCTTTTGATCTTATTTATGGATCTCAAGTTGTTTTACCTATGAATTTGTAGTTACCAACCTATCAATTCATGAAACAATTAGAAGAAAATGATGAAGTTAACCACTATGAAAACAAAATGAGCCATATTGATGAGCTTGATTAAACTAGAAGAAAAGCTCATAAGAGACACATAAATTTCAAGGAAAGACTCAAATGAATATTTGACAGAAATGTTAATCTAATAAATTTTCAAGTAGGAGATCTGGTTTTACTATGGGACAACAAACACCAGGAGAAAGGCAAGCATGGAAAATTTGATGCCTTGTGTATGGGCCCTTATTCTATTGACTACTAAATTAGGGAATACACTTTTTTATTAAGAGACCTAGATGATGAGATACTAGAACTGATAGTTAATGGCAAACATATAAAACACTACCTTGATTGATTCCATGTTTGTGTAAAGTAATGTATAATGTATAGTTTTGTTATTTTCCCCCCCTCTGCATTAGGCTTTGTTTGTATAGTTTCTTTTGTCATTTTTAATTATGTGTTAATTCTTAGATCCTCTTGATCTATTTTTTTTGGTCTATCCTTGTTTTTTGGGGTCTCTAAAGGTGTTTGATAAGAAATTTCCATAGTTTTAACTCTGTAGCCCAAGGGATTAAAACTTGGTCTTATTTTTGGGGGTTTTTTGTACACCTACAGGGGGTGTACATCCCTAGGTGAGAGCCAATGTTGGTACCCAAATATGCACTAATAAATTTATACCCTTTTTATGAGATATTAATGTTTGAGAGTCTAACTATTTCCCCCAATCCTCAAGTGTTCACCCAGGTCATAAAAATCCCACTTCCGTAATCAAGTTGTGAAAACCCATGAAACTTGGTTTCAACAAACATTTAAATTTTTCATGTTTGTGTTTAATGTAGTAATTATAGGGCAAGATAAAGGTCAATGAAAGGGGTCAGTGGAATTTTTAAAGGGAGAAACTTTACATATTGCAAGTTTCAATGTGTAAGGCAATGTCGAAATCCTGATAGAGATACAAAAGCAAAAAGCAATTTTTAAAATTGTAAATTGTAACATGCAAGATAAATCCCAAAACCCATGGACCTATAAAGTGCATGAAATTTTTAGAATCCCATGTGCAATTTCTAGTGGGGATTGCAATGCTCCAACATAACTCATTTATGAAAATTAATTATGCAAATAGAAGTCTATGTAGGGGTGTTTGTAGCCTACATGGAAAAGGAAAAAGGACATAAGGAATTTTTCAAAGAAGCATCAGTTTAAATGACAATCCCTTGCCAATGTGTAAATTCTATGTGGAGATCTATAGTTGGGTGCAACACAAATTCTAAGGGGCAACGTCAGCATGAAATCCCAAATAAATATTTTAAGGGGTTCACAAATAAAATCCAATCATTGCCCATGTGGAGGTCCACATACAGGTAAACAAAAGTTATAAATGAAAAGGCAAAATGATGGAGGTTTTAAATACAAAACCAAAAAGTAATTTTACAATTGCAAATCAGAAATTATAATCCAATCTCCAAAACCTATGAAAAAGGTGGAACACATGCCAGATCAAGGGGAGCAATGGAGTTTTTAAATCCAAATGCAAATTTACATTTTATAATTTGTAAATTAAAAATGAAGTGTAAAATTTTGTAGGATTTCCAAGTGAAGATGTAACATTTGAATGCAAGTTTGTAAATTTTACAGTGCATACTAAGTTCCCAATCTTGACGACAAAAATATTGGATAGAAAATCAAAATGCAAACTTGTAGTTTGTAAAGTACATTGATTCCAACTACCACATGGCATTAAAAGGTGTGCCTGTAGAAGTTGAAATCCTACCAAATGTGACTCGTGTATCATCTTATTTCTTAGAGGAAACCCTAATAAAAATAAATTTGGGATTTTTTAGAAGAGGAAAGGTGATGTTAAATAGATGTCTTCAAAAAGAAAACATTGTTTGTAAAGTTAAGCTTCTACATTGATAAAATACTCTCTTTCCATGTGAACCTCTAGACAACAAAAGAAAGAAATCATATAAACTAATGTGAATAGTAATAGAATACAAGAATATGGTCATTCATCTTCAAACTCAATTGAATATTTAGAATAGAGAGGAAGAATAAATTGATTTTGCAAATGAAGATGTGGAACCTGAGGATCATGAACAAAAATAAGGATAAAGTTAAGATCAAATAACAAAGATAAGAGTCGGCAGACCCTTCTGGATATAGTGATTTTTCAAAATAATATAGAATAGATGAAAATGCTACTACTAATTTTAGAGCAACCACCAGGATCATATTTTGATAAAGTGGATGGCGGTAAACTTCTACACCAATTTGCATTTAAAGGCAATACAAATAATGTGGGGAAACTATTAGAAAAGGGAGTAATTCCTCTGCATGTGGATCAAGAAGAGAAGAGGCTTTGCATATGATGATTTGTATGAAATGTATTTCAACTTGAAGTGAATGAAACAATTTATCTAATGTTAGAAAAATGTCAAGACACTAAAACACTGAAATCAAAGTGTGATGGGAAATGAAAGACAACTCTCTATATTATGGCTTTTAAGATACATGATTATCTTTTTGAAGTCTTCAAATATATAATGGATATAAAATATGTAGATGGTCATAGCCCTTTTTATGATGCAATTCCATGAGATATCAATGGAATTTCTATCATGAATGAGTACTTGGATATTATGAGATGAAAATTCATCTCCCTTGATGATTTGATAGATCACAGAGGGAAAACCCCATTTCACATGGCTGCTACAAAGGGAAAAATAAATCAAGTGGACATCCTCCTTTACAAGTCAAAAATATCCTACTTTAAAGAGATTGAGCATGAAAACACACCTCATGGCCTTGGAGAGCAATCAATTCCTTATAGAAAGACATGAGTTTGATGTAGACAAATGTGTTCCTTTCAATAAAAGAAGCAATTACAATTTGTATAGATCTGTAAGAAAGATGTAACTTTGAAATTCTCAAATTGTAATAAAATATTTGTCACCTACTGGTCAATGTAATAAGGAATTTCAAAAGGTTCATGATGGAAGTTTTTAGTGGAGATGCAACATTCATTTGTAATTACAAATTACAATGTGCATTCTAAGTTCCCAGACCTACCACATACATGCCAAGTTAGATACAAAGCAAAATTTTTGAGAGGAATTACAACATCAAAATGCAATTGTAAAATTTCAATTTGCAAATATGCAGTAGACTTTAAAATCCTACCAACATTTAAATTTAAAATTGAAGCCTGAAATCTCACCAGATCAAAAAGTGTAATATTGCACCTGGGTTCCAAAATGCTGCATAAGGCAAAATAACATAAAAATACACATACAATTATTAGGTTTTGTGGTAAAATCAAAAATAATAAAATAATAAAAAGAAAAGGGCATGGACAGGTCAATGGCAAAAGCTAAAAACAAATAGCCAAGTGTTATTCCCAAGGAATGTAATGTGGGTAAATTTTTTCATCGAAGATAAATAAAGATGCAAAAAATGCAATGAGAGGACACCAAATAGATAGGTTTGCATCTCAAATCATGACTCCATCAGGTAATTAAGCTGTCAAGGAGTCTCAAGCACCCATATGGAGGACTCCCTCAAATTCATCATTTCCCTTCTTTACACTACTTGTTGCTCAGCTCTATGGGAAAGTGTAGGCCTGACATATGACTATTGACTGGACAAATAGACAAAATGACTATCCATAACTTCTAATCTTTGTTCTTCTCTCCCTTCTTTCATTCCTTATTCTTTGTAGGGAAAGAAGTGATAGGATATTCATGTGGTAGGTCAACCATATTATTCAATTTGAACAAATTATTAGTTGAAGAGTATCACAAAGTAATTTCACATGAAAAAAAAGTCTTTTTTCTCTAAAAAAATGAATATTCTCCCTCAAGCCCAACTGCATCAAGACATCTAGCCAAGGATAAAAAGTTTGTTATCAAACTTCATCATGATATGGACAACCACCCACTAGAATGATTTCCTTTTAAAGCATGAACTTCCAGGCATGATCAAAGGCATCTTCTAGCTAGAGCATCTTGGAAGAATATTTTAGTGAAATATTTGTATAAGTAAAGAGGGATTGTACTCTTTATAGAGGTTATTTTTAGGTTGTTGATTTTATTTCAAGGTTTAAGCTTATCAACTTTCAAAAATATACTATGTTTTTTGTCTCTCTTGCTAAGGTGATTGCAATTATATAGTCATTAGTAATCTCTAAGATCATCTTGTGTATGTCTCCCCTATTTCAAGAGAAAATCCACCATGATTTTCACCATTGTTATGAATTATGAAAATTATGTACATGGATCTACTTTCATGTTAATGAAAAAATCTATGATTTCTGTTATATCTTGTCAATGAAGTGCAATGGTTCATTCTTAATACATTATTGATTGGGTATTTAGTTATATGTAGTCATTTTGGGCATGAATCTAAATTATAACTTCATTTATACATTATGATTTGGGAATGTTTTGTTGATAATATTTTAAGGACATCCTAGACTTATGGAGTTGATAGGAGAAGGTGTATGAGTTTTCACTTGCAGTGTATGCTTTGGACATTTAGGGGTCATTTGAATGTTTGCATTGGATTGGCATCGATGAATGAAAACTATTCCTAATGGTTTTATTTAGCTTATTTACTTAATATTTTTCATAATTTAATGAATAATAGCATGATTTTTAGAAAGATTTCCCTATGTTGAAAGCAACCACCACAATCCACTTTTATATCTACCTAACCCATCCTACCTATCCTATCCCTACAAATAATACATTCTATTGAGTATCTTGAGTGTTATTTCCCCATAGATGCATGAATTTTGTATATCTAAAATGTGTCTATAATTTATCCTTGTGGCCCAACATTCTAATCTTCCATTTGGCTCCTAGTTGTCAAAATTTTATTTAGAAATGAAGGTTACAATCACATGTTATCTATCTTTAGTAGCTTGTTTATGGTTTAGAGTATTTACTCAATCTATTTGACAACTTTTCCCAAGTGGACTATGTAAGGTTGGTTATGTTTTGGTCAGATTTATGTTTGTGTCAATGATCCCCTAGATATTAAACTATTGTATCCCTCCATATGATCAAGCTACCCCATAGGCCATCTCACCTTGGTTTAGGTAGATATAGAAATAATAGGGAGATAACCATATCCTTTTTTGGTGTCTTCCAGTCATTGTCTATGTTTTGTCTATTCGGATGCTAAACCTTTCCCTATATATAATGACATAATTCAATTTTATCATCTATGTTTTCCATCTTCTCAAGTATGCAAGGCTGAATCCTAGAGGTGTATAATTGGGAACGAACATGTATCATGCAACTTAAGGAGTGTTATGATTGGATACTATAAGCTTCACTAAAACATATACTTATAAATGATACCATTATAAGATTAATTACTACATTATTGATACATATATGACATGGTTATCTTAGCCTTTTGTGATAACATGACTACTCGATTGTATTTTTGATGCAGGAGCATCAAGCAAAAAGAAGCCAATTTTATATTTTAATCACTAGTGGTCAAAATTGGGTCAAGTTTGAATGTAATATGGGTCAAGAGACATTTCAAGGTCCATTTCATGTATAGGAGGACATTTGGAATCCCTAGGAATCATAAGAGTCAATTTGAGGGTGTTTGGAGTTTTCCCTTCAAAACCAAGAATTTAAAAATTAAAATATTCAAAATGAATCTAAAAGGGTCATTATAAGTCTTATATGCTAATGCAAAAGGTGTAATTAATTAATTTTTTTAGTAGCTCTTACCCATATGTTGGGTTCAAGAAAAATAAGTTGTTTTGTAATGAATTTAGAAACCAACTTTGAAGTTGCTTAAAAAGAGAGGATGATATGGGATCTTTAAGAGAGGAGGATATGGTGTGAGAGGATAGAGATAGGTTTCCAAGAAGAGAGATGAGAGTTTGAGAATGATAATTTTTATGAAACTCATCTAGGCAGATGATAGAATTCTATATTAGATCAATTATGTAATGATTTCGATATTCCTATGAATGAGAAATGAAATAATTTTATGTGTCTGCATTCTTGAAAAAGAACTGGTTGATATTTAATCTCATATTGTCTTTGTAATGTCCTTGAGACCATAGTATTGAAGATATATTGTAAATTTGTATGTAGTTAGTTGGTGGATGGTGACAATTAAGGAGTGGTTATAGGTTGCAGCCTTAAAAGGAGAGGTATTGAGCCCTTCTCTTTAAGTGAGTTAAGATGAAATTAATTATGATACATATCTATTATTATGTTATAATTCCATAGTGATGAACCCCTATACAAATGGATAACTCCAGTGAAAGCCCATGTTCAAGATTATGAAAGCCAGTTTGTTGTTTTGAAGATTAAATGACCATGGGAAGGTGAATTGACATTGAAATGGTCAATAAATAAAATTATTAAGTTTGTTATGAACATCAGATAAGGTCTAGGTGAGAATGGAATAGTTGAAAAGGTGTAAATATTGTTGGAAACCCTACACAGCCTATAGAAAGTAAACACAATCCACTGTAAGTCATTGTTTCCAAGCGTTTAGTGATTCATCAATTGAATAAGGTGTGAAACCCAAATAAAAAGATGGATTACTTAAAAATAGTCCCAAGGAAGGTAATTTGATCCTTTGAGTCCTTGTATAACTCAAAATAACAAATTTTCAAGCCTCTCAGATCTGTTCAGGCTAGTGCAACCCTAAGATTAGGGTTTAGTGTATAAATTGAGTTTGAGCCACCAAATTTTGATGAAAATTGTTAGTTATTATGGTTATTTTTTTTACTAAGTGATTCAAGCATTTTTTGACCTGTATAGTCTTTACAGTATGGATTTTGGTGTCATGTGTTGTGCTTAAGGGCTTAAAGACCTAATTTGTGATAGGCTAAAGATGAAAAAGTGGTGTACTTTGAGATTGAGCCTTAAAAAAATGTTGGATAATCTTAATGATCCAAAATGGTATCCAAAAATATCAATAGTTTTAATTGGATGTCTGTACATAGTGCAAACCTAGGAGCTTTGTCAATTTGGAGGGATATTTGAGGGGTGGCTTAAAGAAGAAAGCACCTTATGTATTGGGAGTTATGACAAAATGAAAAGGTATGAGTTTTAATGACAAAAATATGTCCTTAAATATTTAATCATTTTCTTAATAAGGTTTCTCATTTGCCCCCAATAAATAGAAATGCCCAAAAAAAGGTTATAAGCCAAAAAAAGACAATGTCAGGTTTTTCAGTAGAAATGAAAGGTAAGGTGTGAACCAAGGGTTATATGAGGTTAATATATATGTAATACTATTATTTAAGACCATCCAATACAAGATAAAGAACTATTGAAACCTATAACAAGATTTGACAATTGAGACCTAGAGGTTGTTGCCTAAGAAAGCACAAGATCAAAATTGAGAGAGGAATGAAGGGAAAAGGATAGAAAATGAATGTGATTATATAAATGGAATTAAATTTCATCAAGGATTTTTATTCATATTACAAAAAATATGGATCAATAAAAATTCTAATAAGCACAGTGATCAAGCTAGTGAGATTGGGATCTTAAAGATAAAATCCACCAAGTGTATGTGACTAGTTTGGATTAAGAACCATTTAATGATGCTATTGAGACTTATCCCCCATGCCTCTAAATAATTTGGTATCAAATAAAGGTTTTATTGGGTAAAAATGTTTTTTTTTTTTTTTTTTTTTTTTTGCTTTATAACTTTTTGATTTGAATTGAATGCATAATGCCATGAGATATGCATGAGAGATAACCTTGCAGGGTATTGAGGGAGAAGAGGAGGTTGCAAGTCTGATCTATTGAGATCAACATATAGATGAATATCATATTGATGAGAGAGAAACATAATCCCCAAAGTCCTTTCAGAAGTACAATAATCTAGTCAAGAGAAGACTAGAAAAGAGAGATAGTAAAAGAGAACATTGGAGCTCTAAGAGACAAGAGAGAAGAGGGAAGAAAGAAGACTCCAAAAGAGAGTCAAGGAGGATAAGAAGAGGTCATAGATAGAGGAAGAAAGAGGAATAAAGGCCCAAAATATGTTCTAAGATGCAAGGTTGATATACTTACTAAGAGGAAGGTCCAAATAGGCCTAGAAAGCAAGGGAAGAAGACAAGATGGATATAGAAAGAGAAGTGAAAGACATAAGAAGAGAATTAGGGAAAGGTATGGAGATAATAGATCTCATGATGAAGTTAATAAGGGAAAAAATAAATCCAATGGATTTTATTTAATGTGAGAAAGAGAGTGAAGTGGCCACTAAATTCACTTGAAGAGGCATGAGGAGAGAGAAGTTGTCAACTGAGAAACAAGATAGAGAGATTTAAAAGAGGGTTCTCATTGAAGATAATAATAATAAGATGAAAATTCCAAGAAGATCACATGAGAGTGAAGACAATAAGATATGGATAATTTCTATGTCAAAGACCTTCAAGGAGACTATGTGGTCTCTCATTTTATATGATAACATTTCTTTCAAGTTTTTGTATGCAGGTATGAGGAAGAAATTGGTGAAGGCCAAGCATGAGGCCTAAAATTTGGTGAAATATGGACCAAATATATCACCCATCAAGTGGAAATATGATGAAAAATAAAGATATTCACTTGAAGAAGATAAAGTGATGAAGATTGAAGGCATTCCACATGTATAAGATGAAGAAAGAGAGGAGCTCTATTATGCATTGCCATGTATAGCAACTAAAACCAAAGAAATGGTGCACAAAGAAGACATGAAGATTACCCAAGAATATATGGAAGAAGAGATAATATTTTATCAGTTTCCTATGAAGTCAAATGAGTTTTTTAACATTGATTTTTATTACATTTATGATGAAGAAAAGGATGATATGTAGGTTGGGAGAAAGAATGACAATTTGCATCCCTCAAAAAGAGAACAAGGGAATGTATATGTATGGCCTAAGTGGATGAAGAAATAAGTTAAAGATAAGGAAGAGATTAACCTCAAACAATAGGTTTTTTAAAAAAAAAAACATACGTGGAAAACAAGTACAAGTATGGAAACAAAGGACAAAAGGCAAGGAACACCAAGTTCACATAGTAGAGAACAAAGGTATGAAGCATGAAAGAAGTGAAAAGAGAAAAAAGTGTCAAACCAAGAATGTATATGGTATTAAGTGGGTTTTAAAAATAAATAAAAGATCATAAGACAAACCTATTTCAAGTGTACTCCAAGTAAGCATGAAGATTTAATAAGTTGGCAAGCCTACAAAGCAAGTAATAAAGATGGTGCATGCAAAAAAAGAAAATGAGATGAAGGTATAGCCATGTCAAAAATAAAATTAATGAAAAAGAGAAGATAATTTTTTGAAATATGTGTTTATAATTTTTGTATCTGATGATCTGTTTGAATTTTATGCCAATAATGAAGACATTTTGTACATGGAAATAATTGCCTTGATGAATGAGTATGTAGCAAATAAAGATGAAGATGAAACACCTCAAGGAGTGATTGAAAAACATGGTATGTAGACTGATAAAGTTGATGTGACTGTCACAAATGAAGGAGTCTAAGGAGAATACAAATAATAAGCTACCCAAGACAATGAAGAAAAATGTGGACCAAGGTTTGATGAACATTATGAAGAGATGGAGGAATTCAAGTTGCAAGAAGATTTGGAGATGTTAGAAGACATGTTAAGTCCATAAAATGGGATTAAATAATGTGAATTATAGTAATAAAATATTGAGGAAAAGATAAATAAGGTGCATACAAGAGAAGCATAAGGAGTTGTGCAAACAAATCCACAAGCACACAAGCTAGTTAGCAATCACATGGTGATTGATAAATATACCAAGGTGAGTTACTCAATTGGGAAAGATAAATACGAGTTTAAAATTTATAAACATGAATATTTAAATCCAAAGATAGGTCAAATAATATTGTTCTATGAGGAGGATGAAAAGAACAAGAAGTTGATCTTGCATTGTGAGCAAGATGAGAGGAAAAAACATCAAAATGTGAATAAGTTTGAAGAAGAGGTAGAAAAAGATAGCATAGATGAACAAAGGATAGAGATTAACATGTAGGAGAGGTCATTAAAACCTAATAAATAATATTCTAGAAGGAATAAGTAATAAACATCACTCAAGAGGCAAGAATCAAGTGAGATTCATGAAGAAGCAAGCTATCAAACAAGCATGAGGAGGAATAATAAACACCAAATGGTTGTACATAAGCATGAGAATGCCAAAGATAGCTTAGGATAGGTGGTATATGAAAAAAAAATAAGAATATAAAATAGTGGGAATGCCTCATGGAGGTAGAAGATGTATGGACAAGAAAGCTAGACAAAGCCAAGAAGAGGAGAAGCAAGAGTTTAGAAAAGAAAAGGGAAAAAAGAATGAAGAATAACAATCATGTGAATGTGAAAGACCATCAAAGAACCAATTGTAAGGAAATAAATAAAGATGTAGGCTCAAGTTTTCTCCCTCCTTGGGATTATGATATAGGAGCATCAAGTAAAAGGAATCTAATTTTATGTTTTAGTCATTAGTGGTCAAAACTGGGTCAAGTTTGAATGTAATACGAGTCAAGAAACCTTAAAAGGTCCATTTCATGTATAGGAGGACATTTGGAATCCCTAGGAATAATATGAGTTATTTTAAGGGTGTCTAGATTTTTCCCTCCAAAACCTAGAATTTGAAAATTCAAATATTCAAAATGAATCTAGAAGGGTCATTATAAGTCTTATATGTTAATGCAAAAGATGGAAGTAGTGAATTTGTTTAGTAGCCCTTATCCATATGTTGGGTTCAATAAAAAGAATTTATTTTGCAACAAATTTGGAAACCAACCTTGAATTTAGTTGAAAATATAGGATGATATGAGAGTTTTGAAAGAAGAGGAGATGGTGTGAGAGGAGAGAGAGGTCTCCAAGAAGAGAGAAGAGAGTCTAAAAATGATATTTTTGTATGAAACTGATTAAAGCAGATGATAAAATTCTATATTAGATAAATTATGTAATGATTTTAATATTCTTATGAATGAGAAAGGAGATAATTTTGTGTTTCTACGTTCTTGAACAAGCACTGGTTGAGTTTTAATCTTATATTGTGTTTGCAAGGTCCTTGAGACCCTAGTCTTGAAGATATATTGTAAAGTTGTAGGTGGTTAGTTGGTGGATGGTAACAATTGAGTGGTTGTATGTTGCATCCTTAAAAGAAAAGGTATTGAGTCCTTATCTTTGAGTGAGTTAAGATGAAATTCATTATGATACATATATATGAGTATGTTGGAATTATATTGTGATGAACCCCTATACAAATGGAAAAATACAGTGAAAGCCCCTATTCAAGATTCTACATGCATTCATATCATGGTAAGATTATGAAAGATAGTTTATTGTTTTGAAGAATAAATGACCATGGGAAGGTGAATTGACATTGAAATGGTCAAGGAATATCATGATTAATTTTGGGGTGAATATTAAGGAAGGTTTAGGTGAGAATGAAATAGTTGAAAAGGTGGAAATATTAAAGGAAACCCTACACAGTCTATAGAAAGTAAACATATCCAATTGTAAGTGATTGTTTCCAAGTGTTTCTTGGATTGAATAAGGTTTGAAACCCAAATTAAAATATTTAATAATTCAAAATAGTCCCAAGGAAGGTAATTTTATTCTTTGAATCCTTGTATAACTCAAGATAACAAATTTTCAAGCCTCTCAGGTTTGTGTAGGCTAGTACAACCCTATGATTAGGGTTTAGTGTATAAATTGAGTTTTAAGTATCAAATTTTGATGAAACTTGGTATTTATGATTTTTTTGTGTTTACTAAGTGATTCAAGCATTTTTGGACCTGTATGGTCTCTACATTATGGATTTTGGTGTCATGTGTTGTGTTTAAGGGCTTAAAGACCTAGTTGGTGATAGGCTAAATAAGGAAACGGGTGTACTTTGAGAATGAGATTTAAAGAAATGTTGGATAATATAAATGATACAAAATGGTATCCAAAAATATCAATAGTTTAAATTGGATGTTCTTACATTTCCCAAACCTACAAGCTTTGTCAATTTGGAGAGTTAATTGAGGGGTGACTTAAAGAAGAAAGTACCATGTGTCTTGGGAGTTGTGAAAAAAGGGAAATATATGAGTTTTATGGCCCAAAAATTTCCTTGAATATTCAATTAGTTCCTTAACAAGGTTTCTTAGTTTTCCCCAACAAGGAGAAATGCCTATAAAAAGGCTACAAGAAAAAAGAAGACAATGTAATATTTGTGAGTAGAAATGAAAGGTAAGGTGTAAACCAACATTTAGAGGAGGTTAAGATAGATGGAATATTATTATTAAAGAGAATAAATAACAATATAAATAATTAATTTAAACCTATAACAATAATTGACACTTGAGACCTAGAGGTTGTTGCCTAAGAAAGCACAAGAACAAGATTGAGAGAGGAATGAATGGAAAAGGATAGATAATGAATTTGACTATCTAAATGGAAGTAAATTTCATCAAGGAGTGTTATTAATAGTACAAAAAATATTGATTGAAGAAAAATTATAATAATCACAGTGATCAAGATAGTGAGATTGGAATCTTGAAGATAAAAGCCACCAATCGCATGTGACAAGTTTAGATTAAGAACCAGTTAATGATGTTATTGAGACTTCACCATGCATCTGCATCAATTTCCCTCACCTCAAAAGGGGGTAATATAATTTGGGGCATGTAATTGGACATGATTCCACACATACATAGTTAGGATAATTGGTAGTATTTAATACAAATTACATGATTAAGATACATACTTAGAACATAATATTATGCACTTGACACCAATTTTCATAGACTTGGGGCAACATTTTTTAGATTCATGATAGAAATCATATATATTACTATAAAAAAAATTTTACATTTTGATAAACACTTCCACTTGAGACACATTAAAGTTTCATATTCCATGAAAATTCATTAAATCACATATACATATTCATATTATACATCACTTACAATAGATTTGATGAGGGGGCATGAACATGGTTAATTCATTTCTCACCACACATTGATGCACCAAGATTTAAAATAAGTACCGATTTAGCCTTTTATTTATCTATATTATTTGGCTTCCTTGATTAATATGGTCAAGAATCCGTGCCCTCAAAGGACTTGACACTACTTCCCTTTTCATGTTGAGATAGTTACATTATTTAACCTTGGCTAGATTGGCTAGATTATGTTTTCACTTGAGTTGTATAATTTAGATTTAGTGTACTCAATTTCCTTATCATAAATTTCCCTTGCTCTATATTGGTGGCATGATCACCCTACAATTCCCCTCTTTACATCTCCAAGGTTCAGTTGATAACCTCTCTTTCCAATGCTTAAGAAGGAAATCATTAGCACCAAAGCAAACCACCAAGGGGAAACATTATTGTATGGACATATAAGGGTATTAATTCTTTTTAATTTCTCAACCCTTGAGTTTATGACATTTCTACTAAAAAAAGACTTATCTTCCTCATTTCAATATGCCAAATTACTTATCCTATAGTTCAACCCTAACATTTTGATGACACATACTTCTTGTAGCCTACAATTTACATAAAAAGTTGATTTATATCTTGCATAGATTGTTTCAAAGCTTAAATAATGTTATACCCTATAAGACACTAATGCCCAAATTATGACACTAACACCAACAATAGTGTCACAATTATGGAAATAATGTCCCTACCTTTTGAAAAATAAAATTGAAAATACATTGATATATGTGGGTCAATTTATATGTCTTATTTAACCCTCTTATGAGATTATTTCAAAAGTTTCACTATAAATATAAATCAAGGGTCACTCAATATCCATCTAGAAAACACTTCTTAAATATCACACTACACTATTGAAAACCATTTTCACAACCAAGCTACACTACCATACTCTTCCCTATTTACAAAAAAATCATAGAAGCAGTCTTCTTATAGCTCTAAAGCATTCAAAAAGTAGCCCATGAGTAATATTTGTCAATTCACAAGATAAATTAGTACAAGTGATTATATATAGTATATTGTGCAATTATTCACACATAATCCCATATAAGGGGGAGAACTACATAATTCTGAGGACCTCTTCAAATTACATGGATATGTGTGTAGCACTCATAGATAGAGGATTCTTTTATGTTGATATTGAATCTTGACTTCACTTGAGCCCATAAGCCCTATTTTTGCATGGTGGTATGTTGTGAAAAACCTTCTACACAGATTTACAAACTACATAAAACAATGAAATAATAAAATTAACTTAAAATAATTTAAATATGTTATATTGATCACATGCCACTTCATGGGGAAAACCTCCTTTGAGAAATATCAATAAAATTATATTCATCAATGCCTTTATTGGGCCTCAATACTTACTTAAATACTAAGTATATTCTAACAACTAATACTTCCCATGCATTTGGGATAATTCAAATATGCTACTACTTAAATACTAATTCTATTCTAGAAACTAATACTTTCTATGCATGTGGGATAATTCAAATATGCTAAAGGGATGAATTATAAAGAATATGCATCCATAGTTACTAATATACTAATAATGCAAAGATAAGGGTAGGACATGGGTTCCTAACATCACCTCCCTCATTAGAAAAATATTTATCCTCAAATACTTAGATGTGGGAATCATTTATGGATTTAGAATAATGGTTCCCATGTGGCATCTTTAGGTTACATGTTGTGCCACTAGATTAAGACTTCTATGATGGAGAAGGAGTGAAGTTGGTGGGTGTACCTATCTAGGATAGCTTATAGTTCAAGAAGGATAGATCCTTCATTATCAAGTTTGGGTAAAACTATATGCAGTCTAATGATAGGTCCAAGAACTTTGTTCAAATAGGAGATAAGAAAGACTAGATGAATTCAAGAAGAAGGTGGAATATCCAACACAATCTATTGGATAAACTTATATATCACATAAAACTTTGGGTCAATCTTAAGATGCCCATTTAGTTTCAAGGATAATTACCTGTAT
The DNA here is from genome assembly GCA_037957365.1 of Torreya grandis. NCBI lineage: Eukaryota > Viridiplantae > Streptophyta > Pinopsida > Cupressales > Taxaceae > Torreya > Torreya grandis. Next base: position 2,530,975 of record JARHVA010000537.1, on the reverse strand, counting down.
AGATGTAGATGAATAAAAACAATATCACAAGGTTGAAAGGTGTGCTCAGAGTGGTGTTGATCTACCTACTACTTCATTTGGTTTTGTGCCAAATTGATATAATCCTATAGGATGCTAATAATCTAATCCTGATTATGGAGAGTACTGTTGACTACCTGAACTAGGGAACTACCAGGTGTATATGGGAATAGTGTTGGGGTGCTTGACCATAAACTAATTCATATGGAGTTATTTTAGTAGAAGTATGGTATGAGGTATTGTACCACCATTCTAGGAGTGGGAGCCACTTTTCTTACTATTATTGTTGTTCTGATGCAAAGCAACAAAGTAATGCTTCCAAGAATTTGTTGATGATTTCTATCTGGCCATTATTTTGAGTATGATATCTGGAGCTCATCTTCAGTTTTGTGCCTATGCATCAAAATAGCTCTATCCAAAAAAGCTAGCGAAAGTTGCATCACAATCAGAAACAATTGAAGAAGGGATGCCATGAAGATGGAAAATCTGATCCAAGAAAACTTGTGTGACCATGGAGGTTGTATAATGGTGGGTGAGGGCACAAAAATGACTATATTTGGAGAGACAATTGACCACGACCAAGATCACTATTTTACCTCTAGATTTTGGGATCCCCTTAATGTAATCCATAGAAATATTAGTCTAGATCCTAGTAGGTATAGGAAAGTGTTTGATAAAACCATGAATCATTTTGGTTTCACCTTTCTTGTGTTGGCAGGTATCATATTCATCCACCATTTGTTTAATTTCCCCTTTCATCCCACTCAAAAAACTCCCTCCCCTTTTACAAATGACAATACTCATTTTATATAATTCAAGGGAGTATGTCGATCAGTCATATCAAATTACAAGTGTACAAGTATAAGGACAATTATCCATTCTTCAAAAGTTATATAATACACTAGATTTTCCAAAATGGATTGACCTAAAGGTAAATGTGCTTGCAAGTTGCACATGCCTCTATAAAAGAATATTTTATTTTCAAAATATTACAAAGCTTTATAAAAGAATATTCCTAACTAACTTTGTGGACCCTATGTTGAAGAAGTCCCATGTCTCTACTAATGAAATCTTAGTAATTTATGATGTTGTTCATCAATAAGTTTCAAATTAACTATAGGTTATAGGAAGATCTCATCTTCTTGATCAGCTAGGTCTCTAAAGTCCCTATTATTTCTTCCTAAGGCCTCCTTAATGCTCCTTGCCTTGGAAATATTTTTTTCTACTACTAGGATCATATCCTTGACCCTATTATTGTCTATCTTAGATTTTCCTTGCCTTTTTCTCCTTAATTTATACATGACCAAGATGGTCATGTGCTTGTATTCCTCATCTGTTATGATGCCCATGAAGCTGAATGTTGTAGGTTTTGCAATCATGGTCCCAAAGAATTATTTCATCCTACCTAGTAGCTCTTTATCATCCTCAAGGAGTCTTTTCAAGTTCTTGGACCATGTACTCAAACCCTTGATCTTGTCTACAATAAATCCCATGGTTGTGTTCAAGTGAGCTAATTTTATGGTCTTGAAACCAAGGATTTGATCTTGTACCAAGATGTTGACCAACTCCTTTATTCTATCCTTTGAATTCTACCATTGGGTGACTAAGCCTTTGGCTATTGTATGTTGTTGGCCCAATACATTTTTTTTGCCTTTGTTGACTTTAGGGAGTCAAACATATCATATAAATTTTCTTCAAACATCTTGATCATGGCATCAAGAACTAACAAAACAACTTGCCTTTCCAAATTCTCCTTTTGCTATTGCAGATTGTCCTTCGTTACTACAGGCCTTTGATGGCATCCTGTAACTGAGATGATTATGCTTGAGATTCCCTTGTGATGCCTAAATATGTATCACAAGGTGATTATATTGTTTTAGATACACTTCTCATTTTATAATTCAAATAATTTAGAGCATGAGTTGCAGTTTGTGATAATCCTATTATTTGTGGTGGAATAAAGGTAAAACAAGTGACTGTTTCACAATATTTATGTTAGTTGGTGGTTGGGAGCCAATATGGCCTATAAATCTTTGTAAATAAGAAGATGATCTATTCTAATTAAGGTGAATTATTCTCAATTATAAATCTAAATTTAAAATAAGATGAACATATACAATGAAGCTTTAATCTAAATTGAATTGGGTAAAAAAGAAGTAGAAGGAAAGGTAGGGCAGAGAGAAAATATGTTGTTTTTAATCTTCATTCTGGACATCATTACAAAGTTAAAGTATCATCCAAACATGTACTTAAAACCAATGTATGATATGAGATATCTTAAGCTCGAATCTTACCATACATCAACAAACTTCTAAGGAATGTGAAAAATAATGCAAATAAGAACCAAGCTTACTTTAAAGATTTACCCTTATAATTAGATAGCTAAAGAACATATACAAATGCAAAGCATATAAAATGAAGTAAAATAGATAACTTTTAGTTATCTTATCTTAAGCACAAGTTAACAATTTTTCATTCAAAGGTACACACCAACAGTCTACAAGAACTATTCAAATATAGAATTTAGAATAGACAAGTGAGAGAGAAGTCATATAATAATGGTTATCTATTTTTCTATCAGATTTAGGGATCCCCTTAATGAAATCCATATAAATATTAGTCTATATCCTAGTAGGGATGGGAAAGTGTTCAATCAAACCATGAATCATTGTGGTTTTACCTTTGTTGATTGGTAGGTATCACATTCAGCCACCATTTATTTAATTTCCCCTTTCATCACCTTCCAGAATAAATTTTGACATGTCCACTCATATTTTTTGATAAATCATAAGTGCCATGTTGATGGAGAAGCATGGATTTCATAGAATACAACTTGATGAAGGTCTATGCTATTGAGAAGTACCAAATGACACTTATAATATAGAGAATCACCATCCCATGAATAATGTGGTACTATAGAGGGGTTAATGGTCAATTATTGAATAAGTTGGTGTAAATAGGTATCATATTCATACCCTTGGTATACGTATTCCAACTAGTTCATAATGGGCATGGAGATGGTAGAAAGGGAAATATGGTCCTCAAATAAGCAAGAGAGATTATCTACCACTATATTATCTTTACCCTTCTTGTAAGTGATCTCATAATTATAGCCCATGAGATTGCTGACCCATTTTTTTTGTGTTAGGGATGAGACACATTGTTATAGAAAGTATTTCAAACTTTGATGATTAGTTTTAATGCAAAAATTATTCCCAAGTAAGTATGTCCACCATTTTTATATTGCTTGAAGAACTTCCATCATTTTTTTCATATGTAGACAAAGACAAATTTCATCTAGAAAGGGTTTTGATAGTGAAAGCAATGGGATGACATTATTGGAGAAGAATAGCACCAAGGCCATTTCCACATGCATCACTTTTGATGGTGAAAGTTTTGGTGAAGTCTGGGATGGCCAAAAATTGTGTGCTACACATAGATTATTTGAGGGCCACAAATGCTTGGTTAGATGCAAAATTCCATGTGAATGATCCTTATTTAATAAGGAAGTCAAAAGAGAAGTGATATTTCCATAATATTTGACAAACTTATAGTAGTATCTTGTAAGGCTGAATAAGCCACAAAGGCTCTTGAGGGTCATTGATTGAGGCCAATGTTGCATGTCACTAATTTTATTTGGATTCATATGGACCCCATCAACTAAAACAAGTGACCTAGATATTCAATTTTTACTTGACCCAAGGAAGACTTGGAATACTTGGCACATAATTTATTGTCTTTTATAAGTTGTAATGCCCTATCAAGAGCTAGAGATGCTCAACCCATGTGTATTTGTAGATCAAAATATCATCAAATACAATTATTATCACTCATATTTTGCACCCATATTTATTTGGCATTGTGTTGTATAGTATGAGTTGAAAACTATGGGAAATATAATGACACATTGAATCACCTCCAAGGTGTGGGACCTTGGATAATTGAAGTGAAACTTTAGAGAAGGTTGGTTTCCTTTCACTAAGTTTAGTGAAACTGATATATTACCAGTTTATGTTAAAATACTACTTATTAGTGATCTTACTCTTAACTAGGGTTTGACTTATGAGGAAAAGAGTTTTAAAAATGGTTTTTTAAAAACTGTAAAATGGTGATTCTACCAAATGAGTATAGTGTAAATTAATGCTTACTTTGTATGAACACAGGAGAATGTTTAATATGTTGAGTTTGTTAAAACTATAATCTTGCACAAATATGAGATCAAAGGTAATATGGAATCTTTATCAAATAAGGAACAAATTTATTTATTTATTTATCAACAACTTCTAAAAAGGGCAAAAATAATACCACAAATTAGTTTATATGACTGAAACAAGAATCAAAGCATTCACAAAATTGAAAAATAAACATGCATACACAAATAATTCACACATAGGGAAGTCAAAAATTTAATATATTATCAATCTCCAAGTCACATCATGTAGATTAATTTTTCAAAATGTAGAATATTTTTTCCAACAACAAAAAGGTAGATGGGATACTTTGAGGTACCCATAGTTATACAAAATACTCTCTTGGAAGAGAGGGAGTTATCAAAACCTTAGACACAATTAAAGAGAAATAAAATCTAAGAATATTCATATAAATGGCATCTTCTTCAGTTTGGAATATCATCCTTAGTGGAGCAGGTGGTTGGAACAAAAACATGCAACTACTAGATGCTTTAACAAGTGATGTAGGAGTGGACAAATCCATTGAAAACTTCATGAAAACATCCTCATCCTCTTTAAGTTCAACTATTATTATATTTTACAATGGATGAGCCACCAAAATGAATTAACACTTAGCAAAGTCAAATGCTTTTAGGTATTTTAGATTATAACTTGCAAAACCAAATTTGTATTTTCTAGTTGAGACTTTTACAACTTTTTAAGTCATCCAACTTTGACAAAAAGGGAATTGCAATTTACAACATGAGTTTGTGTAAGTTAATCAACTCAAAATTTTTCAAAAATAAAAGTTTAATTTACAAGTTTCACTATTTTTAACTTTTATCCTATCAAAAAGATACTTGAAAATTACAAGTGGCTTGTTCTCAAAAAGCACTGCCAAAATAGCAGTTACAATTTACAGCCTACAATTTTACAATGTTTCTTACAATAAAGAAATATAATTTATATAATGAATTTTGCTAAAATAATTAATCTATAACCATAACCTCTTAACATTCCTTATCTTTCTTTGCTTGAATCTTGTTAATATAAGCATCAAAGATTTTGAATAACTCTTGGAGGTGATCTTCATTAAGACCAAATGAATATAGGTTGATTATCTCATATTCTATTATTAATTTAGAGAGGTATCTAAATACAATATTATATATTTGAGTGTCTTTTCCAATCTGATCCAGTGTATTGCGATACCTTATGAATCAGTGGATGGAACTCAAGTTGAATGTTATATCCTATGCTGACTCTCTCTTGACCACTCCTTTGAACTTGTCCTAAACATCTTGAATAGAAAGGATTTGATCTTGATAATTTTTTGCTTCACATGATTATCTACTAATAAAATCCTTAATGTCATAGATTGTATCTATGGCTTTATCACATGTATTCTTAGCCTTATTAATACTCTCATTGAGTATCCTAATTTTGAAATGGGCTTCCCTATCTAGCTTCTCATGCTTTGCATCACTTTTCAATATCTTCTTTGTAATGAGGGTATTAGTCTCAAGTAGGTTAATAGCCTAAAATTTTAGAAAAAGTAGATTCAATATTTCAATCTCTTCCTCATACTTATTTTTGCTTTCATGGATGCTCAATCATCCTTCAAAGTCATATAATAGTCCATTGCTATCTCTATTACTTTGTTTCCTTTTTTATGAGTTCCTCCACCCAGTATTTCATAGCCCTATCCATAATATTAATCTCTATCACTTATTGAAGTGTTTCTTTATTAGGGAACTGAGAAAGAGATTGTGTTAGTTAGGCTATGAATCAATGAAATTATTTAGTACAATTATCAACTCAACTTTATTCTTAAATTCATCCATTGTGACCTTGTCACTATCCATATTATTAAAAAGAGAGCTAATTCTTGTATGAACATTATGTTTTAGTCCCACTCTTATAGGATGAGCCAAGTGCACTTTGGATATCTGATAATCCACCACTAGATCTTATTTTTGTTTCTCTAGTGGGGGGGGGACTACAATTTCCACATATATCTCCCTTAATAAATCATATGATATCTTGGATATGGTTTTGGGGCCTACCTTTGATCTTTTGGACATGTATAATAGATGAAATTATAGTTTGTTGGGTGACACCATTTGTTTTTGCTTATTTGTCGGTGATTGTAATAGCCATGTTTGGGTGGAAGCCTATGAGTTTGGAACTATCATCGATAAATATATAATTGAAGGTGCTACCTTGTTAGTTATTGTGACAAGTACTATAAACATGACTAACATTATCATTGAATCCTTAGCTAATGATTTTGCTATCTCTTTCCCATTTTTTGGGTTGGGAAACCATAGTTATATCAGTGGGTCCTTCTATCTCCACCTCGTATGTGGGGGATTGGGTTACCGATGGAATGGAATAAATGGGTAATGATGTATTTATCAAGGTTGTGGGAGATGGGAGTGACACAAATGGAGGGGTGGGCATAGGTAGTTGAAATAGGGGAACCTATAGAAGTGTGAAATCTAGGGTATTAAATGAATGAATCAATATGGTAGGAACACTCAAAGTTGAATAAATGGTAGATGTGATGGGTGATGAAAATAAATTAATAACTACCTTAATGGTTAGAAAGGCTAGTGGGATTTCAATCGAGATGATTGAATCTATCTATGTATTTTTGGGTGGTGTTAGTGATTAACAGAGTAGTAATGGATATGGGAGATGAGGTGGAAGTGATTATGGAAGAGGGAGATGAAAGTAGAGTCTAAGTGTCCACTTGTGTTGATTGGCTTTCTACTAAAGAAGTAACTTACACAGGTGGGTCGGGTGGAGGTGAAATCACTTACACTAGGGGACTGGTGGAAACAAGAGGGGTAGTTATTTAGGTTGATTGGGTAGTGGAAATAAGAGGAATGATTACTATAATTGGTTGAACATCATAGATAGGAGGGAGAAATATTTGTGCCTATTGAGTAGCACATATGTCCTCTATGGATGTTGGCATTGGCTCATACATTTGTTTTGTTTTTATTTTTTGTATGATGGATAAACCTCTTTTAGCCTTTTATTTTTTCTTCCTCTTATGTGATACCACTAGCCTATATTCTTGAACTACTTGGGTTCCATTATTAGAACCCTCCATTATTGTGGCATAGAACCCTCCATTATTGTTGCCACACCCTTCTCCTTCACCTCTCTCAACTTATCATTGATGTTCAAGGTTTCCTTAGTAACCTTGACCCCTTTTCTTCTTAGCTAATTGATTGTTATGTTTATTACATGTGTGGTCCTATCCATCAATGAGAAGGATTTAGGTATGGACCACCTAACTAGTGAAATAGGTTGGGAATAGATATTATTATCATAGTATACCTTATCAATTCAAGATTCATCATCTTTTAATTCCTTAAGGATTCTTACCATGTTGTAAGTTTTGATTTATTTTAGGTTCATCCAAGAATAATCTCTCAATCTCACTTCCTCATCATCTTGCATGTATTTGAAATAATCTTCATAAAAAGAAACATAGGAATATGTGTTAATACCCAATATACTAGTAATTTTATGAGTCACATCATAGAATGACCTTACATAAAGGGTTCTTAGGGTCATTTGATTCATCTCGATATCTATACATTTTGATTTTGGTAGGGAAGGGCATGTATACCTCCCTATACTAATGGGGAAGTGGAACCCTGACTTATGTTTACTTGACAACAACTTATGGGTCTCCATAAGTTACCTCACAAGTTTAATTAGGGCCCATTTTTCACTTGCATACTTCATAAGGGTGTAAGTACAACCACTAAATCCTCCCACTCTGAGTATGAATATGTTAGGAATTAAATGAAATATGATCCCAAATTTATGATCTCATAAGTTGTGGCATCAGATAATATTCTTATTTCTATCTCCTTGTCAAACATAATTATGATGTAGTATATGAAAGCATCATTTACCATTCCAAAATGTTGTTTACTTGCCTTAAGGGTGAGATCAAAATAATAGTTAAATACCTTGTTGACATAATCAGGCACTATGTTTAACCCTAGGAATGCCCTCCCTTATTCTAATATGTAGACCAAATATGAAGTCATATAAAACTTCCATGTAGTTTGGACTTCCATCAATTTTTTGTAGATGGAGTCAAAAATTAACTGGTCCCAATGGATATATTGTTTATTTTGGTAGATTACCTAAATTTATTTGTACATACTATCCTTATAAATCTTGGCATCTAGATTCCTAGTAACTCTATGTAAGAGTATGATTATGTCATATACTTTATCTTGGAAGTATATTCTTGCTAGGATTTTAGGTAGTCTTGTAGATGTGGGTTCAGAGGTTTTTAGCCATTGCTTATTCAGAACTTGTAGACATATAGTATTGTTATCTTGATAAAACTTCTTTGAAGAGTTAGGGGTTATATAAAGATAACTCTCATATTTTGGAATTACTAACATGGTATCTATGAAATTAGGGTCAAGGTTCAAAACCTTTTCCCATTTATATTTCACCACTTACCACTTCTCTACATCATAATACTTTGCCGATGTGAGAAAAATCTCAAGGCTCTACACTAATAGTGGGAAGACTTCTCCCTGGGGTAATCCAATGTCATAAATACTTCAAATCCAATCATTCCTAAATTCATCATTTACTCTAGTCCAAAACTTAACTAAGTCTGTGTGACCTAGATCTATGTCTATGATCTCATTTTTATTGGAGTCTAGGCTAAGTGGGACACCAGGTCCCTTTGACTTGAACTTCATTTCCTTTCTAGACATAGGTTTTGGGAAAATTGGTGTGGGAAAACTAACTGTAGAGTTAGATGGTTTTGGACTTGCGATTTTAGGTAAAAAGTCTAGTGGATTTTATACTATGTATTTGAAAATGAAAAGTTTGATGGGTTTTGGACTTACAAAGTCAAATGAAAATTAGGACAAGGTTTAGGCTTGATTATCTTGGTAAAATTTTTGATATAATTTATCTAATAGGGATTTAAAGTTTTAATGTGCAATCAAATTTTCAATTTCCATATTTTTAAGAAAAGGCATAAAGTGAGGTTTCACTTTCAATTTGTAATTTACAAAGTTGAAAATTACAACTAGAGTTATGGTTTCCAATAAGCATTAGGTGGGTAAGAAGTAGAGGCTGGGTTGAATTTTGAAACTTTACAAAGTTTAAAATTACAATCAAACCTCTAGTTTTTGCTAAGTATGTGAAAAGTGGAAAGCAGGGGTTTGGGTGTAATTTGCAAGTTTTCAAGTTACAAATTGCATCCAAATCTTTGGTTTACACTAGAGGTTTCCTAGGTCACTTTGTAGATTTTTTCCAAAAAATTAATGGGTTTACCTTAGGTTAAAATATGTTTTGATATTTTTGACACAAAAATATCAACATTTTTGGTGACCTTTGCATGGTGATTTCCTGCTAATATGTTTATTTCTAGTAGCCTTATAGTTCATTGGGCATGGAGTCCTTTTAAACTTAACACACTTTAATTGGAGAACAAAAATGGGAATTGCTTAAACAATAACAAAATAGGCAAAAAAAAAATAGAATCAAACTAACAAAATAAAAACTCCTAATGAGTTGACTTGTATGAAAACACTTATTTTTGGAAACCAACTAAACCTAATATATACAATGTTTTTGGAAAAAATTTCAACCTCAAAAGCAAGCTTTGAGGTATATCCCATTGAATGAGATAGGTATATCTAATTCATTGATCTTGGATAGATGAAATGCATTTTCTCCCTTGAAATGAGTTATTATTTATGGACCACTCCATATGCATCAAACTTTGTATGCTTGCCTTGTTTGGCTCTTTCATCATCCCATTTCATAACCATATCTCATTCCTTGAATCTCCTATCAGATGATTTTTTTAATCAAAAGTCCTCTTTGTCTAAGCTTGATTTACTTCTAGAACTTTAATTTATTAGTTCCTACTTCTAGATCCATGAGTTCTAGAAATCATAATGTCATTTCATCATTTCTAATCAATTTGAACTAATGATTGAGTTTTAGATATGGTAACTCAATTGGTAGTGCAACTCTGGCTTCCCTTCCATATACCAACATAAATGGAAAATTTCCAATTGCTCTCTTGGGATTGATTATGTTAGCCCAAAGTGTTGATTTTAACTTTGTGTGACATGTCCTTTGGTTTTCCTCCATTATCCTTCTGATAATCCTTATGAGATCTTTGTTTGTAGACTCGACCAAGACATTACCTTGTATATAATAATTAGATGAAGTATTTAGGTATACATTGTTCCTTATATCCCATTCACTCACTTGAGTGTCCAAAAAATATTTTACATTGTTTGAGTTAATGGTGTAAAGAACATCAAATATCATGATAATACCATCCATGAATTCTAAGATAGATGCCTCTGTGGCATCTTTTAGTGTAACCACTTCAATCCATATAGTGAAATAGTCATCTGCTAGAAGGACCCATTTGTGTCTTGAAATTGAAGGTGGATTAATCATGCCAATGAAATCCAATCCCCATTGGGCAAATGGTTCGTTAGCTTGAATTGGTTTGAGAGGGAAAGTTGATAATATTTGCTTCCCTATAAAGTAGGCACATTTTTCATAGTTCCATACACATTGATGGGAATCTTTGAAAAGGTTAGGCTAATAATAACCTCCCCTCATTATTTTGATGGTTGTGGTTGTTGTGGATAAATGTCCACTTGATGGACCATCATGAAACTCCTTGATCACCTTGGGAATTTGATCATGCTTACTCCATCAACAAGAACATAAGGAATATATTGGAGTCTGAAATACCTCTTTTTGGATTGCTAAAAATTATATGGGTACTCGACAATCTATAGGAAGATGGTCATGTCATAGATCTAATTATTGTTTAGATGTGGAGTGGCTAGTTGGAATGTATGTTAAGAATTTATTGTATCATACACAACCTCAACAATATGTATATTAGGAGCAAGCTATTCACATAAGCCCTTTCCTCTTAAAAGCTTAGTTATTTTGATGTTCACATCATATTCCATGAATTTTGTGATCCAACCCACTCTCTTCTCATTTATTTCTAGCTCAATAGGAACTCCTTAACATTTTGGTGACTAACCATCAGATGAATTTTATTATTAGAGAGTATATGCCTAAATGTTTTCATAGATTTTATTATGGCATATACTCTTTTCTTAATAAAAATTGTAATTTTCCTCATAATCCTTCAAGGATTGACTAAAAATATATATAGGCTTCTCCAACTATTCTTTATTCTACTAGGTCAAAATAGTTTATATGTAGCCTTCTCCTCCAAAAGCATAGAGAATGAAATCATTCTCATAGTTGGGGTTGGTAAGGGTAGGAGCTTGAGAAATAACCTACTTGATGGCTTTAAAAATGTCTTTTGCTTCCTATTTATAGTTGAAACTAAAACCCTTATTAACCATGGAAATAAGGGGCTCTCTCATGGAGGCAAAATTTAGAGTGAACCTTATTATGAATTTGATCTTTCTTAGGAAACTTTGTAATCCCTTTTTATGGTTAGGAAGCGCTAGTGAAGATATAACACTTACTCTCTTTGGGTCTATTATAAGGCCCTAATTTGAAATAATTTGTCCTAGTAGTTTCCCTTCATAAACTATGAAAATGCACTTTTTTGGATTAATGGAAACTCCAAATTCTCTGCACCTTTCAAAAAAAATTCTAAGGTGATCTAGGTGTACACCAACATGTTTTGAATAAATAGTTATGTCATTTAGGTATACCAGGATCATCTCATTTATCAAACCCCTCAAATCCATATCCATGGATCTTTGGAATGTATGACTAATTTTATTTAGACCAAAATGCATCTTTTTTATAGATATGCATGCTCCAATTTGTAGTGAAATCAGTCTTGAACTGATCTGATTCTTGCACTAGCATTTGGTTATATCTAGAATAACCATATAGAAGGGAAAAACTTTCAGATCTTGAAATAGTTTGAAGAATTTTATCCATGAGTGGAAGGGTATAATGATCCTTTAAATATTCTTTATTTAGGTCCCCAAAATCTACACAAACCCTAATTTCACCATTCTTTTTCCTTATAGGGACCAAGTTAGTATCCTAGGATGAGTGTTTGATAAGGAAAATGATATTAGCCTCTATCAGTTTGGAAAACTCACTCTTCACCAAGGGTTATATTTTTGGATTTATTGGTCTTTATTTTTGTCTAAGAGGCTTGGTATTTGGGTTAAGCTCTATTGTATGTTGGGCTAAGCTAGGTTCAAACCCACTTAGATATTTATAACTCCATGCGAAATTATCATCAAATTCTTGACACAACTCAATAAAATCTTGCTTATCAGAAGTATTACATACCTTTCTAATATTCAATGTTTTACCCTCTATAATGACTATTGGTTTATAATTTTATTCATTGATCGTGATATTTTTTATTTCACCCTTCAACTAGTCATCAGAGTTGAAGATACTTTCCAAAGTAATAAGGCCCATGGGTAATTTATTTGTCCTCAACTAAATGATTTGATCCCTATTGATATTGGAGTGTTGTTGAATTTTGTCTAAGAATTCATCCTCTTCTCATAGAAAATTCACAATTTGTTGATCACTATCAAAAACTTTCTAGTTGGTTGCATTGTCAGGAATAAATAGTCTTACTATCAACTTTAAATGTTGGATATTTTTCTTATTTAACTCTTAAGGTAGGTTATATTGGGAACTTACTAATGCCATATGATCAAAATCCTTGTTATGTACTCCTTGTACCACTTGAATGTTTAAAATGGTAAAGTCTTCTAATAGGTCCCAAACCCTATGTTTGTAAGATCTTAGCAATTTATTCTTGGTTATGATTTTAGATCTTACTTGGTGAACAATCAATTAACTATCACCAAACACTTTTAGTGATTATATTCCCATTTCTTTATCTAGCTAGAGACCTCAAATCAAACCTTCATATTTAGCTACATTGTTATTGTAGTTGGACTGAAGTGTGAAAGAATAGAAATAACTCTCTTTTTGTGGAGAGATCAAAACAATACCTACACATTTACCATTATTGAATCTTGAGCCATCGAATAAAATTTTCCACATTCCATAGAAATCCTCAACTAGTTGCATAAGGTTTGAGATGATTGCATCATTTTCATGAATGTAGTATGTGCCCAACATGGTTTCTTTGACATAATCATAAGGATAAAATTAAATGGTCAATCCCCATTCATCTAGATGATCTTTTTGGATATATTCCATGGGTTTTTCAACCTCATGATCAAGTTCCTCCACTTGATATTACAATGCACAATTCATATCCATAGGGATAGGAGTGTAAGGATCAATATTTTCTTTAGAAATTGACTCAACTCTTATGGTCACTCTTGTTCCATATCTCATCCTAAGAAACATTTGGGACCAATTAGCAGATAGATACCCTCCCATTTTTTAGTGAAGTCTTAGGAAAGGTAGATAGAAAAATAGGGGGTAGGTTAATAATTAAGATATCTTGTGAAATTGATAAGATTGGACATGCATAGATGGTAAGATTTAAACCTTTTATAGTCTCAACTATTTGAATAGTAATCCCATCCAATTGAACCACACCTTTTGTGACAAGTGTATATTTAACACCAAGAGCATCAACTATTTTCTTGGGCATAACAAAATGCTATCCCCTAAGTCTACCATGTAGTAATGTATGAGATTTTTTCCAACTATGATTGAAAGGTAAAAAGGGGGAGCCTTACCATTTTTACTTACTTTAGTGTCAATTTGAGGTTGACACAAATCAATATTAGAAATGGGTCACTTATCTAATACCTTATCTGTTATTTGGAAGTTTTTTAAAACTTCCTTAAGGAAGTCCCTTTGTGCTGGAATAGATAGTGCTTCACACATGGTAATATTCAAGCTAGTCTTCTTCATTTTTTCTACAATACTGAATGGAATGTTACCAACCTTTATTGGTGCCTTTGTAGGAGTTATATCTTCTTTCACAAGATTTGGGGTAAGTAATCTTAACTTTGACTGGCCCATTATCACATTGGGTGGTCTCTAAACTATGTTTCCTTTTGTAGACTCTTGTACAATTTTAGAAGTTGTAGCATGATTAACCCTGGGGGTTGACCACTTTCTATTACCCTCTTCTTAGAGTGTGTATTTGTTTCCACTAAACTACCACCATTTACTAGTGTTTCCTCCTAATTTACACCATAATAATCCTCCTCTTTCCATTTTAAAAAAGTAGCTTCATTATGAGTAGGTTCTTGTTTATTTTACAACTGGGAAGTATCTTCTTCTTGGTGTCCTTAGGTGTTAGGTATGCTTTACACCATCAAGAATTTACTAGTGACACCATTAAGACAAGCATTCTAATTATGGGTAACACCACTTATATTCCTAAACTAGGTAGTTATAAAAAAGTAATATAGCTTTAGAAGTATGTGGTACATGCAAAGCATGGGTGTTTGGAGTCTTTGCTTGCATGGATTGACTTTGGGGTTGTGAACAGTCTTGGTATGGCTACTTTTTGGGCTGGTATGTTTGATTAGCTTGTTGATAAGGCCTATAATTTGGGATTATTTCCTTTTAATAGATATTAAATCATTGCCAAAGATTTTAAGTGGTGAATTAACCTCATATAGATCATCAATAATGGCAGGAGTTAAAGCTAGTGCCTTGTTTATGGTGGGAATTGGGGAAACAGTGGGTTGCATTGGAGGCACCTATGGAAATAGAGGTAATGGAGGCCATGGGGAAATTTTTCTTACTTGAATCAAGCAATTTTATGCTCTTATTTAAATTTCATAGGCATTGGGGAGTGTGGTGCCACCCATTGATTGAATCATGATATTTATATCACTATTTAAGGCTCTCAAGTAATAAAATAAAGCATTGTTTGGGGTTGACTTGACCAACACTGGGATTCTATTCCATGTATTTTGAAATAAAAAAATTGAAATCACTCATGAAATCATGAGGATCCCATTAAATAGTGGTTAGATGTTCAACCAGGGAGAGGTGGTTACTCTTATCTTCAAATTGCATGCATAGGGTAGACCCTAAATCATCCCATACATGAATGGAGTAGGGAAGCAAACTTTTATACCACTATAAGGATTTACCCTTGAATGAGGGGAAAAGAAGTCTGATTGCAACATTTTCTTATGCTATATTGTGAACTTGAAATTTTTTAGTAATGTCTTGTATGTGTTCCATTGGAGTAGTGGAAGTTTCACTAGTAAAATACAGAAGGCTTTTCAAAGCTGAGGTGGGTATATCATCATACTAGGTCAACTAAAGTGGGTTGCCTCCATTTAAGGCTACAAATTTTTGATTTCTCAAGGCCATAATAGGAGGTATGAAACCAATATGGGTATTTGTATGATATGCAAACAAATTTGTTGGATATACTACAGCATAAGGTACAATTGATCTTGATTTATTTTTATATGAAAATGACAATTCTTGTAAGTCAATTATCTTACCTTTAGAATATGATCTTGTTTGTATCCTTGGCATATGTAAACTCAGATTTCCTAAATTCATAAGCTAGTAGATTCACAAAGTTCTTTTGAAATGTGTACAAGGGTCATACAATGCTTGCTAAGAACAACACCAATCTCTTAGTTATGATCTTAATGTCTCACCAGGTGTGCCAAAACTATTATCACTTATATTTTTCACCCATATTTGTGTGATAGTGTATTATACAATATGATTTAATAGTTGTGGGAAATATATTGACACAATGGGATCAACTCCAAGCTATGAGACCTTGGTGAATTGAGGTGAACTTCCAGAGAGGGCCAACTTCCTTTCACTAAGTTTATTACAACTAATGTATTACCAGTTCACATTAAAATATGAATTCTTAGTAATATTACTCCTAACTATAGTTTAATTTATGAGGAAAAGAGTTTTAGAAATGAATTTTTAAAAATTAGAAAATGGTGATTACACCAAATGAGTATAGTGTAAATTAATGATTGCTTTGTATAAACACAATAGAATGTTTAATATGTTGAGTTTATTAAAAGCAAAATCTTACAAAAATAAGATATCAAAGGTAATATGGAATGTTTATCAAATAAGGAACAAAATTCTTTATTTTTTATCAATAAATTTTCAAAAGGGAACAAATAATACCATAGATGAGTTTGTGTCACTAAAACAAGAATCAAAGCATTCAAAAAATTGACAAATAGATGTGCATACACAAATAATACATACATAAGGAAGGCAAAACATCAATATATTATCAATTTATAGCCTACATCATATAGATTAATTGTCCAAAATGCAAAATAATTTCTCCAATAGAAAAAAGATAGATGGGCTACACTAAGGTACCCATATTTATACAAAATACTCTCTTGGAAGAGAGAGAGTTATCAAAACCTTGTGCCCAATTGAAGATCAATAAAATATGAGAATATTCATTCAAATTTTTTCTTCTTTAGTTTGTAATGGCATCCTTAGTGAAGTAGGTGGTTGGAACAAAAACATGCAAGTTCTGGATACTTTAACAAGTGATGAAAGAGTGGATAAATCCATTGAAAAATTCATGCAAACATCCTCTTCCTCTTTGATTTCAATGGTTTTTATCTTTTCCAAGTAATGAGGTGCCAAAATTAATTAAAACTTAGAAAATTTTAATGCTTTTGGGTATTTTATATTATAACTTACAAAACCTAATTTTTATTTTCCTATTGAGACTTTTACAAATTTTTAAGTTATCCAAATTTGACAAAAAGGGAACTATAATTTACAAAATGATTTTTTTCAAGTTAAGCAACTCAAACTTTGTCAAAAACAAAAGTGTATTTTACGATTTTTACTTTTTGTAACTTTTACCCTGTCAAAAAGATACTTGAAAATTGAAAGTGGCTCTTTCTCAAAAATGGCTACCAAAATAATAGTTACAATTTACGACCTAAAATTTTACAATATTTATTACAATAAAGAAATGTATTTTATACAATGTATTTTATTGAAATAATTAATCTGTGACTATAACCTCTAAATATTCCTTGTACTTCTTTGCTTGAATCTTGTCAATATAAGCATCAAGGCTTATGAAGATCTCTTGGAGGTGATCTTCATCAAGACCAAATGAATATAGGTTGATTATCTCACATTTTCCCATTACTTCATAGATTTTTCTAGATACAACCCTATATATGTGAGTGTCTTTTCCCATTTGATCCATCATATTACAATACCTAATGAATCAATGGATGGAACTCAAGTTTAACATTGCATCCTATGTTGACTCTCTCTTGACCACTCCTTTGAACTTATCTTGAACCTCTTGAACTGAAAGGATTTGATCTTGATGATATTT
This sequence comes from Torreya grandis, assembly GCA_037957365.1. Lineage (NCBI taxonomy): Eukaryota > Viridiplantae > Streptophyta > Pinopsida > Cupressales > Taxaceae > Torreya > Torreya grandis. The sequence goes on along the minus strand of JARHVA010000537.1, from coordinate 2,513,470 downwards.
TGCTTCACATGACAATCTACTAAGAAAATCCTCAATTCATAGATTATATTTGTGGCCTTATCACATGTAGCCTTGGCCTTATTAATAATCTCAATGAGTATCCTCATTTTGAAATGGGATACCTTATCTAGTTCCTCATGTTCCACATCATTTTTAAAAATCTTCTATGTAATGAGGGTATCAATCTCAATCAGGTCAATAGCCTTCCATTTTAGAAATAATGGATTCAATCATTCAATCTTTTCTTCATACCTACTTTCATAGATTCCCGATCATCCTTTAGAGTATTATAATAGTTCATTGCTAGATCTATTACTCTATTTCCTTTCATGATTAGTTACTCTACCTATTATTTCATATCCCTCCCCATACTACTAATCTTTTTCAATGATTCAAGTGTTTATTTTTTGGGGAACTAAGCAAGAGATTGTGTTGGTTGGGTTATGGTCTCAATTAACTTCTTTAGTGCAATTGTAAATTACTCAAATTTATTCTTCATTTCATCCTTTGTGACCTTTTCATTATAAATATTCTCAAAAAGATATATAATGATTGATTAAACATCATGTTTTAGTCCCTCTCTTGTAGGGCAACCCAAGTGCACTTTGGATATCTTATAATCCCCCACTACTAGATCTTCTTTTTATTTGTCTAGTGGGGGGAACTAAAATTTCCACATATCTCTCCCTTGTTGAATCATATGATATCATATATATGGTTATGGGGTTTACATTTAATATTTTTGGATGCCTCTAATAGACTAAATTTTAGTATGTTGGGTGACACCATTTACTTCTAATTTTTTGTCACTAATTGTGCTAGCCAGCTTGGGGTGGTAGCTTGTGAGTCTGGCACTATCATTTGTGAATCTATAGATTAATTTTCTAAAATAATGGTTATTGTGACAAGTTTTTCATCCATCACTAATATTGTTTCTAAATCCTCAACTTATTATTTTTTAATCTCTTTCCCATTTTTGGGTTGAGAAGCCATAGTTGTATCAGTCGGTCCTTCTATCTCCACCTCTTAGATGGTGGCTTGGGTTAATGATGAAATAAAAGAAATGGGTATTGATGTGTTTACTATTGGAAAAATAATGACTAATATTGTGGGTGAATGAGTCATTTAAAACTTTCTTTAATATTTACTTTAACATTCCTTGAACCATCAAAGCAATACAAAGATATAACAATGCATAAAGAGTCATTCACAAGAGCGTAACATAAGAAAACACACATATGAGTGGGAAAACCTAAAGGGAAACAAAAATAAGTGATCCATGAAAATTTAATACATTCATATAACCAAAATATCACAATTTAGTGAATCACCAACTCTACATGGAGTACCAACCCCAACTAGCTAAGCACCAACCCATCTAAGATTTAGCAAGTACCAACTTGCAAGGAGGCACCAACCCCCTAGATGACTCAACACAAATTAATAAAAATAAAAAAATTTATCACCTTTATAACACCTTATTTATCAAAAAATATATGATGATCACCTTTTTAATTTCTTCTCTATCTTCTATCCCTCTCAAACTACCTTCTAGGCTTCTTCGCTCATCTAGGTATCTTGAAGACAAATTAGGTCATATGAATTTTATATTAATATATAATACCCATGCTATATATTAATGATATTTTATATTAAACCTTATTATGGTATATGATACCTCCTTCATCTATTAAAATTTCTATATCCTTGCTCTCCACTCACTCATACTCTAACTAGACAATTAGGCCTATTAAGCCTTGTTCTTATACTAGGTTCTTGCTCATACACCTATTGGTTGGATATACACACTTGAATATTTATATATTTAAAAAAATAGGACTTAATACATTAAAAAAAAATTAATAAATAATTAAATTAGGTTTTACATATCTCAAATGGACCAAATCCTTCTTTAAGCCTTAAGTATACCTAATTCAATTAGGCCTTCATTAGTACACATTACCCTTTATCTTCTCATAGTTATTTAAAACTTAATACATAGTAACATTAATTCATATAATATTAAAATATACCCATAATAATCTCATATTATTTCCATGACACCTTTTATCTCCAATCACCACTTGAATCATGCCATTAGTACTGTTTACATTAGTCCTTCACACATACAAAAAGGTCTGTCTAAAACAACTGAAGATAACAAAATGTTTGGCCACAAAAACATGAAAATAAAACATATAAAAAAACATAAAATACATAAAAAAACTTAATAAATATAATTATAATTCATTACATGGAAAAAAGACTCAAAAACACTCCTACAACTTGCTCACTCAGAACTGCCAGTTTTCTTCAAAGACTAGTCATGGTGATACTAACCTTCAACACCTGTATGACAAATTATATAGAATCATAATTAATTTGGATTATATTATGAGATAATTATACCATTATTAGATAGAAATATAATATTTTAAAATGGTAATATTGGTTTGGCAGACCAATCTCATAACCTTGTATCTCACTATCTCATTTGAACTAGACAGGTAAATTTGTGAGCAACTTTTTCACTATAATCACTAAACTCCAAAAATTATACCAGACATGAACGTGTATAAAAATTAATAAAAAATATCTCCATGCATGTGGATTCATCCCTATTTCATTATAACACATTCCTAATCACTTTCTCACTACTACCTGGGTTTTATACTATTTCTACCATTAGGCCTTTTAGCAACTGGATAACTTGGATGACTAGTTTAGCATACCTAAGAGATAGAACATATATATAAACCACCATGGACATAAAATTAAAGTCTCAAAATTCTCCATTCAATTATTTTCATACTTTTACTTGGTCAACTCTGACTACAACAAAAAATCTATGAGAAACTAAGACTTTCCTATAGGGTCTCCTCATACATCTGACAACTCCATCACACCTGGAGGTACTTGGGAGAGTTTAAAACATGATACAATAGTTTTTATAGTCATTTGATACCATTTTGGGTTGTTTTTAACCATATATTCAACATCATGTCACTATTAGGGTTGTAATAGGGTTTAAACCTATTTTCACTCTTTAGGATCATTCATAAATCATATCCCATTAATCCATAAACTAATGCCTAGAATTTTGAGATAGGACCATTACTCTTCTAACATGAATAGCTTAGGTTCCCATGCAGAGGTTTTATGAGCTAAGGATCACAAGAAAAACCTTCTTGACTAGAGAACCCTTCATTTTGTTCACTTTAGAAACCTTAGAACATATTTTCATGCCTTATCCTTCAAACTTTGACCTGAAACTTCATGAGAAAAATTCAAAAAACATACCTTACCTCTGAAAATTCTCATATGAGCTTATACACCTTGAAATCTGATCATGACCCTTCATTAGGCTACACTCTCTCTCTTTGATTACTTAGACCTTGACCTACAAATCACATTATGCATTGAAACTAACCTTCATGCCTCTTTCCATGTGATCTCCACCACTCTCGCATACTCAAGAAACCTCATACATGATTAAATGTTTATATACATCATTCATATGCCTTGAAAATAGATCATGATGCCTCATTAGGCCAAGCAGGGTCTAGAAGAGGTATAGTTGCATACTTTACCTGTAGGTCCTACCCCTGTAGGCTCACCTTGAGACTCACATGAGTACTCCAATACCTCATATACATGTTCAAACAACCTCATACAAATTATTATGAATGTTTTAATTCATATCATCAAGACATCATGACCTTTCATGCATAAAACTAGGCATCCTATGAACATACCTTCTCAAGATACTTACTAGGCTCAAGCACTTGAAAACTTTGACAATAAGGACCTTCCATGCTAACCTTAAAATCACCCATTAAATCATAATAACATATACCAATCATGTTTTAAACTCTCAAAATCAATACAACACTAATCAATATTCTCTCTCATAGATACATTATTAAATGACCTCATGAACACCTTTCTCAAGAACATTTGACATCAATGACAACATCAATGTCGAATCTCAATAAAAGGAACAATGCTTAACAGTCTCCCCCTTCATCATTGATGGAAACACATACTACATACTAATCATTCTTATCTCCCCATTTTGGTCTTTCTCCCCCTTTGACATAAATGACAAAGTGATGTTTGTAACTCCTTGGATCACACTCCTTGCAACCAAAATACTCAACACACAAGACTATGAGTTTAGGATACATAATACAAACATGATCCCCCTATCTCCATGAATACCTTCTTAGAAAAACTCACCTAATCTTGGATTTAATGAGAATGATTATCTCCCCTAAGTACTTGGCTTCTTTAATGATTGCTAGGGGTAGGAATTATACCCAATTCCTATCTTAGGTGTTCAAATGTTACTTTTGGAAGTGGTTTGGTCAAGATGTCTGCAATCTGATCCTACGTAGAAACATATTGAAGTTCGAAACTTTGTTCACTTACCTAGTCTCATATAAACTAATATTTTATGGGAATGTGATTGGTCCTTGAGTACATGACAGGGTTTTTTGAGACACTTATAACACTTATATTTTCATAATAGATAGGGCTATGACCATCATACTCCACCTTGTAGTCTTTTAGGGTCTGTCTCATCCATAATAAATAAGTGGAACATGAAGCTACTACAATGTACTCAGACTCACAAGTGTATAATGATACTAATGATTTCTTCTTGGTTATCCATGAAACTAGGCACCCACCTAAGAAGAAAGATCCTCCATTGGTACTCTTCATATCATCTAGACTTCCTACCTAGGTTGCATTTGTATAGGCTAGCAAATTGAACTCCTTGATTCTTGGATACCATATCCCATACTCCATAGTCCCCTTGAGATACCTAAGTATCCTTTTGATTGTGTTGTTACCAAAATCAGCTATGCTCATTTTATGGACAACCCCTATGAAACTTGTCCATTTTGTAATCTACACTCTAATATTCATCATTCAAGACAAGTTTCTCTTGATCTAAAGTGAAGTTTTTTGACATCCTAAGAAAGTTTACAACACTCCCTCATCATGATGTCTTGAAAATCATGAAACCCATTGTAGTATTTATCTGATCAAAATGTCAAGTTTGATCATTGTTAGGGTGTTAGTAATTTCTATTTACCATGCATTGGTGGCACTTTTTGCCGCCAATGCATGGCTTACCCCTGGCACATGTCAGGGTGGTGATTTTTGCTGGCCTAGCAGAGATTTTCCAAAATCTAAAATTTCACATGGCATTTATGGCCGCACATGTTGAGTTGTTAAAGCTCATTTTGGGGCTTTTTAGTACATTTTGATTATCATTTCTTTCATTTTAAGTTTCCTAGACTCTTCCCTACAACCATTCAACCGTGCAAATGAGTAAGGTTTCGATTCACCAACCACCGAGCTTAGGACTTCAAGATTTTTAGGTAATTCATTTTACTTCTAGGTTTTCATTTTATTAAGTTTTATTTTTTCCTTTAAGTTGGACTTTTCTTTTTATTTGGTTTTGTCTTCAGTAGTTGAACCCTCATTTTTTTTTGCTTTACCCTAGTGAGCCTAAGTGGCTAATTCTGCCAAACCCTCATACATGCCCTAGGTTATCTTGCATATTGAATCAATGTTTTGACCTATCTTAAGTTTTACCCTCATCAAATCTAGTTGAAAACCATAACAGATAAACTTGGTGATGGCAACTTTAATAAGCCTCTCTCACACTTATCATCTCAGACAAGAAAAATTCATTAATGCCAAATTCCACCATTTGAAATTTATGGAACATTTTAAAAAAGTGTAAAAATGGCAAATTTTACCACTGAAACATTCCCTTTCGTTTCCTGCAGTAGCGGTTGATTTCACCGCTAGGACATCAAAACTCAAATTTTCCTGTAGTATGCCTTGTCAGTATTTTTTGCCACTCCTACACATAAATATATGCAATGGTAGTTATTTTAGCTGACTCTATAAACAAATTTTCTCTTACTTGTAAGGGCATCAAAATTCACCACTAGTGTAAAATACAAATACTCCTCATATGCAAGGGCAGTAATTTTTGCCACCCATGCAAACCTCCTCTTGAATTTCCTAACTCTAGGATATTTTCAATTTTGATTTTTTGAGCCAACTTTCCTCTAATTTTTTATCTTGCTCACACTTTATCCGTCTCAAGCAATCCCCCATATTTATGATCATTGATATGCAGTTTTCCCAGATTGCCAGTATTTCCCCTAATTGCATGATCATGAATTTTTGTTGCAGTTTCTTCTACAGATATTTCTTCATCAACATCCTTTTGGTAAAAATCCTTTTAGATGACTGAGTTTTCTCTAAAGAAGTTGAAAGCGATGAAGTATAAATATCAAGGTGTTTAACCAATCACCTCAGTTACTTCTAATATTGATCACATTAGAGATACAAAGATTGGTCATGTGGACATGGCTGAGTTTGTGGTGAGAACTAAGTCAAGCAATCCTAGTTTTGAAATGAAGAAGATAATCCAAAGTAATATTAATTTGGTATCTTCTTTCCCTGTAGTGGCTCACAACATAGAATTTGTTCTTTAGTGTGCTCAGTTATATAATAAAGATACCAGAGCTGTATTGGATGCTAGTGGCAATATGATAATTAGACTAGATCCTGAATTCATTGATAAAGTGTTCATGTGTCATCCTACTATAGAAGTGATAAAGCTTGATTTTGTTGAAGCACAAAAAGAGTATGACAAAATTTTTGAAAAAGTGAAGAAGATAATCAACAATAAATGGCTCAAGATGCCAAGGGAAAATTTGTCAAGGTGGCCATAAAGTTTTCTAAGAAGTGACTTTACAAAATAAGTTGGTGATTTGATAAATCTTCTCAAAAGGGTAAGAGGTTTGTCCTCCTCCTCATAGTTTCATGAATAGATGTATCCCTTCATCAAGATAATACTCTAAGGTAAATAAATCATCTTTTTGGGAGAACAAGTTAGCAATGCTTTGTATGAGCAATTGATGAAGGTATCCACTACCTTCAAATTCTATAAGACTTCTTATCTAGTGTATATTTCAGCTTCAATGAGAATCTTTCTAGGTTTAACATCAGAAGGAGATAGGAGAGTAATCCCAATGTATCAATACTACTCTCAATCAACATTGAAAGGTTTTATTCATCATTTTAGGTGAGTAAATAATGTTTTTTTTGCATTATTTTTATGTATTTTTTATCCTCAATTAGAACAAAGAAGAGTATCAGATGAAGCATGGATAGTTATGAATGATTTTGGATGCATGTTCTTACAATTTCCTTCTTTCTCATACTCGAGGGTTGGATTTTTCCAAGGTCATCCTTATATGATTCCAAGATTCCCCTTAGACAAATTGGTCTTAATGGAGCTATGCAAGCAAATTATTATCATGCATAATAAATAGATGGAACTCAAGAAGCTCAATTTTAGGTTCCCAGTTGAAATTTGTAGGTTTTCAATGTTAACCACTGGCAAAGCTAGAGTTGTGGAAACTAAAATGTAGCTCGTAACCTTGAAAAAATTCAAAAGAAGATAAAATTTTGATTACAGGAGCATGAAGGACATAATCAAGAGGAAAACCTAATTTTATGAACCTATGATTGAAGATGTTTGGGTAGATTTGAGAACAGTAGAAGATGTCAGGAAAATGGACTACAACATGTTATCTCTTGAGTAGATTGAATATCTGGGACTTACTAATATTCTTGAGAATCTAGTGGATGATGAAGAGTTGGTTAATGATAGATAAAATAATGAAAATATTAATAATTTCCCTCTTTTTCTAATCCAATGGTCCCAAAAGGAGCTAACCTCATTGAGGAAAAGATTTGAACCTATATTGGCAAACACTAATAATTGGTTAGCAAAAAAGGGAATTACTTTGAAAGAATTCATCACAGGTTCAGAAGCTGAGATTCAAGAGGAAACAAGAAAAAATGTAGAGAATAGAATGAATAACAAAAGTGATGTTCCTTCTTCTTCCAAGCCACATAAGCCTAAGATCATATTTGTGATGAAGAAGTCAAAAGTTGTGCAAAAAGAGTCTGAAATAGAAGATATGGAAGTTGAAAAACAAAGCACTAAAAAACCAGTGAAAAAATAGATGGAGACTAACGATAGGCCTACAAATTAACAAGAGGAGGAAATTTTGTCTTCACAAGAGAATGTGTAACAAGAAACATGAGTCTATTATCCCCCATCTGACACACCTATTACAACTATTTCATCTATTTCTCCTATGAATGTTCCCTCTTCTGAATCACCCTCTCCTTCCAAAATAATTTTTGACAACCCTCAAATCAATTTTGAAGATATTATTCATTCTTTAGGGTCAATTTCTAGTTTGTCCTCCCCATCTTTTGATATTGGAGATACTTATACTTTTGATCACTTAGTAAAAGATGCAGTTTTTACTGACACTCCACCTGTTGTTTCCACTACCAGTGCAAGTGCAGCTCCGATGATGCCAACAACGGAAAAAGATCTTAATGTGAGTACTTCTGTGCTCCTACCATGGTTATCAACTTATACACCAAAAAGGAAGAAACAAGCTATCTCTCTAGATGACTTTGATTTTAATAAGCTGGTGCTTGTAAAAGCCACAACCCTAAAGAAGCCAAGGATTCTTTAAAAAATGCTTGGAGATAAGGAACACAAATTATTGAAAATTGCAAGACCTCCACAAGATGCAACCATTGAAAATTTTGATATAAATGATTACTCCATCTCTAGAGTTGAATTAGACAAGATAACTCATGAGAGTGCCAAGATTGATATGTATTCATCCAAGGACATCTTGATTCATAAATTTAATAAGGAGAAAGAAATGAAAAATCACTACAAATCAATGGTGGAATAGTTGACTGCAGTGGTAAGGAGAATCACTTCACTTCAAAAGTAGTAACTCCTGAGGATATTTCTATAGAAGACCCTATTATTCAGAAAGTGAAAAAGACCTATCTCAAAGGAAAAGTACTTGAAGAGTACCTGGACAAGATGCATACATAAGGAATTTATTTACTCATAGAGTTATCTGAGAAGACAAATAAAATGAGAAAGATAAGAGCAGAACTTGATGATCTCATTAATGTTGTTTCTCACGATATTGAAAGCATAGAAAATTATCTTGATAAATGGGTGGACATGAGGAAACTAGAAATAAGCACTGTAATATCAATTAATGTCATTATTGATAGAGACTCTTATACTAAAACTAAAGAAGCATTGACATATAGGAGTCGTGTGCTTAAATATTTGATCACTGACCTTGAATCTATAAGGAAACTCAGTGAACAAAGTGATGTTAGCCTTTTGTATAAATTGGAGGAGCTACCTTGTAAGATTACATCTCAAGATAACCAATTCCTTTCAGAAGAAGAAATGATTCAAGAATTTGAAGGTATGTTCTAGAAATAATTTGAAGATAAGACATTTTTAATATCCTCTGTAGACAATATTTTGGATAATTAGTTAACTCTAGATAATCTGAAAACCAAGTTAACTAGTTATATAAAATTAGTCACAACAGTAAGAGATGCCATAGTCAGATCCAAGATGATTTTCAAGAACACTGTTAGTCCAGACAGTATCGGGATGCAAGCAGCTTTCACTATGTACGATGCTCACATGAAGAAAGATGGGGATACAAATTGAAACATTTTTTTCCTTGGTTTATTTTTCACCTTTTAGATATACTTTTGCAACCACTTTGGACATTTTTACATGTACTTTTTTCATATGTAATTACATGTAAAAATATATGAAGTTCTAAGTCAAAAAGGAATCTTATCTTTGAATAGGTCAAAGTAGTTAAGTTTTTCCTAAAAAATCTCAAGGCCTCTCCCTATAAATAAAGAGGGCCTCTATTTTAATTTTTTATCTTTTAGTTATTGGAAGTGAAACTCTACCAAAATTGAAAGGCATTTTGAGACTTTGAACTCAAATTGTAAATCAAATATTATCAAGTGAATGAGAAAGCAAGTGACCTTTCAAAATTTGTGTTGAAATAACTTATGTTGTGAAGGAAATTGTTCTTATGTCTTTTTCATAATACAATATTATCTCTTTGATTAAATAAGTAGTGTGAGTGAAAATAATCTGGGAAATGTTCTAAATTTGATTGTTTAGACTTTGTGCTACTATTATTATCTTTAGTTTGTGTTTTAGTTTTTTAAAACAAAACATATTAGAAAGGCTTTGAACTACTTTTATCTTTTGTGATTATATACTTTGTTATAGTTTTTGGTGAAGACTTTGGGCTGCAACTCATTCTATTGTGTTCGAAGTTATAAATTAGTAAAAGAAGCAATGATAGACTTTGTGCTCTCATGGGTTTCTAGGTTGTTTAGTTAATATCAAGAAAGTTTTTCCTTTTTGTTGTAAACATCATTTCTGAAAAAAGAAAAATGGATGATATGATCTCACCCCTGAGTTAATATTTAGTTTTTTTTAGTTTATGATAGTTTATAGGGAACCTCCCCTTGCTAAGAGGAGAAATTTATCTCATTACACTGTGGCTGATATAACCATTTCACCTTCAATTAGCTGATGACAAAATATTCACCCAACAGTTTTTAGAGACTTCATTGGGGATTGAATATACAATTTGAAGCCTCATGCTTCGATTTGAAGCATTTCCAGTTCTTTTCCATTTCTATATTCTCATAGATTCATGATATATGTGAAGCTAGAGATCTCAAGGTATTATTAATCCTATATTTGGATTGATACAACAAAATAATTTTGATCTTTTGCCTCTACGATCTTGCCTTTAGTGAACCAAGAGTTTTGCTCCTACCCATGCCAGATCTTCAATAGCAGGTGAAGCTTCTAGTTTTAGTGTTAGCAGAGTTTTATCTATTCATACTCCATAAAGGTCTATTATCCCTCTTGTTATTCATCATATCATGGCAACCCAAGGCCCTTGGGGTAAAATTTTTGGCCCTCTAAATCTAACCCCATCTTTGCATGAACTACCTCATAGTTCAATAAAGAAATTTACTAAGTTTTATGGTAATGGGAAAGTTTACCCTGATGAGCATATTATAGCTTTCTGCATAGCCTATGGTGTGATAGACATTGAACATGAAGATAAAGTAGTAAGAGTTTTTGTAGAAACACTGCAAGGTGCTACTGCAAACTGGTTTTATCATCTTCAATCTCAAACTATAACCAATTGGAACACTCTCAAGACCAAGTTTGAAGCTAAGTTCAAACCTATGGAAGATGCACATGCCTTATTAGCTTAGCTTACATAAATGAATAAGGATCCTCATGAGCCTATGAGAGACTTCATTGCTAAATTTAATAAGCTAAAAATTAAGATTCTTACAATTGCTCAGCCAACACCAGAAAATCTTAAGTGCTTCTTTATCAATTCTCAACTTCTCGAAGTGAGTTTTCTATTAAGGTGGACTGGCCTTATAGATCTTCTTGTCATTCAGATTTTGGCTACCAAAGTCAAATATGATTTTATCCTTGCAGGTAAGATAAGAAGATATTCTAAAAAAAATAGATTTTCCTCTTCTGCTAAAAATTATTCCAGAAGCACCACGGATCCTATGGTGCAAAAGTTAGAAAATGAGTTGCTATCTTTGAAAAGGAAAATGTCCCAAGGTATGTCTACTCCTCCTTCATATCAAGATATACCAAGGAGGACATTTTCCAACAATTCATATCAAGGTAATGTTGCCAAAAATCAAGGGTAACCCAATCATCTTCCTCCCACACAATGGAAGCTTGCCATCGAAGCAACACCGATCAACTTAGTAGTTGTTTATTATTAAGTCAAACATGATCATTATTTCCAACCTGAGTTAAACCAAGAAAATGATTCTAATATCTTTGTAGAAGGAGAAGAATAATTCACTGGTGACTCCACTATTGGTTTTCTAAATTACCAAAATGAAGCTAAAAAAGAAGGAGAGGTGTATGATGGAGCATATGCTATTTTTACTAGGTCCCAAAACTAGTTAACTTTGTAAGTTGATAAGGGAAAAGAAAGAGAAGAACCTCAACCAATGATCTTAATCACTAAATGGGGAACTTCACTGCCTTTCCAATCAAAGGACATAGTGGCCAATAAACAAGTAAGTACCTCAAACAATCTTGTATCTTCTACTTCTATTCCTCATACCAGTACCACATCAAATAAAAATTAGAATGATGAACTTTATTCCTCTATTTCTAGTTCATTCTAGTTATTAGACATAATTAAGCATTCTAGGAAGACCAAGATCCAAATCTGAAGTTGAGTACTTACAAGCTAATCCTGAACAATTTGATAGGTTGGCTGAATACATCAAAAATAAAACCTTCCCTACAAGACAAGATTTTCCAAAATTGACTCATGATCCCTCAAAGAAAAAATCCACCCAAAATAATCTTTTCACTAATCCCCTTGTTGCCTCTATAAAAATAGAACCTTTCGATGTTTTTCTATTGATAAATGGTCATAAGTTGAGCAATTGTATAATAGACTTTGGAGCCTCTGATAATGTTATGCCCGCCAAGGTAGTAGATTCTCTTGATCTTAATTTAACTAAGAATTTTGAGAGATGTTTCTCCATGGAAAACAATCAAGTACCACTTTTGGGTCAAATTAAAGATGCCTAATTTGCATTTTCAACTTTTCTAAACAAGAGGATTAAGATGACAGTCTTAGTGGCTGATATTCTAGCTTTTTATGGCATTCTGCTCGGACGTAATTTTTACAAAGATGTAGGTGGAGAATTGAACATGGATCTATCTGAAGTAAGGATACCTGTTAAAGTTGTCATGGAAAAGTTGATTCTTGAGAAAGATTCAAAATATATTGTTACCTAAATGTCAAACCTCGAAGCTCAAATTTTGTTTGAATCCTCGGGAATGGGTAATTATTTTCTAACCACTGAAGATGTTTTTAATTCATCAAATGAAAGTTCATTAGGTGGAAATTAAAATAATTCAAACAAAAAATTAGAAGAATTTTTAGATAAAAATTTAGGTAAAAAAGAACCTTCCCTCACTGATGAAGAGGAATCTTTAAGAAAATCAAATTCTAATGAAGTTTGGATTTTATAATTTGATGGCAGTTGTTCCTCTACCAATTCTGGAGTCAAAATTGTTTTGATGTTCCCACAAGAAGATATTTTCACTTGTTCATATAAGTTACAATTTGACAATACCAACAACACTTTTGAATATGAATCATTGTTGCTTGGATTAAAAACTTCTCATGCTAGAGGTGTTAAGATTATTCATGCTTGAAGAGATGCCAAATTGCTGGTTTGTCAAGTGAGAAATCTATATTAAATCAAAAATGAAATATTTCAACATTATCACAATCATGTATGGGATTTCATATAAAAATTTTATGCTTTCAATATCTCTATAGTGCCAAGAGAGTTTAATGATCATGCAGATTCATTAGCTATCTCCGCAACTCTCATGGTTTCTCATAAAGATTTCAAAGGGAACAAGTACACTATTGAGCTGGTCTTTTGACCAAGTATACTTTATAATGTTGACCATCGGTAGGTGTTTAATCGTGATAATCAAATTATTGATTTTATGGAAAAGATGGATAGTTTTGAGGAGCTCTATTTAAAAATAGTGAATCTCCATGGGAATCAATTCCTGAAATAGATTCACAAACTGGTGAAGTGTTTGTTCAACTGAAAGAGAATAAAATTATAAAAGGTTTGATTTCTCTTGAAAAGTTATTTGACAAACATGATAGATATATCAAGAAACAGCAACAAATGGATTCAAAGTCCTCTATGAAATTTGATCAAGTAAATTTGAGTTCGGATGCAAATCTCAAAATGGTCGACATTGGGAAATGTTGCACTACTGATGAAAAGTTTAAATTCATTACCCTTCTTCATCATTATATTGATGTTTTGGAATATTCTTATGATGATTTGAAATCCTTCATGCCTAAATAAATTCAATAAGAAATTCCTCTTAAATATGGGTCATTACCTCACAAGCAAAAACAAAGGCAATATAATCCTAAAATATCAGGTACTATCGTTTCTGAGATTTAATAGATATTGAATGCAAGAATAATTTTTCCAATTCATCATTCCATCTGGATTATGAACATAGTTCTGATAAGATAAAAGAATGGATAAATTCATATTTGTGTTGATTTCAAGAATCTCAATCAGTCTTCTCTAAAAGATAACTACCCCTACCCATCATGGATCAAGTATTGCAAATAATAACTAGCTCAAAAATGTTATCTATGTTAGATAGTTTTTCTAGGTATAATCAAGTAGAACTTAATAAAGTAGATCAATATAAAACCAATTTCACTACACTTTGGGGCACATTTGCATATTATAGAATGCCTTTTGGTCTGATCAATGCTGGTGCCAAATTATAGAGAGCAATGGAACTTACCTTTAGAGATGAAATAGGGAAGTTCATCATGGTGTATCTTGATGAATTGACTATTTTCTCCAAACATCATTCTAATCATGTGTATCATTTACAGCAAGTGATAGAATACTGTTGGAAAAATAGTATTTATCTCAATCCTAAGAAGTCAATTTTTAGGGTTAAAAAAAGTAAACTTCTTGGTCACATTATATCCAAATAATGCATAAAAATTGACTCAAAAAGAGTCAAATCTATTCAAAATCTTACTCTACCTACTAGTAAGGCTACAGTTCATTCTTTCTTTAGAAAGGTGAACTTTCTACAAAGGTTCATTCCTGGATTTGTAGAGAAAACCCGTCACATTGTCAACATGATGAAGGGTAAAGCTACTTTTCATTGGACTGTGAAAGGCAAAATAGAATTTGAAGATATCAATAAGGCTATTTCTCATGCTCTAATCCTAGTTTGTTTGGACTATACTAAAGATTTTATAGTATATAACTATGCTTCTGAACATACACTTTCAGCCATTTTGGTTTAGTAGAATGAATAAAGTGTGGAATCTCCTATATCATTTATGAGTTGTCCTCTCAAAGCTCATGAATTGAAATATTGAAACATGGAGAAGCATGCTTATACTATAGTTAAGGCTGTAAAGTATTTCTGATTTTATATTTTGAATTCACATACTATTATTCTGGTGCCTGACACAATAGTAAAGTCTATTCTAACTCAACAAGATTTCAATACTAAAAGGGGAAATTAGATTTCTAAGATTCAAGAGTTTTATCTTGATATCAAACCTACTAATATTTTGTAGAGAAGAGGTTTGTGTTAATTGATTGCTAATAATGTACCAAAAGAGACAAGAGATAAAGAAGCAGAAGTTGAAGACATGCCAATAGTTCTTTTTGTCACTACTATTGATGAGTGGAATTCAAATATTACTCATTTTCTTACCTATGGTGAGTGTCCTACCCATCTATCCTATAATAAAAAAAAGAACTGTTAAGTTGAAAGCTACTAACTACGTCTTATGGGACAATAGTTTATACAAAAGAAGCCTTGATGGAGTATTTCTTCATTGCATGGATACAAAGCAACAAAGTAAACTTTTGGAGTCTTTCTACAATTTGGCTTATGGCAAACATTTTTCATCACCCATGATGGCTCACAAGATTCTATGAGCTAGATACTATTGGCCTACACTATTTCAAGATGCGTATAATTGGGTAGGTAGGTGTGAGTTGTGTCAATAATTTGTTGGAAAACCTAAGTTAGCCGCATTACCTCTCAAGCCAGTGGTAATTGAAGAATTTTTTCAGTAATGGGGTATCAACTTCATTATCACTGTGAACCCATCCTCAAGTGCTGGACATGACTATGTTCTCACTGCAACAAACTATTTTACCAAGTGGGTGGAATCCATCCCAATTAAGCATGCTACTTCAGAAGTGGTATGTAATTTTCTTAAGGAAAATATTTTTTCCCAATTTAGAGTTCTAAATAAGATTATAGCAGATAATGACACTTGATTCACTTCTCATGAGATTACTAACATTTGCTACAAACATGGAATTATTCTTTCCCACTCTTCAAACTATTATTTGCAAGGAAATGGTTATGCAGAATCAAGTAACAAGAATCTAGTTACTATTATCAAGAAATTGGTAGATGACAATCAAAGAACTTGACATAAAGCATTATTTGATGCTTTATGGGTAGACATGATTATTTCTAAGAGGGCAATAGGTATGTCACCATTTTAGCTTCTATATGGTCTGAATGTAGAGATATCAGTTACCTTGGAACCACTAGCACTAAAGTTGGCAAAGGTAGTGGAAGATCAAACTTTCAAAAATTCTATTGATAAGAGGATCATGTACCTAACTAAACTAGAAGAGCAACGACCTATGGTAGTGAACCGTATTGTTGAACATCAAAATTAGGTAAAGAAACTCTTTGACATGAAAGTAAGGATTTGTGAGTTTCATATTGAAGATCAAGTCTTGTTGTGGGATAAGAGGAGAGAACCAAAAGGAATGCATAGAAAATTTGATTCCTTATGGAGAGGTCCATTCACCATTAATCGATTCTATGGTGAAAATAGTTTTTTGCTGAAATATCAAGAAGGAACACTATTCTCACTACCTCACAGTGTGTAACATCTGAAACACTTCAATCCTTGAAGTATCAGATAAGTTCATTTTTTACATTTGTATAGTTTTATGTTTTTATTCTTGTATTTTTACTTAGTTATTTTTGTGTCTTTTTCTTTTTGGTAGCTTGACTCCATAGCCCAATGACATGGTTGAAGGCACTTAGAGACTGGATTCTACCCCCTTTGATTATTTCAAAGTTCAATCGATGTAAGTTCCCAAGCTAGAGCCATCTGTTGTTTCCAAAATTAGCTATGCTCATTTTGTGGACAACCTCTATAAAACTTGTTTGTTTCATAATCTACACTCTAAGATTCGTCATTCAAGACAAATTTATGTTGATCTCAAGTGAATTTGTCTAACATCCTAGGAAAGTTTACAACACTTCCTCATCATGATTTCTCAAAAATTGTGAAACCTGTTGTAGTCTTTATCTGATCAAAATGTCAATTTTGATCATTTTTAGAGTGTTAGTAATTTATGTTTACCATGCATCAGTGGCAATTTTTGCCACCCTTGCATGATTTTATGATTTATTTTTTCATGAATTAGTAGAAATTTTTCCACCAATGCATGGCTTACCCCTGGTACATGTTAGGGCAACGATTTTTGCTACCCTAGCAAAGATTTTCCAAAGTTTTGAATTTTATGCAGCATTTATGGCCGCACATGTTGAGTTATTAAAGCTCATTTTGGGGATTTTTAATACATTTTGGTTATCATTTATTTCATTTTAAGTTTCCTAGAATCCTCCCTGCAACCATTCAAATGCACAAATGATTAAGGTTTCAAATTCGCCAACCATCGAGCTTAGGACTTCAAAATTGTTGGGTAAGTCATTTTACTTCTAGGTTTTCATTTTATTAAGTTTTCTTTTTCCTTTAAGTTGGAATTTTCTTTTTATTTGGTTTTGTTTTCAGTAGTTCAACCCTCTTTTTTTTTTGATTTACCCTAGTGAGCCTTAGCAACTAATTCTGCCAAACCCTCATACATGCCCTAAGTTATCTTGCATATTGAGTCAATGTTTTGACCTGACTTAGGTTTTATCCTCATCAAATCTAGCTTAAAAATATAACAGATAAACTTGGTGATGATGGATTTAATAATCCACACTCACACTTATCATCATGGAAAAGACAAATTATTAAATTCCAAATTCTATGATTCACAAGTTATAGAACATTTTAAACAAGTGTAAAAGCAATAAATTTTACCATTGAAACATTCCCTTCCATTTCTTATAGTAGTGGCTGATTTCACCACTAGGACATCAAAACTCAAATTTTTTTTTAATATGCCTTGTTAGCATTTTTTTCCACTCCTACACGTAAAGATATGCAATAGTGGTTATTTTAGCTGACTCTACACAAACAAATTTTCTCTTACCTGCAAGGGTGGCAAAATTCACTGCCAGTGTAAAATACAAATATTCCTCATATGCAAGGGCGGTGATTTTTGTCGCCCATGCAAACCTCCTCTTGAATTTTCTAACTTTGGGATATTTTTAATTTTACTTTTTTGATCTCACTTTCCTTTGGTTTTTTGGCTTGCTCACACTTTAGCCCTCTCAGGTACATCCCCATAGTCATGATCATCAACATGTAGTTTTCCCAGCTTGCCAGTACTTCACCTGATTGCATGATCATAAATTTTTATTGTAGTTTCTTCTGTGGATATTTATTCATCAATATTATTTTGGTAAAAACTCTTTTAGATGACTGAGTTTTCTTTGAAGAAGTTAAAAGTGATGAAGTATAAATATCAAGGTGTTTTTCCAATCACCTCGGTTACTTCTAATGTTGATGACATTAGAGATATAGAGATTGGTCATGTGGACATGGTTGAGTTTGTGGACAGAACTAAGTCAAGAAATTCAAATTATGAAATGAAAAAGATAATTGAAAGTAACATTCATTTGGTATCTTTTTTCCCTGTAGTGAATCACAACATATAATTTATTCTTCAGTGTGATTAGTTCTATAATAATAATACCAGAGCTGTGTTGGATGCTAGTGGCAATGTGATAATTAGACTGGATCCTAAATTCATTGATAAAGTGTTCATGTGCCCTCCTATTACTTAAGTGATAAATCTTGATTTTGTTGAAGCACAAAAAGAGTATGACAAAAATCTTGAAAAAGCGAAGAAAGTAATTAGCAATAAATGGCACAAGATGCCAAGGGCAAATTTGTCAAGGTGGCCATAGAGTTTTCTGAGAAGTGACTTTACAAAATAACTTGGTGATCTGATAACTCTTCTCAACTAGGTAAGAGGTTTGTCCTCCTCCTCACGGTTTCAGGAATGGATGTATCCCTTCATCAAGATAATACTCCAAAGTAAACAAATCATCTTCTAGGGAAAACAAGTCATCAATGCTTTGCATGAGTAATTGATGAAGGTATCCACTACTTTTAAATTATACATGACTTCTTATCTGGTGTATATTTTAGCTTCAATGAGAATCTTTCCAAGTTTAACATTAGAAGGAGACAAGAGAGTAATCCCAATGTATCAATACTACTCTCAGTTAACATTGAAGGATTTTATTAATCATTTTAGGAGAGTAAATAATGATTTATTTGTATTATTTTTATGTATTTTTGATACTCAATTAGAATAAAGAAGAGTGTCAGATGAGGCCTAGATAGTTGTGAATGATTTTGGATGCAAGTTCTTACAATTTCCTTCTTTCTTGTACCTGAGGGTTGGATTTTTCTAAGGTCATCTTTATATGCTTCCAAGATTCCCCTTAGACAAATTGGTCTTAATGGAGCTATGAAATAAAATGATTATCATGCATAATAAATAGATGGAACTCATAAAACCTAGTTTTAGGTTCCCAGTTGAAATTGACAAGTTTTCAGTGTTAATTGTTGGGATAGTTAGAGTCATGGAAACTGAAATGCAGCTCATAACCTTGAAATAATTCAAAATAAGATCAAATTTTGATTACAGGGGCATGAAGTACATAATCAAGAGGAAAACCCAATTTCATGAACCTATGATTAAATATATTTGGTTAGATTTGAGAACAGTAGAAGATATCAGGAAAATGGACTATAGTAGGCTATTTCTTGAGCAGATTCAATATCTGGGACTTACCGATATTCTTGAAAATCTAGTGGATGATGAAGAGTTGGTTAATGATAGATACAATATTGAAAAATATTTCTAATGCCCCTCTTCCTTTAATCCAATGGTCCCAAAAGGATCTGACCTCATTGAGGAACAGATTTGAACCTATATTGGCAAACACTAATAATTGGTTAGCAAATAAGGGAATTAATTTGAAAGAATTCATCATAGGTTCAAATTTTGAGATTCAAGAGGAAACAAGAAAAAAGTGATGTTCCTTCTTCCAAGCCACATAAGCATAAGATCATATTTGTGATGAAGAAGTCAAAATTTGTGCAAAAAGAGTATGAAATAGAAAATATGGAAGTTGATAAACAAAGCACTGAAGAACTAGTGATCAAATAGATAGAGACTGATGATAGGCCTACAAATCAACAAGAGGAGGAAACTTTGTCTTTACAAGAGAATGTACAACAAGAAATAGGAGTCTCTTCTCCCCTACATGACACACCTGTTGTAGCTCCTTCATCTGTTTCTCCTATTAATGTTCCCTCTTTTGAATCACCCTCTCCTAAAATAATTTTTGACAACCCTCAAATCACTTTTGAAGATATTATTCATTCTTCAAGGTCAATTCCTAGTTTGTCCTCCCCATATTTTGATATTGGAGATATTTCTACTTTTAATCACTTAGTAAAAGGTGCAATGTTTACTGACACTCCACCTATGATTTCCATTACCAGTACAAGTGCAGCTCTGATGACACCAACAATGGAAATAGATCCTAATGTGAGTACTTTTGTGCTCCCACCATGGTTATCAGCTTATACACCAAAAAGGAAGAGACAAGCTATCTCTCCAGATGACTTTGATTTTAATAAGCTGGTGCTAGTAAAAGCCAAAGCCCTAAAGAAGATAAGGATTCTTTCAAAAATGCTTGGAGATAAGGGACACAAATTTCTATAAATTACAAGACCTCCACAAGATGCAACCATTGAAAATTTTGATATAAATGATAACTCTATCTCTAGAGTTGAATCATTCAAGATAACTCATGAGAGTGCCAAGATTAATATGCAATCATCCATGGACATCTTGATTCATAAATTTGATAAGGAGAAAGAAATGAAAAATCACTACAAATCAATGGTGGAATAGTTGACTGTAGTGGTAAGGAGAATCACTTCACTTTAGAAGCATTAACTCCTGAGGCCATTTTTATAGAAGTCTTCTATTATTCAGAAAGTGGAAAAGACTTATCTCAAAGGAAAATTACTTGAAGAGTACTTGGACAAGATGAGTACATAAGGAATTTCCTTACTCATAGAGTTATCTGAGAAGACAGATAAAATGAGAAAGATAAGAGCATAACTTGATGATCTCATTAATGTTGTTTATCAGGATATTGAAAGCATTGAAAAGTATCTTGATAAATGGGTGGACATGAGGAAACTAAAAATAAGCACTCTAATATCAATTGATGTCATTACTGATAGAGACTCTTATACTGAAACTAAAGAAGCATTGACATATAAGAGTCACGTGCTTAAAGATTTGATCACTGACCTTGAATCTATAAGGAAACTCAGTGAACAAAGTGATGTCAGCATTTTGCATAAATTGGAGGAACTACCTTGTAAGCTTGCATCTCAAGATAACCAATGCCTTTTAGAAGAAGACATGATTCAGGAATTTGATGGTATGTTCTAAAAATAATTTGAAGATAAGACATTTTCAATAGCCTCTGTAGACAATATTCTGGATAATCAGTTAACTATAAATAATCTAAAAACCAAGTTAACTAGTTATATAAAATAAGTCATAGTAGTAAGAGATGCCATACTCAGATCCAAGATGATTTTCAAGAACACTATTGGTCTAGAAAGTATCAGGATGTAAGCAGCTTTCACTATGTACGATGCTCACATGAAGAAAGATGGGGATACAAATTGAATTTTTTTTCCTTGGTCTATTTTTCACTTTTCAGATATACTTTTGCAACATCTTTGGACATTTTTACATGTAATTTTTTCATATGTAATTACATGTAAAAATATAGGAAGTTCTAAGTCAAAAATAACTCCTATCTTTGAATAGGTCAAAGTAGTTAGGTTTTTCCTAAAAATCCTCAAGGCCTCTCCTTATAAATAAAGAGGGCCTCTGTTGTAATTTTTTATCTTTTAGTTATTGGAAGTGAAACTCTGCCAAAATTGAAAGGCATTTTGAGACTTTGAACTCAAATTGTAAATCAAATATTATCAAGTGAATGAGAAAGTAAGTAACCTTTCAAACTTTGTGTTGAAATAACTTGTGTTGTGAAGAAAATTATTTTTATGTCTTTTTCCTAATACAATCTTATCTATTTTATTAAATAAGTAGTGTGAGTGAAAATAATATGGGAGATGTTCTAAAGTTGATTGTGGAGACTTTGTGCTACTATAATTATCTTTAGTTTGTGTTTTAGTGTTTTAGAAAAAAAGATATTGGAAAGGATTTGAACTACTTTTATCTTTTGTGATTATATAATTTGTTGTAGTTTTTGGTGAAGACTTTAGGCTGTACCTCCTTCTATTATGTTCTAAGTTATAAATCATAAAAAGAAGCAATGATAGACTTTGTGCTCTCGTGGGTTTCTAGGTTGTTCAGTTAATATCAAGAATTTTTTTCCTTCATGTTGTAAACATCATTTTTGAAAAAAGAGAAATGGATGATGTGATCTCACCCCTGAGTTAATATTTAGTTTAGATTAGTTTATAGGGAACCTCCCCTTGCTTAAAGGAGAGATTTATCTCATTACACTATGGCTAATATAACTATTTTGCCTTTAGTTAGCTGATGACAAAATATTCACCCAACAGATTGCTTGTAGATGATTATCCTTTATATTTGCTTCAAACCTTCCCACAAGACCTACTACTTGCATGATGTCAGGTCTAGAGGTAGTGGTGTATAAAAAACTTCCAATCATTGACCTATATGATATATAATTGACATTAAGACACTCATCTTCACTGCTCAACTTACACCCTATGATCGTAAGGGTACTAACTACCTTTCAATCTTCCATCTCAAACTTCTTCAACATCTCTCTTATGTACTTGGCTTGTGAAATGAATATACATTTTTCATATTGAGTGATTTTCAACCCAAAAAAGAATGATAGTTATCCCATCATGGACATCTCAAACTCTTTATTCATCACCTATGCAAAGCCTTTGGTCATGTTCTCATTTATTCCACTAAAGATGATGTCATCTACATAGACAACTACTATCAACTGATGATCATCTTTTGACTTTATGTATAGGTTACTATTTGAGACTCCTCTTTTGAATACTTGATCCAATAGATACCTATCCAACCTAGCATACTAAGATCTAAGAGCTTGATTTATACCATAAAGAGTATTTTTCAATCTACAAACATAGTCCTTGTCACTTAAGATTGACAACCCCTTAGGTTGCTCTATGTACACCTCATCTTCCAAATTATCATTCTAAAAGGTAGATTTGACATCCATCTAGTATACCTCAAACATTTTGAATCCTACATATCCTAGAAACAATCTCATGGCCTCTAATCTTGTTACTGGTGAAAAGGTCTCCTCAAAGTTTATCCCTTCAACTTGTGCATATACCTTCTATACCAAACTAGCCTTGTTCCTAGTGACTTCTCCATCTTCATTTAACTTATTTCTAAACACCCATTTTATGCCAATGACATTCTTGTCTTTGGGCCTAGGAACTACTTCCCAAGTCTCATTATTCTCTATTTGGTCTAACTCTTAATTCATAGATTTGTCTTTACTATATTCTAGAATATTATTAGGTTCAATTTTAGAGAGAAACATTCTCTTGATTTATATTACTTACCAGTCTTTTCCTTGCTTGCATACTTGCATTCTTGTTACCAATGATTTAAGATTCAAGATGATCTCTTTGATTCTATCTTGAGGGGCCTTTTGAGTCCTATCTCTCCTCAACTTCTTATTCTTCTTCATAAACCCATATAGTTTCCTCTTCATTATTGAAGTCTATATTCTCTAAATTATCCTTTGACTGTGAGTTTGATTTCCTTGTCTGATCAATCTTCACATTGGTGTTTTCCACTATCTTATGTAACCTCTTGTTATAACATCTATAGGATGAGCTCATTAATGAATATCCTAATATTATACCTTCATCAAATTTGGAATCAAACTTTCTTAAGTCTTCATCATCTCTTTTTATGAAACATTTTCTTCCAAACACTCTAAAGTGTTCCACATTAGTAGGTCTTCCCTTCCATAGTTTATAAGGAGTCTTGTTACCATTAGTCCTTATATATCCTATATTCAAAATGTATACTATAATTCTTACTACTTCTCTCCAATATCCATTAGATAATATAGACTCATTTATCATAGTTATATCCATCTCTTGAATTATCATATTCTTCTTTACACTAACCCATTCTCCTGAGGTGTCCTAGCTGCTAAGAAATGTCTTCTTATTCCATGAACCTCAAACAAGTCATCAAAATCATTAGACCAAAACTCTCCTCCTCTATCATATATTAGGCACTTGATCTTCCCATTTTTCTCATTCTCAACAAGAGCCTTGGATGCCTTGAACTTGTTAAGACCTTCTAGCTTTTATTTTAAGAATACAACCCAAGTCATTCTTGTGTAATCATCTATGAGTAACATGAAGTATCTATCTCCTTGAATGTTTATAATTATTATAATTCCATAGAGATCAATGTGTATTAACTCTAATGTTCTTTTGGTAGAGTAATCCTTGGACTTGAACCTTATTTTAGTCTGTTTACCATGTTGGCAAGCCTTGCAAAGTATGTTTGTAGGTTTAGTGATATTAGGCATGTTCTTCACAGACTTTAGTGTTTATCTTGACCATATTGTCAAATTTTAGGTGACATAACCTTATGTGTCATATATATCTTTCATCCATCTTACTCATAAATCATCTCTCCTTCTTGATCTCATTCAAGGCATATATATTATTCTCAGTCTTTTTAGCATTGGTAATTAGCCTTCCTAATTTGGATCTTCTGATCTCACATCCTCTATCATGAAAATATAGTGTGTTTCCTTAATTACAAATTTGACATACACTAAGTAGGTTATGTTTAAAACATTCCATATAAAACACATTTTTTGTCTTAGTATTCCTATTATCCAAACTTAAGACACCTTTGCCAATTATATTGACAGTTGTGTTGTCTCCAAACCTCATTGTTCCTATAGCATTATTTTTCAATGATATGAATTTTTTTTTCTCGTATCATGTGGCTTGAGAAACCACTATCTATATACCATTTCATGCCCTCATATTTAATGTGAAAGGTGTAGTGTTGGATTATAAAGAGGATTATTTCAAGCATTAGTCATAAAAAACACAAAAGAATGCATAAGAACTAAAAATCTAGGTCAACCTATTCAATGGGGTTTGAAAATGAAAATAAGAATCAATTTAAATAAATCACATATGTATATTACCTTCCCCCCTTGATCCAAGCATTCCCCTTGTGTTCTTGTTTTTGTCAATAATGGATGCCAAGCTCCTCCATCATCTCAAGATCACCATGCATAATCTAGGATCATGATATAAAATCACTAATATACCTATAAAATGTATCTATCCTATTTCAAATAAAACACAATAATCAACACAAAGAAATATTGTAGAGATAATCTTGCATTATAAGTTTACACAATTTAAGCCTTTTAAAATGATGTTTTATGCCCTTCTATTTATAGATTTTTCAAATGAGTCAAGATCAAACATGACCATTTATTTCAAGATTGAGATGTGTGGCCATGGATTAATCTAATATTTCATTATAAATCCATAAATATCCTTATTAATATTTGGGAGGAAGAGGCATTAACTACACATGGGTACCTATAAACCTAATATTTGTTGCATTTATGGCTTATGGATGCCACCCCATTGATCATGTCATTAGGTGATGTAGATATTCAGAATTAATTTCCAAAAAATAAATATTTAATTTGTACCATGGAATTTTTACTTAAGCTCTTTATTTGAGTTAATTTTCTTATGTAATATTAATCAATTTTAGTGTAATTCCTTGGAACTTGGTGCATAATTAATCAAAATGGTCAGAAAGTAATATTACTAAGTCATAATTTGACTTGAAAAGAATTATAAGGTGATGTCATATGCATATGGACCATTATCCCATTTAGAATGATGCCGACATGAAATAATAAATGTATGTGATGTATACTAATGAATTAGAAGAAAAAAGTGATTCAAAGTACCAAAATACAAAATTATCATTTTAAATCGAAATGATTTAAGAAAAGTTAGGAATAACATAAAATTAATTACCCCATTTAGGGATACATTGGCCCAAATCAACACCAGTATATGAAAATCTTGAACCATTTATTATGTTTAAGTTATTTTATCCTAAATTGTGCATTTGAGTGTAATTCAAGTAAGATTGACAATTTCAACACAAATGATGTTAGGAATTAGATGTCTACATTTTACCCATATTTCAGAAGGTGTAGCAAGACATTCAGGTGAAGTAATGTGTTTTAAAATAAAAGAGTTTTCAATAATAAATTAGAATTTACCCATGATTCCCCCTCAAGAAGACATATAAGGATGAAAAATAAGGATGGACTCTCAAAAAGAGAGAGAAAGTGAGATTGACCCATGGAATAGATTAAATACAGATGCATTAATGCTTACACAAGTTGATTCCATCAGTGATCAAAAATATAATTAGAGATTCAATGGGCCCCAAATACGAGGGTAATGGGAAGGATAAAGTCCAAAAATATAAGCAAAAAACATTGAACACACCCAAAGTGAGGGTGTAAGCTACGTGCTTCAAAACTGATCAATCTTAAGACAATTTGTACACTAAAATATTACAAAGAGTGGAGAACTTAGAATTGGAAGAAAAAGGAGAATGTGGTCTCCAAAGATAGAATAAATAATAAAGTAATCCATTAGAACAAATATAATCACGTGAAAAATAATTTTTTTCCCCAGTAGGGTTGATTTTGATCATTGATAAAGAATGGTTTTCCCTTATAGGGATGATTTGATTCTTATGATAGGTTTAAATGTGTTGCCCTGGCATGGGAAAAGTGGCAAGCAATAGCTCAAGGAGATAACCTAATGCATAGAATAAATATGAGTGGATGTAAACATAGATGTGATGGTGTAATGTCTATAAGAGCCACATGAAATCAAGCATACTATAATGCACAAAGTGATGAAAAAGATGAAAATATAAATGAAGATGGTTGAGCTGACCTGGGATACATCTAGTATCCAAGTGCTACCTATATAGTCCAAATGGACCTCAAGCCATTGTAGTTCACCCAAAATATGGGAGAGAATGGATTGAGGAATAAATAAACTAACCAAGATTTAATTAGACTCATGATATATGCCAATAGACGTACATCTAAGCATAGAGTTGAGTGTTAAACCTATTGAGCCTAGTTTATGCATGGTGTTCTTGAGAGTTATTCATTGAAGTGATGTTGACCTTTAAACTTGAATCCAAAGCACAAAGTGTTTTCTATATCAAAATAAATTAGACATCATAAGTATGAAGGGACATGGAATTTCAATTGCATGAAGCTGATTCAAATGTGAGTGCCTATAACAAAGGATAATGGTAAAAAAAATGACCAAAACTAGAGTTACAACTATTTACATTTAAACAAAAAATAAAGACAACAATAAAAATAAAACATAAATAAACCTAAATTTAAATCAAGATACAAATGATCAAGAATTAAGTAGGAACAAGAATGTTTAAAAAAACAAGAACAACTTAGATCATAAGACTAAGATATAAATAATCTAGATACATGTGGACCATCAAGGTGTTATTGGAAAAAGGAAATAAATAAGCAAGACCAAATAGGAAAACAAAAGACCAAGGAGAGACAATAAGTAATAAAAATAAGCAACAACCAAAGGAAAGAAATAAATGAAAAGACAAGAAATCACAAAAAAACACCAAGAAAACTCAAATAAACATAGACAAATTAAAACCAAGTTAGTGCAGTTTAAACACAATTATTCATGCATGCGTAATAGAGATGCTACTTTATACAATAGAATAACAAGAACAAGGACACAAAATTGCTTCCAAATTACATTTAAATAACATAGAATAATAATGGGGATGAGAAAAAATGGAAGGGGTTGGCCAAGCCGATTCCAAATGTATAAGACATGTAGACACTACCTACATAGTTTCATGGATGCATGTTCCAACATGAACTTCAGGTCAAATGTAGTTCTCCCAAGAAGTGGGATAGAATAAAAATGCAATGAACATAATATATGATTAATTTTTTAGAAGAAAAGGGAAGAAAATAAAACCAATGAGGCAAATGAGAATGATCCTACAAAATTGTAAGTTATTGGGACAAGATTACTTTCAAAATGGTAAGAGTTTGAAGATCACAATGTACAAAATCATAAAAGAATGTTTTTGTTATTTTGTGGATAATTTTATAATGTTTTGTGTTTTTGGAATAAAATATGTACAAGGGGAACCAAATAATCAAGGAGATGCTCATCCAAGAGTAGAATTTCTAATAAAAGCTAAGCCAGCTGCAATGATAGTCATAGATATAAACAATGGATTAGGGAATTAATTAGGAGCTCCAACAATAGTTAAATATGGATATAATTACACATTTTCATAAATCAATGAGAGTGATGATTCAAATAAGGCAATAATTCCTAAAAATCAGTAGCAAGATATGGAATAGTGTGTAGTAGTAGATAAAATTTAAATAACCATGCAACAGGCAAAAACCATGCGTTTTGGTACCCATGTTCACTCATCTATAGAAGAATCTTCAAAATAATATCCATGTTGATCTGATTTGTATAATTATCATTTAATGTGATCATAATGCTGATGATTCATAATCAATATCATAATTAGTCAAGGGAAAAAATATATTCAGGTTACAATAGCCTTGGGATATGAAAAGAATGTGGTTCTCAAAGAGAATGGTCCATAGTGAATGTGGTACAAAATAGGATGGTACAAAATTAACATGGTTCTCAAAGAGAAAATTCCAAGATGGGATAAAATATGTTCAAATTACAATTGGTCCAAAATCTTTCACTATTTAGAGTCATGAAAGTAATAAGGTATGCCAAAATAATATGGTCCATGAGAGGATGGTCCAAGGTATAGTAGGATAAAAAATTAAGCATAAATTGCACCTAAGCAAGGGGTCTTGTAGGTAATGGTTCATAGTTGTCAAGCATAAAACATATTCATGTGTATGATGTTCATGGGCTCTATAAGTCCTTCACCATTTGGTTTAGCCAGTCGATATGCCCCTAATCCATAGTTCACCATGATAACAAATAACACCAACCAATTAGGTTGGAAATTACCTTTTTTCTTACATTTAAATTTGTGTCCTTTTGGTTCTTTTTCAACATTCGCGTCCTTCTATTTCTTTTTCAAGACCAAATCACCAATCTCAATCTCTAGAGGGTAGATATAATTTACAAGTGCCAATTACAGCCAACATCATTGACAATCTCCTTTAAAATGGCTATAATGGTCTTATTTGATGCATCAGCTTGTCCATTACCTTGAGGGCTATATGGTGTGGATTTCTTGTGCTTGATCTTGAATTTTGCACAAATGTCTTTTACATCTCTATTTACAAAGGATCCACCATTATCATTTATAATACAATCTGGGATGCCATACCTATATATGATATGGTAATGAATGAATTTGAATATTTGTTTCCTAGTGATATAAGTGAGAAGAATGGCATCAATCCACTTAGTAAAGTACTCAGGAGCAGTTAGAATGTGATTATGGCCATATGAAGATGTTTTTTAAAAAAAATAATGAGATCAAGGCCCCAAGTAAAGAATAGCCATGGTGTTGTAATCAGTTGTAGTAGTAAGGAAGGTGCATGTATCAAATTTCCATGTTGCTAAAAAGGAACACACTTCTTCACATAATTTTAAGCATCTATCTCCATCTTTGGCCAATAATATCCCATTCTGAGGAGCTTCTTATCTAAGATTGCACTATTAGTGTGGGCCCTACACATTCCTTCATTAACCTCCTTCCATGTTAACTCAGATTATCCCAATTACAAATAATGAATTAGCATTCCATCATAGACTTTATGATAAAGCATATTTCCAAGGAGGGTATAATGGATAGATGATGATGTAATAGTTTTTAATGGTTATTGGATAAGTCAGGTCAAAAAATGTGATCATAGAAGTAATTATAATAGACTTGATACTAAGGCAGTTTAGGTGGGGGAGTGGAACCAATAATGGAGCATACCCTTTCTGAATATAGAATAATATGTGTAGGCTATTGAAGATTCTCAATTTGAAATTGATATTCTTTAGACCCATCATGAATCTATATCATTGACCCAATTTTTGCCATTGCATAGGCAGATCTATTATTGGCCCTTGATACTTGTTCAAACTGTAGAGATTTAAAATGAACCTTGAAATTATCCATGATTTGATTGTAAGGAACAAGCTTGTCATCTCTAGTTTGATATTGATTAGTGGTCTGATTGATGATCAATTGGGAATTACCATAAACCATTAAGTGTTGAATATATCACTAAATTTCATGATACAATCATGTAATAAGTGCCTCATATGCAGCCATATTATTTAGACAATGAAAATTAATGTGAAATCCATTAGGAATCAAACCCCCTTGTGGTGTAATCAATAATATGATGGCTCCAAATCCACAAGAAGTGAAGGACCCATAAAAATAAAGCTTTTATTGCTCAGGTTCATGCTACACTTCTCCTACTGTTATGATAAAATCATCTAAAAAGTTGAATCTGAGTGGCTAAATGTCTATAATAAGGGCTTCTTCAAGTTGTTCAACAATAACCTACCCCTTGATATCTTTCTAATTTTAGCACTCAACATAAAACTCACTTAGGCTCATGACCCATTTAGCCATACATCTTATGAGAGATGCTTTGGATAATAAAAATTTGAGAGGATCCACCTTGGTGATGACAATAATTTTATTATTTATCATATAATGTTGTAACTTTTGGGAAGAAAATAGCATAGCTAAACATACCTTCTCAATAGGCATATAATTGTGTTCATAATCCACTAGCATGTAACTTAAATAATAGACTGCATGCTCTTTACCTTGATCATCATGTTGGGATAAAATTACCCCCAATACATGCTCAATTGTTGATATGTAAATAAGTAGTGGTTTTCCAAGTGTTGGTGATCTCAAAAATGGTAGGTTGGCCAAATATGTCTTTATCTTCACAAATGCTAACTAATAGTCTTCATCCCATTAAAATGTGACCCCTTTCTTCAAGAGATGAGTAAATGGGTGGTGCTTATCTACCAGTTGAGAAATGAACTTGTGGATTGATTGGATCTTTCCTTATAGGATTTGGAGTTGTTTAAGTTTTAAAAGTGGAAGAATTTCAATAATGTCCTTAACCTTAGTAGATTTGACTTTTATCCCTCTTTTTATATAATAAAACCTATCAATTTACCTAAAGTGAATCCAAAGACACACTTCTTAGGATTTAGGTAGACTTTATATTCACAAAGCCTCTCAAATATTCTTTATAGAATGTCAAGATGTCTAGCACATGTTCTTGATTTTGCTAGTATGTCATCAACATAGTCCTCGACAATATCATTCATCATGTCATGGAAGATGATAGTCGTGGCACACTAATATGTGGCTCTACCATTCTTAAAGCCAAACATAATGACTTGGCAACAAATTTTTCCCCACAAAGTGGTGAATGTAGTCTTGTGTTAATCTTGTTAGGCTATCTTAATCTAATTGTATCCAAAAAATCATCTATAAGGGATAGCATCTCGTACCCAGTAGTATAATTAATGATCATGTCAATGTTGGGCAGAGGAAAATCATATTTTGGGTATGCTTTGTTGTTATCTCTAAAATCTGTACAAAGACATATGCCTTGAGTCTTCTTTTTTACTAGAACTATGTTAGATATCCATTTGGAATAGTCCAATGATATGATGAATCCTACTCCTAATAACTTCTCCAATTCAAATTTTACTAAGAGGGTGATGTGTGGATGCATATTTCTTAAATTTTTCTTAATTGGTTTGGCATTTGGATGGATAAAATGATGATGCACTACCAAGTGTGGGTCTAATCCTGGCATGTCTAAATATTCCCATGCAAAAATATCTCTAAAATCCATCAAAATGGATATAAAATCAATTAGATTAGGTAAAAATGTCGTTGACTTATTTTCTTAATCTTTTTAATAAGATCTTGATTAGTTGGTTCTGACTCTATAAATATTTCCTTGCCTTTGCTACAAGAAGGTATGCTTGTTTATGTAATGTTTTAGAAAAAATTCTCTTGTCATTGTTCTCCTTCTCTAACTAAGATGTGAAATTACTCCATAACAAAATGCAAGGGTAGTCTAGCACCTAATTCTATCAACCTTAAGAGGGCTTCATCCTTCTCCTCTAGGGGTTGATATTCTGCATAATCTTCCTTGAATCCTACTATTGTGGGAATGTCATCAAAGAACATAAAATTGTATTGACCACCATAATAATGATCCTCCTCATAACTAGGTCCATAAGGGACCCTACTACAATTGTACCTTTGAGTCATGTCTAAAAAATATTGCTCTCTATGTTTGACTAGATTTTGAAATGTTTTGCTAAACAAGGTATGTGTTTTGATAATTCTAAGCAAGGTGACTAGGTAACCAAAGAGACTATAATAGGAGGGTGGTTTAATACCAAAAAAAATTAGAAGAATGATGTTCACAAATTTACTCAAGCTTGGGTAGATTGAAATCATATGAATTAAAAGAGGGTATGATAACTCAAAAATCCTAGATTGTAGCTAGTACACTAAATGTAGACTTTGGAGATACATCAATACTGTAAAAAATACTTAAAATTTAATGAGTTACTATTAGGAATCTAGAATAATCCCTTTAGATTAGGAAGGAGATAATAAGAACCAAAAAACTCAAGATGTGAAAACATGCAAGAACTCTTATGTATAAAACTAGAACCAAATGGGTAGCACAATGCTGCCACATGGTAATAAGAATGGTAATATAAAATTTTGCTCTGGAACTTATAATGAAATCAATGCACAAGATGACCTAATTTCACCAATTATTAAAATGGATCATGAGTCTATAAATGGCCTTCATTCTAAATGGAATTTTTACTTAAGCTCTTAATTTGAGTTAATTTACCTAAGTAATATTAATCAATTTTAGTGTAATTCTTTGAAAATTAGTGCACAATTAATCAAAATGGTCAAAAATTCATATTACTAGGTTATGATTTGACTTTGGAGGAATTAGGAGGTGATGTTAGATTAGTACAGACCATTATCTCATTTAGGATGTTACCGACACAAAATAACAAAGGTATGTTATGTGTACTAATGAATTAGAAGAAAAGAGTGATCCATAGCACCAAAATGCAAAATCATCATTTTGACTTAAAATAATTTAAGAAAATTTAAGAATCATATAAAATGCATTACCCCATTTATGGATACATTAGCCTAAATTGACACTTGTAGATGACAAGCTCAAACCATTTAACATGTTTAAGTGATATTGGCCTAAATTGGGTATTTGAGTGTAATTCGAGTAAGATTTATAACTTCAACATAAATTGTGTTAGGATTTTGATGTCTACATTTTGACCCTATTTAAGAAGGCATAATGAGACATTCAAGTGAAGTAACATCTTTTTAAAGAAAAGAGTTGTCAAGAAGAAATTTGAAATGACCCATGATGCCCCCTCGATAGGACATATAAGGATGAAAGAGAATGATGGACTCTCAAAAAGAGAGAAAGTGATATTAACCCATGGAATAGATTAAATCCAAACAAGACAATGCTTACACACATTAATTCCATTAGTGATCAAAAATATAATTATAGGTACAATGGGCCCCAAAGACAAGGGGAATGGGAAGGATAAAGTCCAAAAATAGAAGTGACATACTTTAAACATGCCCAAATCTAGGGTATAAGTCTAATCAATCCTGAGACAATTTACACATTCAAATATTTCCATGATGGGCAAAAGTATGGAGACCTTGGAATAATTATAGAAAGGATAATGTGGTCTCCAAAGATAGAATAAATAATAAAGTTCTCCATTAGAGCAAATATGATCATGTGACACAAGTTTTTGCCCCAGGGGTTTACAAATGTGTCACTTTTGGATGGTGGAATAATTTGGGAAGGTAATATGTAGTGTTGGATTACAAAGAGGATTAGTTTAAGCATTAGTCATGAAAAAAAAAATCATAATAACTAACAATCTAGGCCAACCTATTCAATGGGGTTTGTAAATGACAATAAGAAGCAATTGAAAGAAAGCACATAGGCATATTAACTTCCCAAATGATTTCACCATCCAAAAGCAACTTCAAGCATGTTTTTTTCCTTAATTTGGTGTTCTTGTCTTTATAAACAATGGAATCCAAGCTCCTCTATCATCTCAAGATCACCATGCATAATCTAGGCTCAAGATAATAAATCAAATTTATGCCTATCAAATGAAGTTATCCTATTTTACACAATTTAAGATTTTTAAAATGATGTTCTATGCCCTTCTATTTATAGATTTTTCAAATGGGTCAAGATCAACCATGGCTGTCCATCTTAAGATTGAGATGTG
Source organism: Torreya grandis (assembly GCA_037957365.1). Lineage (NCBI taxonomy): Eukaryota > Viridiplantae > Streptophyta > Pinopsida > Cupressales > Taxaceae > Torreya > Torreya grandis. The sequence goes on along the minus strand of JARHVA010000537.1, from coordinate 2,479,181 downwards.
TGGCCATGAATTAGTCTAATATTGATTTAATAAATCCATAAATATCCTCTTAAATATTTGAGAGGAAGAGACATTAATTAGGCATGGGTGCCCATAAACCTGATATTTGTTGTATTTATGGCTTATAGATGCCACCCCATTGATCATGTCATTAGGTGATATAGATATTTATAATAAATAGATATTCAATTTGTTCCATGGAATTTTTACTTAAGTTCTTAATTTGAGTTAATTTTCCAAAGTAAGATTGATCAATTTTATTGTGATTCTTTGAAAATTGGTTTATAATTAATCAAAATGGTTAAAAAGTCATATTAGTGGGTCATAATTTGAATCGAGAGGAATTAGAAGGTGATGTTATATGTCTATGGACCATTATCCCATTTAAGATGTTGCCAACACAAAATAATAAAGGTACGTGATATGTACTAATGAATTAGAAGAAAAGAGTGATCCAGAGCACCAAAATTTGAAATCATTATTTTGACTCGAAATGATTTAAGAAAATTTAAGAATCACATAAAATTCATTACCCCATTTAGGGATACATTGGCCTAAATCAGCGCTTGTATATGATAAGCTCGAACCATTTAGTGCATTTAATTGATTTTGGCCTAAATTGTGCATTTGAGTGAAATTTGAGTAAGATTGACAATTTCAACACAAATGGTGTTAGGAATTGGATGTCTACAAAAGGCAGTCTGAAATAACATAAAATCCTCTTTAGTCTTTTAGACACCTTCAACACCTATATGACAAATTATAGAGACTCATGATGCATATGGATGATCTTATGATATCATTAGACCATTATAAAATATAAATATAATATGTTCAAATGGAAATATTGGTCTTGTAGACCAATCTCATAACCTTGTATCTCAATGTCTCATCTAAACTAAACAAGTTAACTTGTGAGCAACTTTTTCACTTAATCACTAACCTCCAAAACTTATACCAAACATGAAAATGTTTTAAAAGTCCTAAAAAATATCTCTATTCACTTGGATTCATCCCTATTTCATGATAACACATTCCTAATCACTTTCTTACTGTTACCTAGGTTTTTCACTATTTTCACCATTAGGCCTGTTAGCGACTAGTTAACTTGGATGACCGATTTAGCATACCAGAGGGATAGAACCTATCTAAAAATAACCATGTACATAAAATAAAATTCTCTACCTTATCTATATAATTATTTTCATACTTTTACTTGGTTAACTCTAACTGCTATAACAAATCTTTGAGAAACTAGCACTTTCCTTATAGGATCTACTCACACCCCTGACAACTTAGTCACACCTGGAGGTGCTTGGGAGAGTTGAATACAAGATCCAATAGTTTTTATAGTAATTTAAGACCATTATGGGCTATTTTGAACCATACATTTAATATTAGGTCACTATTAGGGTTTTAGGAGGGTTTAAATCAGTTTACACTTTTAATGATCATTCATAAAGCATAGCCCCTTAATCTAGAAACTAATGCTTGAAATTTTGAGTAAATACCCTTACCCTTATACCTTTTCAGGTAGAGAACCCTTCATTATATACACTTGAGAGACCTTAAAACTTATTTTCATGCCTTATCTTTTGAAATTTGACCTAGAACTTCATGAGAAAACTTGAAGAAACATAAATTACCTTTGAAAATCATTATATGATCTTATACACCTTGAAATATGATCATTACCCCTCATTACACCTCTCTCTCTCTCTCTCTCTCTCTCTCTCTCTCTCTCTCTCTCTCTCTCTCTCTCTCTCTCTCTCTCTCTCTCTCTCTCTCTCTCTCTCTCTCTCTCTCTCTCTCTCTCTCTCTCTCTCTCTCTACTTGCTTAGACCTTGACTTACAAATTACATTATGCCTCTAAACCAACCTTCATGCCTCTTTCCATATTTTCTCCACCACTCTCACATACTCAATAATCCTCATATATGCTTAAATATTACCATACACCCTTCATATATGGGTCTAGAAGAGGTCTAGTTACAAACTTGACCTCTAGGTCATACCCCTATATGCTCACCTTAAGACTCACATGAGTGCTACAATGCCTCATATACATTCTCAAATAACCTCATACAAATTCTCATGCCTATATGCATCCATATCATTAAGCCATCATGACCCTTCATGCACAAGACTAGGTATCCTATGCACATACCTTCTCAAGACACTTACTAGGATCAAGAACTTGACAACTTTGACAACAAGGACCTTCTATGTTGACCTTCACATCACTCATGTAGTCATAAGAAAATATACCAATCATGACTTACACTCTTAGAATCACTACAAAATTGATCAATATTCTCTCTCATAGATACATTCTTAAATGGCCTCATGAAAACCTTTCTCAATAACCTTTAACATTAATGACAACATCAATGTCAAATCTCAATAACAAGAACAATGTGCAACATTTATCGGGGGTTTGGTTGTTGGGGGTGACATGAGTGGATGGGTAGGCATGGGTAGCTAAAATAGGGAAACCTATAGAAGTGTGGAATATAGGGGAAAAAATGAATCAATTAATGTGGTATGAATACTTAGAGTTGAATAAATGGGGAATGTGATGGGAGATGAAAATGAAGCATTAACTACCCCAATAGTTGGGATGGCTAGTGCGATTGCATTTAAAATGACTAAATTCATAGCTAGGTACTATTGGATGGTTTTAGTGATTAGTGTAGTAGTAATAGATATGGGATATGAGGTGGAAGTTATCATGGAATAGGTAGGTGAATATATATTATGATTGTCCACTTGTGTTGATTGGCTTTCTGACAAGGAAGTAACTTGCACAGGTGGGTCAGGTGGAGGTGCTATCACTTGCACTAGAGGACTAGTGGAAATAGGAGGGGTATGTTGGATATTTTTTAGTGATTTCATGGTGATGTCATGGAGTTTTCTTGATGAGTTAATTAATTTATTTGATATCCTAAGTGATAATGATAAATTATGTAATGTGCTTGTCCTAGTGTGCTTGAAGTTGGCTAGGTTGATCTTTAGTTTTGGCATGGTTAGAGATGTTTAGGGATGAGTCTAGAGTATTTATCATGTGAAATGGGTCATATAAGAGGTTTTATATTCTTTTTTATCTTTTTTGTATAATTTAAATTCATCTAGTTGTCCATAGTTTTCATCTAGACACTTTGGGTGCAGTGGTAGAAAATCTAAGTAGGCAGTTTGATGACATCACCATTACCACGTGGGAATGAGTCAAGGGGAGTTGGTCATATGGTTGTGATAAAATTAGTCCCTAGTTTTTATGCACTAAATATTATGTCATGACTTAATCATATTTAAATATATGTGGGTACAAATTTGGGCTCTCAAATATTTTGATAGTGTTTTCCCATACTTAGCCAAATTTGCAATGTGGCAAAAAGAGCCAAGTAAGCAATTTTATGGTGGAATATATCTCACATGTGGACATTTTAGGAAAAAGTGATCATATGGGTTTATTCATTTTTTTTTCATAGTTTATTTATGATAAATTATATATTATGCACTGAAGCATGGCAAAATTTATGTAGGATCAAAGTTGGTCTCTTAGACAATTCTAAGCATCATTGGCTCTGTGACAAAAGATTTTGAGAAGGCATTTTAATGGAGATATATCTCACACATGTAAATGTTATAGGATTATTTTTTGATATGGATGGATTTTCCTATGTGAGGACATCATATGGTCCAAATTTGAGATCATGATTCTAAGCATATGAGAAGTTATTGAGGTCCAAAGTAGGATATCTATGCATATTGTAGTTGGTCCCCACACTTAGTCATTTTGCATAATGTTAAAGATTTGGACCTAGTGGAGACCCAATGGATCATGAGAGTTTATGTAGTTAATATATATAGTGCACATTAAGTTAAAGAGGTCAAACATTTTGTTGGTTAATATATTTAAAGATATGGACCAAATGAAGATCTAACGGTGTGCGAGCGATCACACAGATCATGATCTAATGGTGCATATTGATCACGATGGTAAGAAGTGTTTGAGGTTTAAAAAATGAGTAAAGGTATATAATAAAGATATAATAATTATCAGGTGTTTGTATAGATTGATCAAATGGTGTGAGTTTCATGATAAAGACCTGACTAATCCGCAAAAGATCTACAGAGCTCATTGAGTCAAAGTTTCAAGATTACACAAGATGAGGTCAAAGTGACTGAGGTTTAATGTTTGAGAATTAGAACATATGAATTAAATTTAATAAAATATAAATGGTGTGTAATTTATTTTATTAGTGAGTACATGATATGTGAGATTAGTGTTTGAAGTTTTACGGTGATCGTTGACATTTAAATATTTGAATTTTAATAAAGGGAAAAACCAATCTATGTTTTTTAGCTATAACTTTTGACCTACGATTAATTTTCTCATGCTGTAAAAATAAAATATGAATATTACTCCATTTAAAATAAAATGAATCTAATTTTAATATATGTAAGTGTGTATAGACAAATATATTGAGATCTAAAGTTGACTATCTATTCATGTTTGTTCTGCAAGTAACTTGAAAAAGATAATTGAGATTGTGTTGATGTTGTTTCGATGTCTCATAATGACTTAGAATTTTAGAAGTGTTTTATAATACATGGGGATGATATGTGTGGTTTTTATAGGTATGATCAATTATTATTCTATATGATCAAAATTTAAGAAGTTGATTGTGTGTTTGTTCATAGTTTTCTTGTGCACCAAGTTAGTGATTGAGCATATGTAGAGGTGAACATGAGTGACTGTGATCATTTGAGGATATCCTAGGGAACATAAGGAGTGGAAATATGTATTTTTAAGTGGTCTTATGTTTATTTATTTTCTTGATGAAGTGATAAATGGGTGAATAGGTCTCCATGAGACCTATATGAGATACAAAGGCCTTATTAAAAGGTATAGCTACTTAAGGGTGACCCATAGGTGCTATGACTAACCTATGAAGATTTTTTTGAGACATTTATTAATGTGAGATATGAATTAAGATCTAAGGCATGTCTAATGTCCAACCAAAGTTTTGATTATCAAGTATGCTTTATAAATAGTGAAATCAAAGATGGTGATTTCTAGACTTATGAACTCGAGACTAGGGAGAGATTTGAAGAGACTTGTATGTGAGAAAGTTAGAGATCGAAGAAAATCAAATAAGAGTGAGAGTTCCTAGATATTATGTTGATGAGAAGAGAATATTAAGGATTGTGTGTATGATATATAGGTCATGTTTTTTTTATGATAACATAGTGTTCTTGCAGTTTTAAGTTGTGCAAAGAGATCTAAGTGTGTATATGAGGACTATTTGAATGAAGATGGAGAGAGATTGTGGCATGCCTATTTGAGAGGCCTATATGAGTTAGAGAGAGAGTTTTTATAGTTGTCAAATAATCGAAGGTCTATCATCAGGTGTTGAAGACATTAGTTCTAAGGTGGAAGTGTTCTTTTCAAGGAGGGTATAAAGGACTTGATATTTCTTAGGGTCAGTTGCTCCTTATGAAACAAGGTTTCATTAAAGCCCTTTGGTTAGAATAACTTGATCAAGGTTGTAGGTCATAAGGACTTGACTAAACTAGTGGTTAGAAGGACTTGATCATCTTAGGGGTAGGTACTCCTTTTGGAACTATTATTTCACTAAAGGCCTTAGGTCAGAAGGACTTGACCAAGGTTCCTAATCAAAAGGACTTGATCAGTCTCTTATTTATGATCATCTTATAGGAAAGTAGTCCATGTGTTTATATGCTTGAGAGTGGGTTTTATTCTCCAAGAGGGTTTCCCATGTAAATTGTTATGTACATGATCTTTTAATATGTTCATTATTCACTACTATGAATGTTCTGTATGCATCATGAATGATTGTATCGAATGCTTAAGTATATGTAAAGGTTTGGAATATTAATTGGATTATTTTCCACCATTGTTTCAAACCCCCTCCAGTGGATTGTACCTCTAAAAATTGGTATCAGAGTGAGGTCCTTTGGTAAAGGCTTGAAAACTTGAAGGTGATCCAAGGCATAATGGCTAGTTAGAATGTGCAAGGTTATTTCTCTACTAAGCAAGCACCAATGTTCAATTTATCAAATTATTCTTATTGGAGTGATAGGATGAAGACATACATAATTTCCATAGGGTTTGATGTATGGCAATCTGTTTTGGATGGTGTAGTCATATAAAATGTCAAAATTGTTAGTTTGAGTGTGGCTTGTGACACCTTATCCATAGGTCCTTTTTACATGCTCTTGGGACCCTTTTAGACACCTTTTGGCTCATTAATAGTCATTCATAGACTTTTGAACCTTCATTCTAGCTCAACCAAACTCTATCTCCCAGGCTAATTATATCCCCCAAGTCCCAAGCCTATAGGATAAGAGCACCATACTTAGACTATAATGTCAGACCCTAGGGTGTCCCATTTTTTATGCTCTTATCCAATCACATTTTAATCCCAAATGATCATTTCCACCTAATTCATATTCTTCATCATGTTAGCCTAGTGCAAATACATCTAACCCATGACCAACTATTCCCTGTAAAATCCCATTCAAAGTTCATGTAGAAAGGAGGTGATAAATATTACAAAGCAATAAAGAATAAAAACAAACCACTAAGGCAAAATTTCCTATTCTCTACATATAGTCACCCAATATAGTTACAAACATATTCAAACTCTCACACCAGTCCCTAACCACCTTAAGCACTCTCAATTTAGCATTTTTTCATCCACATTACACTATTACACAAAGCACATCAAGTGGGAGAACTATATATGGTTTGATCCCTCTTTGGAGTATTGGTACGTAGGTAGCATGACCACATAATGGGTGTGGATCACATGTTCAGTACATCTTACACACACTAATGCCATTTTCAAATGATTTAAATCCCATTTATCAAGCATGATGGAGGGTTAGGGTTTGAAGATTAAAATAGATCTATAGCGAGCTCCATCAACATTCAGGACTTGAAATTTATAGGTAGGCTCACATAGGAACAATGCAAAGAAACCAAAAAAATTAGGTCTCTGTGAGCAGTTTGGACTATAGCGATAGGAGTGGACAACAATGTCAGACCCTAGGGTGTCCAATTTTTGACGATCCTATCCTTTCACAAAACAAAAGCTAGATTATGATTTATGACACTATCCTTGTCTTACACAACCAATTTCAAATTCTATCTCAGTCCAATTTCAAGCTAGGTTATATTTATCCTTATTTATTGCAATCTTTAGGAAGGTTTAAAAGGCAAAAAAAATATACAAATTAGGACTATAATTATTGCAATATTATTTATTGATTTATTAATCTAGACCCTTCACCAAAATAGGAATAAGACTCCAATATTATCAAAAATAGTTAAGGCATTTGGTGAACCCAACTTACTTTGAACAAATTTTGAAACCTATGTACCCTTAGGGTTTTTCCTTCATATTTTGTGCAAAAATTCAATTTCAAATTTTTGATTTTTGTATAAATTTTTGTGAATTTATTTTATTCAAATTTATTTTAAAATTTAAATTATTGTGATAGTTTTCAAAAAATCTAAAAACTCAACCTAAAACCTTATATTTCCAAACTAGGTCCTCAAATCCCAAGCTTTCCTTACAATTTTTAGATAAAAATTTTGGAATTTTTGAAAATTATTTAGAATTTCAAAAATAATTTCAAAATCTCCATGTTAGTAGTTATTTTTACATTTATTTTATTAATAGTAATTTCCATATTCTCTTTGGTGAAATCAATAAAATTGCCACTAAGGCACTCCTTCCCTCTCATCCCATAGATAAACTTCTAAATTTTTCAAATAATTATGACAATGAATGGACAAATTTGCAAAATTGCACATTAACCAAAAATGTGGAAAATGATTTCATTTACAATTTTTAATGAGGAATATGATGATACATATGAAAGTGATAGTGAAAAAAAAAGTAGATGCATCTTCTTCTCTCAAACCTATCTCTTTTCTTCCATATTCTAAAGAAAATAATTTTGATAAATGGGAAAGGTACTTTTCACCTCATTATCCTATTTACAATGAATCAAATGAACAAATTATTCATGGATTTCCAAGTGAACCTCTCATTTATGTTAACTTGATTCCACTTTAACCTAATCTATCTCTATCTTTTACTACTTCTATGTTCAAATTACAACAATATAAACATAATAGAATCAAATTACCAATGCATAGTTCAAATGATACATCTCATGATCTTAACTCTACTTTGTCATCTCAAAAAATGGAAAAAGAATGTTTAAATGATAACTCTCTTACTCTTACTTCTCATACTGTAAATGAAAATAATGCATACACTCCATTCAAGGATAACATAGACTCGCATATTATTCCAAATTCACATGATAATTTATTGCATATTAGAAAAGAATTAACATCTTATCTTACCCCTCTCCCTAGTGATGATGGAAGTGATAATGAGTATGCTAGTGAACATGTAAATGAATATAAAAATGAGAATGAATATGAACAAAACTTTGATTATGATAATACATGGAATAATGATGATTATTATGCACATAGTGAAGAATAAAATGCATCTTATACTTATAATTCTTCTCTCACTCCTCTCAAAAATAATTCATTATAAAATGTTTCTTCTACTTATATACATGATTCTATTTCAAATTATTCACATGTTAATGATAACATCACATCCTCTACTCAATGAGAATATGATTCACTAAATAATAAAGATACCAATAAATTTCTCAAGCCAACCCCTACTACAGTAGTACCTATTTTATCACTCTTCACCCAAAGAGAATGGTATCCCACATCCCTCTATTAAGGTCCAAGTTACCATTCCTCCAAAGGTTCAGTTGAGCACACCCCCTCTCTATGATCCAATTTTTAAATGTATCATTCCCATTGCTAAAATAAATGATCAAATTCAATGACTAAATGAACCACTTCAAGATACTAATATGTCCCAAGATATTATTTCTTTGATGCATCTAGTTGGTGAATTACAACACCAAGTACATCTCCTTACTTTGGAAAACAAGGCTTATAAGTCTTGGATGGATGTGAATGACTTACAAGGTAATCCTCTTCTGAAAACATTTGTTAAAGCTTCATTGCCTAAGCATTTCTAAATACCATCATTACCTCAATTTGATGGAATTAGAGATCCATTCATACACCATCAAGCCTTTCAAAAGGCTTTGCCTTCTCATGTGAGTCCTTTGATTCTACTTAAGTTGTTCTAGCAGACACTAGTGGGTAATGCACAAAATTGGTTCTTTAATCTACTTCATGTTGGTTCCTTACATACATTTGATCATTTAGAGGAGGCATTTCTCAGATATTAAATAGAAAACATTGGTCATCATGTTACATATGAGAAACTTGCCACATTACATTAGAATACTTCAGATCTAGTTAGTGATTATATCTTATGATTCAATATGTACATGTTAAGATTGATCTACAAACCAACAAATTTAGAGGTTTAGCCTATATTTATTAAGGGGATTCACCAACCTCTCATAGAGCATATATTATATAAGATAGAGTCCTCTTTCAGGAACTTATGTTATACATTTCTATCCTTGGAGAATAAATTGGGATTGATTGAGTCAAATTCTATTGATCAGCTTACTTTGGATTTCACAGCATTACCTCCATCTATAACTCCTAGCACTCAACATCCACCATGTCCTAAACAAGATAGGAGACCACAACCAAAAAAGCAACTAGTTTAAAATAGAGATCCAGTCTCCATGGCACCACCTATAGTATGCACTATAGATAACAATAATAAGGCACCACTATAGTTTGATGCAGAGTGGGATAGCCCATATGTCATACTATCAACACTAATAGATAGGAGACTAATCACATTACCTTTTACTCATCGATGAGATCTACATCTCTTACATAGATAGCCACATTAACCTTTTTGTAACTATCATCATATTCATGGACACAAAAATAATGATTATTATAGACTTAGGGATTTCATTAATAGATGTGTTGATGACATCATAGACTTCACATCAGGGGAACTGATATCTCCATCATGGATCCATAGACCTTATTCATCCATGACTAAGTCATCTAAGGACATTCCTTCATAAGAATCACTGGTTACTCATCTTGTGATTAATACAATTTATAAGATAGAGTTTCATAGAAGATATCCTATCCCACCTACTTATAAGGTTTGGAGACTAGTACAGATAGTAGCCTACAAATAGTAGTGTAGTTTGTGGAGTACATAGTGAAATTCCATATACATATCCATCATAGTCATAGGCACCATAGTAGATTTTTGAAGGTCATATCTCATGTAGCAACCTGCTATGGTTAAGATTACATGAACCCACATCACAGAGTATTGTTCCAGATAGATATTCACTATAGTCACATTTTTAGGGTCCTATCCCACATAACAACTTGATATGATTAATATTAGATGAACCCATATCATAAAGTACTAATATAAATATATATGCACTATAGCCAAGTTTTTAGGGTCTTGTCTCATGTAAAAACTTGTTATGGTTAAGATTAGATGAACCCATAGTGTAGAGTACCACTTCAAATAGATATACACTATAGTTGAGTTTTTATGGATCTATTTCATGTAGCAACCTATTATGATTGAGACTAGATGAGCCCCCATCATAGGTTACAATTCCATATTGATTTATTTCTTATTCATATGCATCACAATAGAGGTGTTAATTCATGTAGTAATCTACTACGATTGTGGAGAGATGAGACTCCTTCATAGCACATAGTTTCAATTGCTCACCCATTGAGGTTACTTCTTATAGAGTCTCCACATACAACTATAGTTAGTGTACCAAAAATAGCATCAGATACAAGGCATGTTCCTACAAAGCATAAGCAATGTGGCTACTTGATCAATTGACCATCAAGATTCAAATAGTGATACAATATCCATGGGACTAATATGCATAGAGTGATATCTTATATCCCCTTCTACTAACATTCCTAGTTCTAGCTATAGTATTCACACCCAGGGTAGTATCATTGAGTTATCATACCTCTATACACAAAGCACATTTTTAGAGAGATTATTCTATTACTAGATGGGTCCCTAAGAGCCCCATAGTTGCATCCACTTCTTAGATTTATGGGGGGACCCCACAGTTGGTTTCCACTAAATTTTTTTTGGAGCACTTACAACACACATAAATTTTAGAGTCATATACTTAGCCATTCCATTGTGCTTCATGATCATGCATGATCCCTCTCCTTGATACATGACACCATGATAGGGAGTCTCTTATGAGACTCATTGGTTAATATCAATTCTTCTCATTCTTTCTTGTACATAGCTTCTTTTCAATTTCTTGTACATAAGTTTCCTTATGCTTGATTGTACATAGCTTATTTCAAAAATACAAAAACATTCAAATAATTAAAAATATAAAAACATTAAAATATGCCAAAATATAAAAACATTCAAATAATTCAAAACATCAAAAAACATTTCAACTATATGCATTATCCATGCTTTACATTTCTACTACTATGCTAGACTTACATTTTGTTGTTATATGCTATTGTTTGTCAATTTATCTCAATTACCATGCTTCACTTGATCTTATTTGAGTGCATGTAGTGACATCCAAATCCTTAATTACTTCACTCTACCCATTGAGGGGGCATCCTACTTCATACATTCAATACATACATCGATATATCTACCCACCGAGGGTATCTTCTACATGATTACACCATCAAGGTTATGCCATTCACACACCACACACTCTATTTATCATGTTTATGTGCATTAATTACTATCTTAAAAATATTACTCTATCAACATTCACTAGTATATAACACTTGTGTATTTATTATCATATACCTAGTCTTGTACTACATGTTTTGAATACTCTCACTTCTTGCTTTGATTAGTTAGATGCGATTGTATTTCTAGATTTTACATGCCTTCCTTTCTTACTTTGAGTAGTTAGGTGTGATTGTATTTCTCAATTCATTTTTTATCTCTTATGTGTACCTTAGGACATTTTCCAATGTCCTTTACTTTTAATCATGTATTTTCTTATGGCCCTTGTGCTAACTTTCTTGTTTTCAATTGTATGTGTATGTGGGCATTTGAACATGACTTCTATGTTTCCTTTATAGTTTGAGTGACATGTACCCATGTCCCTTGTTTTCTTGGCCCTTTAGCTACCCTTATATGCTTATTGATTTTTGCCTTATGTGCTTGTTTGCTTCTCAATTATTTTTAATGCCATGATACACATCATGCATTATCTCACTTTCTTGGATGCCATGATGGACATCATGTTACATCCCTCCTTGACAAATAACAACTAACCAAACTTTCTAGTTTTAATTTAGTATACTACACATGCTATTACATTTGTTACATCTATCTAGGCATACCCTTATTGATCTAACAATCTCCAATACAAACTATGTTATATCTTTAGACATCTTTATGATTATCATTGCTATATCATGTATTTTATAGCAAAACACTTGTAGGGCTCTTTCTTTTAAGGGTAATCATTACAGGTTATTTATTCCTACCCTCAGAAGAGGGGGTAATAATTAGGGTTTTGTCATAGAGATCAAAGCCTCCTACTGGTCAAAAAATTAGTTTTCAAAACACTCAAAACAAGCAACCAGAACCCAAACCAAGCAGAGTAAACTAGGAAAATAGTGACGAACATAAAACAATTATCAAAATCATCAAAGGACAAGACCACTAGACCTAGACAACAACATCAGACACCAAGGTGTAATTTTTTTGGTGCCACTATCCAAATAGAAAAAAACCCAATTTTTTTAAAAATAGATAGAAAAGTAAGTTTAGTTATAGTTTTGTCACCTATAGTATAGTTTAGAATCAGTAATTTTAGTATTGTTTTTCTTAGAGAATCCAGATATAGGGGGCATCGTGCATAGCATGATGGCTCTCATTTCCAGTTTTAGATTGGGTAGTTTGTATAGCTTTTAGCTCAGAATCCATGTTATAGACACTAGTGATTGGGGGCAATGTGCACAGCATATTTGAATTCTTTTCTTTCTAAGTTAGTACATTACCTAAGAATTATCAGTAGTTACATGCCTTATTCCATCTTTATGTGGTTGGCATCATTCCCAATTGGATTCCACATAGGCCTAGTTTCTAGAGTGGCTTTCATACAATCCTAATAACCACCTCTCAAATTGGCCAAGATTGGCCTAAGTTTCTAGTACACATTTAGCTATCCATGCCACATTATCAAATTACAGAGCATTCATGGGCTTCAAGAGCCATCTCACATGACATACATTCATATTGATATTAGTTTATAGCTTCACTTAGTGGGAAATGATGGAGCTAAAGGTTTAACTAGCCTTTGTATTCTTGAGCCACCTACTCAGAGGGATTAGACACATAGTCCAAACATCAATTAATACATGCATGATCACATAGATTCACTTAGTGGGCGATGATGGAGCCAAAGGGATAACCTTTGCATTCTTGTGCCACTCTCAAGGAATTAAGCACTCAGATCTGTTCATGATATTACTTTTATTTTAGCACATACCTAGCATTATCTAGCATCACTCAACAAGTACAACAGGTTTTCTATGGTTTGCATAATCGGTTAGGTGTATTTGTTCCTTTCTCTTCCTCTTTTTTTTACTCAGTTTTTATACATTCTTATTTTAGACATAGTGTGTCTAGTGAGAACCAATCTACTCTTTATTTTGTATTTCAGATTTACACTTCAAAATGTGCTCTTTCTATGCATACTCAGCATCACCTAACTTCATGGGCTTCACCCTTGTAGGTAAGTTCAGGTACGCTTTCTATTTTTCTCTTATCCTAGTATTTTTCTTTGTTGCATCACTAGAATAAAGGGGGGGTAAATTTAGTAATATAAAACATCCAAATTGGTCGTTTGAGTGTGGATTGTGATACCCTATCCATAGGTCCTTCTTACATGCTCTTGTGACCCTTATAGACACCTTTTGGTTCATTATCAATCATCCATAGACTTCTAAACCTTCATTTCAGCTCAATTAGACTCTATCTCCTAGGCCAATTCTTACCCCCTAGGTCCTCAATCTATAAGATAGGATCACCATACCTAGACTATAGTATTAGACCCTAGGGTGTTCCATTTTCAGTGCTTTGTCTAATCACATTTAGAGCCCAAATGGTCATTTCCATCCGATTCTTATTCATCATCATGTCAACCTAACATGAATACATCTAACCCATGACCAATTATTCCCTATAAAATCCCATTCAAAGTTCATTTAGAAAGGAGGTGACAAATCTTACAAAGCAAGCAAGATACAAATAAACCACTAAGGTAAAATTTCCTATTCTCTGCATACAATCACCCAACATAATTGCAAACATATTCAAACTCTCAAACTAGTCCCTAGTCACCTCAAGCACTCTCGATTTAGTATTTTTACATCCACATTATACTATTGCATAAATCACATCAAGTGGGAGAACTACATATGGCTTGATCCTTCTTTGAAGTATTGGTATGTAGGAAGCATGCCCACATAAGGTGTGTGAATCACATGTTTTATATATATTACATACACTAAACCCCCCTTTTCAAATGATTCAATTATTATTTTATCAAGCATGATGTAGGGTTAGGGTTTTAAGATTAAAATATCTCTATAATGATCTCTATCAATATTCAGCACTTGAAATTTCACAGGTAGGATCACATAAGAACAATGAAAAGAACCCAAAAAAATTAGGTCTCTATGAGTAATTTGGACAATAACGATAGGAGTGGACAATAACACTAGACTCTAGGGTGTCCTATTTTTTTTGGTCCTATCCTTTCATAAAACAAAATCCAGATTCTAATTTCTGACACTATCCCAATCCTGCACAGCTAGTTTCAAGCTTTGTCTCAGCTGTCTCAGTCCAATTTCAAGCTAAGTTATATTTCTCCTCATTTAATGTTATTTTTTAAAAGGTTTAAAAGGTAAATAAAATTATACAAATTAGGATTGTAATTATTATAATATTATTTACTAATTTATTAATCTAGACTTTTAACTAAAATAGGAATAAGACTCCAATATTCCCAAAAAATGGTTATGTTGCTCCTAATATTCCTCCATCTAGTGTTCAGACAAAATGTTGTTTAAGAACAATTCTAAGGCAATGAATGCCATCACTTGTGGTCTTACAGAAACTAAGTTCACCAAAGTAATTTATTGCACATCTGCCAAGGAAATACGGGATAAATTGAAGACTATTTTTGAAGGACATTTGAAAGTTTAAGTTGGAAAAGTTTTAGACTCATTGAAGACAATTTGAGATCCTCAAAATGAAAGAAGAAGATTATGTGGCATCTTTTCTATAGAGAGTTGATGAGGTTACAAACATCATCATAGGTCTTGGAGAGAACCTTAAAGAGGCTACTATAGTTAAAAAGGTATAAAGGTCTCTATCCCTCAAGTTTGATCCAAAAGTATCTCTCAATAGAATAAATTCATGATCTTACTCAGTTAATGATGGATCAATTTCATGGCACCTTTACTGCATATGAGATGAGAGTAAATGAGGATATACCACCAAAGAAGGAAGCAACATTCAAAACAGAGTTGAAGCCAAAAAAGGAGTTCCAAGGTAAGAAACCTAAGGAAGATGACATTTCTAATATTGATGAGGATAAATTAATTGCTTTGTTTACAAGGAAATTGAAAATAAGTTTAGGCAAGTATAAGGGTAAGATACCTTTAAAATGCTTCAATTGTGGAGAGGTAGGACATTTTTCTTATAAGTGCCCTCATAAGTACAAGAATTATATTGATGAAGAGCATAATCAAGGTCATGATGATGGTAAGAGATCATTCAGGTTTGATAAAACAAAAAGGGATTCAGAAGGTTTGACAACAAGAAGTATTCCAAAGAAAAGAAGAGTTTTTATATCAAAGAAGATGGCATCTCATCAGATGAGAGTGAAGTTTGTGACTAAAAGTATGATAATGAGAATGATGGTCCTATTGAAGATGAATCTCTTTTCATGGCTGAGGAAGGGAGCTGCTCACATCAAAAGGAGTCTACTTGTAATTAGTAAGATGATTATGAAAATGAGGTGGACTATGAGACTGCTTTGATAAATTCTCTTAAAGAACTAAAAATTGAAAATAATATTAACAAGAAGATGAAGTCTCAACTCAAAGATTATGAGGAACAATTCAATATTTTTGAGGCAAGAACCATGGAGCATAATGATATGGTCAAGCATATCAATTGTCAATTATAAACCCTATCTACAAGCCTGAAAGATAAGAAGATGAATTTTCAAGGTATGTTTCTAAGATTATGTCTTTGCAAAATAAGTTAGAGAAGTCTAAAAGCAAGGTGAAATCATTTGTCAAGTTTGATAAAAGTTATAATGATATTGATGATCTCCTAAAGATTCAAAAGTCAGCTAGTGACAAATCTAGATTGGGTTTTAATCAAGTTCCCAAAGTTACTTCTCAAGTTGACATAAATGTCAATAAGAGAAAGGTGGATCAGCCTTTAAAGATAAATCATCAGATAAGAAATGAAGGTGCTGATAGAATGAAGAAAAATCAGATTAGACAACCAAATTCCATAAGGTATGCAAATTTTAATGGTTATTACTATATTTGTAATTGGTTTGGGCATAGAGATATATAATGTAGAAGACCTATTAAAAATGAATTTGCATGGGACTAGGATGGGGGTCATCAATCAAAATGATTGAACAAGGTTAATTACTTCAATTTTCTTAATGAAGGACACTTTGCTAAGCATTGTCCAAATAAGGAAAGGAAAGGTAAGTCTTCTTCAAAAAGAGTATTTTGTTTCAATTGTCATGGCATTAGACACATTGATAATTTTTGTCCAAACAAGGTAAGACAAGACGAGATTCCTTCAAGAAATGTTGAGCGCTATAGTTTTTATGACATAGGACACATTACAAGATTTTGTCCAAATATATAAATGAAGAAAGAGATTCTTACAAAAAGTATGGTATGCTTTAATTGTGAACAAAGAGGTCACATTGCTAGGTTATGTCATCAAAGGCCTACAAGTCAAAAAAATGTTCAATCAAGCTTCAAGAAAGCAAGGAAGAAGGCAAGTTAGCTCATGGAAACAAAATGTGATAATTATGAATCATGATGAGTCTGCATGTCCAAGTAATATATTTTCTATGGTGGATAATGCTTCATAAGTTGAAGAATGCCAAGGGCTATCATTGACTACTCATATTGAGAATAAAGAGATCAAGCTCAAAAAAAAGACCAAGTTACTAGTTGAAGCTAGTTTTGAGATATGTATGGATTCAAGTGAACATCTTTTTATTGTTGAAAAAGTGCCTAGTGATGAGGATCCAAGCTATAAGGAAGATTCTTCAGATGAAAAGGTATGCCATGAATCTATGGTGTCTCCATGTATTGATAATCCTATCATAGAATAAAAGGAGAATGTTTTAGTAGTTGAGGATGTTGTTTCTCTAAAGCCAAAGAAGAAAAAGAACTATAAGTATCAATTGAGCAAGGAGGATAACGAATATGATGATTTTTTTTTAGAGAATTGAAGTATAAAGGGTGTCTCTATCTATGCTTCTTAAGAGATTCCTTTCAAGTGGACAAGCAAGTGTTGTTGTGGTGTTTATTAGTTAGAATAGTTTGTAGGGTCATAATTAGGTGTTTCTAGATGGCATAATGATTTTGATGCTCAGAAAATTCTATACACTTATTTTTGATAAGCTCCACGTGTTTTTATGGTATAAAGGTATGGTTGTGCCAATTGAAAATCTTTTTGTGTGATCTTAGTTTTATTAGTTTTTGGCTTAAAGGAAATCATGCCTAAAAATGGGTTATATGAAGTCAATGTTCCCAAAGGTTGACAAAAACTTGACTATATCTAGGTGTGCAATAAATTTTAGAGGTGTGTGTTGACCAAAAGGAGCTTTGTTGACTTTGTCTATTTTGAGATTTTAGGGTTTTGGGCTATGTTATAAAATTAGATTACCTTATGATTTGAGGTTTGAGGCTTATTAATAGTTTGAATATGCCAAAGTGGTTATAAAATCATGATTCACAGAGATTTGAAGGTTTGTGGTTCTCAAGTTATTCAAGTTTTTGTCATTATGGAGGGCTAATTGGTTAAGTAGGTGTGTGAAGGAAGTATGTTGTAGAGGATGAGCTTGGTGGTTAAAATTTATATTATTGAGGGGGAATATGATATTGCTTTAGATATGAAGTTTTGGGTCATGAATGTGTGTCTACTAAAAATTGTGGGCTCTACGAGTTCTAGATAGGGCTACAAGGAGACTAGATAGGCATAGTGTGAATAAGAGTGCCTTTTGTTTAGTTTTTCCAAAAGATCAAGGCATTATTATTTCAAGGTAAGGTATTTGGTTGGTTGAGAGCATGTTTCCTGATTGATGAGTGGTATGATGTTTTGTGGTTGGTCATGGAAGTGGTTTGAGAGAGAAGGGTAGTAAGCTTGTGAGGTGGTTCTTCATGGTGTATGGAGATCTAAAGATGCTCAGAAGGTGAAATTTACCATAAATATTAGGAGGATTCTCTCTCAGATGATTATTGGTGAGTTTTATTAGATCTCAATTATTTTGTATGTTCTTTATTCATTGGTTGCAGTGCTTGATTGAAGAAACTGTTGGCATGGAGCAACAGGAAGGCATCAAGGAAAGAAGAGGGAGGCTCAAGGTAAGGGGGAGGATGTATCATATTTATAATATGGTCCTTTCCTATTTATGTTTTTTTTATGTCCTCAAGATCAGTTGGTTCTCACTTTGTCATTGTGTCAAAGGAGGAGAAAGTTCTTATTGTGAGAGTGCTTGAAGAGAGAGAAGGTGAGTTGTATATTGTTATATATGATGTTTGTTGACATCAGTGACAAATGGGAAGATTTTTGGAGAGTTTTCATTGATTTCATGGAGGTTTCCTTGTGAGTGGATGAAGTTATTTGATATCCTAAGTGATAATGACAAAGTGTGAAATGTGTTTGTCCTAGTATGCTTGAAGTTGGCTTGGTTGATCTTTAGTTTTGGCATGCTTAGAGATGTTCAGAGATGAGTATGGAGTATTGATAATGTGAAAGGGGTCCTATAATAGGTTTTATATGATTTTAAAGTTTGTGTGTATAATTATAATTCATCTAGTTGTCCATAGTTTTCATCTGGACACTTTGGGTCTAGTGGTAGAAAATTTGAGTAGGTAGTTTGATGACATGACCATTACCACATGGGAATGAGTCAAGGGGATTTGGTCATATTATTGTGATCAAATTATTCCCTAGTTGCTATGAACTAAACCTTAGGTCATGTGCATAAGCATAGTCAAATATATGTGGGTGCAAAGTTGGGATCTCAAGCATTTTGACAGTGTTTTCCCATAGCCAAATTTACAATGTGGCAAAAAGGGCTGAGTAAGAATTTTGATGGTGTCATATCTCGCACATGTGTAAATTTTAGGATAAGGTGCTAATATGGGTTTATTTATTTTTTTCATATTTAATTTTTTGTAAATTATAGATCATTTACCTAAGCGTGAAAAATGTTATGCAGGAGCAAAGTTGGTCTCCCAAACAAATTATAAACATAGTTGGCTCTATGCCAAAAGATTTTGAGAAGGAATTTTAATGGAAATATATCACACATGCATAAAGGTTCTAGGATAAATTTTTTATATGGATGGATTCTCCTATATGATTAGATCATATGGTCTAAATTTGATATCATGTGTTTAAGCATAGAAGTTATTGAGGTCCAAAGTAGGCTTTCCAGGTATATTGCAGTTGGTCCCCATACTTAGTTATTTTGCAATAATGCTAAAGATCTAGACCTAGTGGATGTACAATGGCTCACATCAGTTCATAAAATGAATATATATGATTTAAAACAATTCAAAGAGGTCAACATTTTTGTTGGTTAATAGAGTTAAATATTAGGACCAAATGAAGATCCAACCGTGCATGGGCGATCATACAAATCATTATCTAATGGTACATATTGATCGAGATGGTAAGAAGTGTTTAAGGTTTAATGAATTATAAAAGGTATAGGATAAAGATATAATGATGAGTGGGTATTCATATATATTTATTTAATGGTATGAGTTACATGATAAATATTTGGTTGATCCACAAAGATCGATGAAGCTCGTTAAGTCAAAGTTTCAAGATTGCACGAGATGAGGTCAAAGTGACTGAGGTTTAATGTTTGAGCATTGGCACCTATGCATTAAATTTTATAAAATATCAATGGTTCATAATTTATCTAAGAAATTAGGACATGAGATGTGATCTTAGTGTTCAAAGTTTAACAGTGACCGTTGACATTTAAATATTTGAATTTTAACAAAGGGAAAAACCAATTTGTGTTTTTTGGCTATAACTTTCGATCTAGCTTGAATTTGCTCATGATGTAAAAATAAATTATGAAAAATAATCCATGGTGCATCTAATAAACCTAATTTTAATATTAAGAAATGTGTATAGACAAATATATTGAGATCCAAAGTTGACTATGTGTTTGGGTTTGTTCTGAAAGTAACCCGAGAAGGGTAATTGAGCTTGTGTTGATGTTGTTTTGATGTCTCATGATGACTTAGAATTTGGGAGTTTTTTAGACTCTATTGGGATTATCTATGTGTTTTTTTTAGGTTTGATAAATCATTATTCTATATGAAAAAAAGTTAAGAAGTTGACTATGTGTTTGTTCATAGTATTCTTGTGCACTAGGTCAGTGATTGAGTTGTTTGAGCATACATAAAGGTGAGAATGAGTGGATGTGATCATTTGAGGATGTCCTAGGGAACATAATGAGTGGACATATATATTTGGAAGTGGTCCTAGGTTTATTAATTTTCTCGATGAAGTGATAAATGGGTGAATAGATCTCCATGAGACCTATAAGATCTATAAAGGCCTTATTAAAAGGTGTAGTTGCTTAAGGGTGACCCATAGGTGATATGACCAACATATGAAGATTTTTTTGAGCTATGTCTTGATGTGAGAGATTAATTACAAAATAATTCATGCCTAGTGGCTGACCAAGGTGTTGATTATCAAGTATGATCTATAAATAGTGAAATAAAAGATAGTGATTTCTAGACTTATGAGTGAGATACTGGGGAGAGATTTAGAAAGACTTGTATGTGAGATAATTAGAGAGCAAAGGAAATAAAAAGTGAGTGAGAGTTCCCATATATTGGGCTGATAAGGAGAGAATATTAAGGATTGTGTGTATGATCTATAGGTCATGTTTTTGATGACAATATAGTGTTGTTGTAGTTTGAAGTTGTGTAAAGAGATCTGAGTGTGCATATGAGGATTGTTTGAGTGAAGAAGGAGAGAGATTGTGGTATGAATATTTGAGAGGCATATATGATTTATAGAGATATTTTGTGTAATTTTCATATAATCACATGTCCATCATTATGTGTTGAAGACATTAGTTCTAAGGTGGAAGTGTTATTTTCAAGGAAGGTCTAAAGGACTTGATCTTCCTTAGGGGTAGTTGATCCTTGTGAAATAGGTTTTCACTAAATAGATTTGGTCAAAATGACTTGATCAAGGTTGTAGGTTAGAAATACTTGATAAAATTGGTGGTCAAAAAGACTTGATCATCTTAGGGGTAGGTGTTCCTTGTGGAACTATTGTTTCACTAAAGGCCTTAGGTCAGAAGGACTTGACCAAGGTTCCTGATTAGAAGGACTTGATTAGTCTCTTGTTTGTGATCATCTTAAAGGATATTATTCCTTGTGTTTTTATCCTTGAGAGTGGGTTTTATTCCCTAAGAGGGTTTCCCACATAGATATTATGTTGTGTATGTGATCTTATATTATGTTCATCATTCATTGTTATGAATGATCTATATGCTTCATGAATGATTGTATTGAATGCTTAAGTATTTACAAGGGTTTAGAAATTGAATTGGATTGTTTTCCATAACTGATTCACACCACCCTCTTACTAGATTGTAACTCTAACAATATAGCTACTTGGGTTGATTGGGTAGTGTATATAGGAGGAGGGAGTACTATAATTGGTTGAATATCAGAGATAGAAGGGAGAACTATTTGTGACTATTGATAAATAGTTGTGTCCTATATGTAAGTTAGCATTAGTCTATCCATTTTTTATGTCAATACTTCTTGGCTACTAGATGGACCTCTTTTATCCTTTTGTTTCTTCTTCTTCTTATGTGATACCATTGGCCCATCTTCCTGATCTACTTGGGTTCCACTACTAGAACCTTTTGCTATTATTATCACACCATTATCCTTCACCTCTCTCAAATTATCACTAATGCTCAATGTTTCCTTGGTAACCTTGACCCCTTTTCTCCTTAGCCAGTTGATTTTTTTGTTTATTACATGGGTGGTGTTATCCATCAATGAGAAGGATCCAGGTATAGAACACTTGACTAGTGGAATAGGTTGGGAATAGATCTTATTATCATAGTATACCATGTCAACTAGAGATTCATCATATTTTAAATCCTTAGGGGTTAGTGCCATGTTGTAAGTTTTGATTTGTTTTAGGGTCATCCTAGAATAATCTCTCAATCTCACTTCCTCTTCATCTTGCATATCTTCCTAGTAATCTTTATAAAAAGGAACATGGGAATATGTAGTGATACCTAATATATTGGTAATGTGACTAGTCACATCATAGAATGGCCTTGCATCAAGATCTCTTAGGGTCAGTTGAGTCATCTCGATATCTATACATTTGGATTTTGATAAGGAAGGGCATGTATACATCATTATGCTAATGGGGAAGTGGATCCCTGACTTATGTTTTCTTGATAACAACTTGTGGGTCTCTACAAGCTATCTCATAAGTTTCATTAGGGCCCATCTGTCACTTACATACCTTGGAAGGTTGTACGGACAACCACTAAATCCTCCCACTCTGATGTATGAATATGTTTGGAATTGAATGAAATATGATCCCCAATTTGTGATCTCAAAAGTTTTGGCATCAGAGAATGTTCTTCTTTTTAGCTCCTTGTCAAACATAATTATGATGAAGTATATGAAAGCATCATTTACCCTTCTAAAATGTTATTTACTTACCTCAAGGGTGAGATTAGGGTAATAGTTAAAGACCTTGATGACCTGATCAAGAACTATTTTCAACCCTAGGAATGACCTCCCCTTTGATAATATGTAGACCAAATATTAAGTCATATAAAACTTTCCTATATTTTGGATTTCCATCAATTATTTATGGATGGCATCAAAAATTAACTGGGCCCAGTGGATATACTATTTATTTTGGTCGATTACCTAGATGTATTGGTACATCCAATCCTGATAATTCTTAGCATCTAGATTTCCAGTACTCTATGTAAGAGTATGATTATGTCACCTACTTCATCTTTGAATTCTATTCTTTCCAAGGTTTTAGGTAGTCTTGTAGATGTGGGTCTAGACGTTTTTATCCATTATTTATTCAGAACCTATAGACATATAGTATTGTTATCTTGATAAAACTTCATTAAAGAGTTAGGGGTTATATCAAGATAACTATCATATTCTAGAATCAGGTACATGGTATCTATGAAATTAGGGTCAAGGTTCAGAATCTTTTCCTCTTTTTCATTCACCACTTCCCTCTTCTCTATATCATAGTGTTTTTCCAATGTGAGCACAAGCTCAGGGATCTACACTGATAGTGGGAATGTTACTACTTGGGGCATTCCACTATCATAAATGCTTTAAATCCAATCATTTTCAAATTTAGCATTTCCTCTGGTCTAGAACTCAACTGGATCTATGTGACCATTTGTGATGTAATTTATATTGGAGTTCAGGTTAAGTGGGACACCAGGCCCCTTTGACTTGAAATTCATTTCCTTTATATACATAGGTTCTAGGAAAATTGGTGTGGAAAAACCATCTATAGAGTTAGCAGGTTTTGGACTTGTAATTGCAAGTAAAAAGTCTAGTGGGGTTTATACTGTGTATTTATGGATGAAAAGTCTAGTGGTTTTTGGAATTGTAAAATGCACTTAAAAATTATGATGAAAGTTTCAGTGGGGTTTAGGCTTGGTATTGCAGGTAAAAAGTCCATGGGGTTTATCTAATGGGGATTTGGAGTTACTTTTATAGGTCAAATTTATGTGGGTTTTGGAGTTGTTTTTGCAGGTTAGATTTCCATGGATTTTGGAATTGATTTTACAACAAGAAATTATGTGGGCTCTCAGATTTGTTTTTATAATGAGATATTTTGTAGGGTCTAGGTAGAGAATCTCTAGTGAATATTATTTATTTAATCAATTTTAAAAAACCTTAGATTTTAATCTATGAACAAATGACAAGATAATCTTTGGATGATCTTTCAAGAATGTAGACAAGGAAAAATTGAAGCAAAGCTAATGAAAAAACCCTAGTTTCACATGTGAAAATGGAAATCTATGCTTTTTACAGAAAGATAGCAATGTTTTGATGGAAACTGTAGGAAAAACAAAGGAATAATGTGCCTGTAGAGGATGATAATGGTGGTCAAATCATAACATTGACAAGGTGTGGCTTGGCTTCCTTGCATGCAAAGCTTGATTTCTAATTTGCATTCTAACCTCTGATTTCTATTAGGTGGTTTGGTGTAATAGAAGTAGGAAAGTGTAAATTGAGGTGTACTTTACAACTTTGAAAAAATTTAAGTGCAATCAGAGTTTCAATTTTTTGGGGTAGGGAAGATGGAGGAAAGTGAAACTTTGATTGCATTTAGCAACTTTACAAGTTATAAATTTCAATTGGAGTTCTAGTTTCCATGGATGTGGTAAATGGAAAAAATAAAAACTTGAATTACACTTTTTAAATTTTCAAGTTGCAATGGGTAGTTGGATCTCCAGTTTGCATAGTTGTAATGAAAGGTAGAAAGCAGGGTTCTACTTGCAAATCGTAACTTGCAAAGTTAAAAATTGCAATTGGAGTTCTGGTTTCTTATGGACATTGGGTGAGTAAGAAGTAGAGGTTGGGGTGAATTTTACAACTTTGTAAAATTACAAATTGCAATCAAACCTCCATTTTTTGATAGGTATGTGAAAAGTGGGAAGCAAGGGTTTGGGTGTAATTTACAAGTTTACAAGTTGTAAATTGTATCCAAATATCTAGTTTCTATTAGAGATTTATTAGTTCACTTTGAAGTCTTTTTCCAAAAGATTAATAGGTCTCCCTTAAGGTACAATATTTTTTTATATTTTTGACACAAAAATATAAACAAAAACCAAAGCAAATTGATGGAGGAAAGGCCAAAATATTTTATTCATTAGGGCCTAAAATGTTAAAGAGGCATTTGTAAGTCCAAATGGCATGACCAAGAATTTATAGTAACCCTCATGAGTGCATAAATCTATATTTGTGATGTCATCAACATGCACATGGATCTAATGATAGCTAGAAGGAAGATCTAAATTGGAGAAAAAAATTTCCCCATGGAGCTCATCAAGAAGCTCATTGATTATCAGAATTGGAAACTTGTCTTTGATACTGAGGTGGTTAAGGGCATAAAATTCAATGCAGAGTTTCCATGACCCATATTTTTGTGGACAAAAAGCACTGGGGAGTAGTATGGTTTGGTGCTTGAATGAATAACTCTAGACTCGAGGAGTTCCTGTACTAATTATTTAATATCTTATTTTTGTAGATGGGGATAGCAGTATGGACAAATGTTGGATGGAATGATTCTTGGAAGGAGTAGGATGCAATAATCTTCAAGATGTGAGGGGGGAAACCCATTGGATCTATAAAAATGGTTTCATGCTTGTCAAGGATGGATTACAAATCATTAGGATAGTTAGTAGAAGCAGGGAGTTAGAGTTAAGTGGAGTGCATCTGGGTAATGACCCCACGTGAGCATTTATTTATAAGCTTTTCCATGTGATGGGAATTTATGATGTTATCAGATCTACAAAATAAACATTTTAAGGTGTGATTCTATACACTATCAATGAAGTATATCCAAATCTCAGAGAAGTCCCATAGAATAGGTCCCAATGTGTAGAGCCACTACACCTTTAGGACCACATCACATCCCCCTAAAGCTAGGAAAAACATATTTAAGCAAAGAGTGTAATAGCCTATCATGATACACACATTATGACATTTACCTTTATAGGGTAATGTTACCCCATTATCAATCATGACTTCAAATCTAGAACAAGGGCATATAAAATAATTTACATGTTTAGTAATGTAGGGATCGATGAAATTATGCATGTTGCCAAAGTCAATGAGGATTGTGAGAGGAATATTTTTAAAGAAACCATTGACATTCATGGTTTAAGGAGTGGTCACACCTATGAGTACATGGAGAGAGATCTCAGGTTGGGTTTCTTGAGTCATGGAGTCATCGGATGGGATTTTTTCTGCTTGAGCATTATGGAATTCTTGGGTATTAGTCTCATTGTCTTGATTTGGTAGTGATTCCACATATAGAAATTAAAAATCTTATGTGAAGCACCAATGACCATTAACCCATTTTTCATCACAATTAGAACATAATACATTCTCCTTATGAGCCCACATCTTTGCCTCGAAAAGGTGCTTGACCGGTGTGGTTGTGGTTAGACACTAGTTTGTTGTGTTCTTTATGGGTGGAAAAGTGGGAAGTTGATGTTGCACTAAGAGCTTATCTTTTGCTAACTTAGCTAGACCCAAGGTGACCATCAAGTTAGTGGGATAAAACATTTTCACATATGATTGGATTGGATCTTTGAGGTCACTAATAAATAACTCTTTAAGAAATCATTTGATAAACCTTTAGTGTGATTAAATAGTTTCTCAAATTCAATTTGATAATCATGAATGGTGCTTATCTGGTAGAGTTTGGTGAGAGCTCTTAATGTAAAGGTTTTTGAATCGGGTTCATCATTCAACTTGAGATACCAATGGTATCATTGAAGTGCTTCTTGTTCCAAGTAAAAGAAATCAATTGGGACTTTGTTGATAGAATAAGTATTGTGAAGGTTAAATAATTGTTCATCTCAATATATTCATCTAGTAGGATATGTACCACTGAATTATGAAAAGTCCATCTTAGGCCCATGTGATGTGTGGTGAGAAGAGAAACTATTCTCTGAAGAAGATTCTTTCTATAACTTGTTGAGGAGAAAGTTATTTTGTTGATTCAGTCCATGCATCATATTAGTTAACTTAGTGACCTAGGCTTTCAATTTGGTAAGTTCTTCCTCCATGATTTTTGTGCCTATATGGGTAACTAACATAACCTCTGTGTGTGTGTGTGTGTGTGTGTGTGTGTGTGTGTGTGTGTGTGTGTGTGTGTGTGTGTGTGTGTGTGTGTGTGTGTGTGTGTGTGTGTGTGTGTGTGTGTGTGTGTGTGTGTGTGTGTGTGTCTTATAAGGGATAGAAAAACAAGTTTTAAGACACAGTCAGTAAAGCACTTTTTTAATTTGGACTAAAGTGGAAGGGGTAAAGGTACATTTATGATTTTGTTTGCACTATTTGGGTATGATTAATGAAATCAAGGGAAATTTTAGAATTGAAATATAAAAATTAAAAAAATTGTCCAAAAGAGACAAAGGAGCAGAAAAGGGAAAGAAACATTGTGAAAAAAATTTAAATCAAGAGGATAAAAAATGAAGTTATGAAAAAACCCAAAAAAATCAAAACATTGAGATTTATGGCTAATGGAAATGGAATTGGGAGATGGGACCTCAAGTAATAAAAGGTGAAAAATGAAATTTGAGGATTTTTTGATAAATTTTGAGGATCAATTGAGATAGAAATGGAGAGATATAGCAAAAAAATAAAAAAGTTTGTCGACAGGGTTGCAATTACTCCTGTCAAAATTTTGTCAGTAGGGTTGCAGTTAGCACTATGCTCAACTAAAGTTAATTTTACTGATAATCTCTAGAAATTGATATGTTGGATATGGGCCCCAAGTTTTTTTTACTTGTCTAAAGGTTTTAATAAATCTCTCTGGCCATCAATGTTGTCTAAACGAGTATCGCTCTCCAAAAATTTATAGCATGGATTTACCCTTAAATGATATGTCTTAGTTTACCTTACAGATGGGAACTAGTCAATCAAGATGGGCTCGTTGCCCTTTTTGTTGACAGATCCTTTCAATGGGCCAACTACTTTGAAGTTCCTATGGTACTCCTCATAATGAGTTTTAGGGTTATATGCCCAAGTACTTCCCATAATTATGTGAAGGGGTATTTTACCCTTATCTGAACTTGTAAATGAATATATAAAAATAGATAGAATAAAAAATAGTTTTTAAAATGGAATAGCTCTTGGAAAGCCACTACTACAAATTAAAAAATCTCTAAAATCTAGTTGCAGGCCGAAGAAAGTGCTCTGATACTAGATGTGAAGAAACTTTTGCACAAATTTACAAACTAGAAAAAAAATAATGGAATAATAAAATAAAATGCAAAAATTAACTCATAATAATTCAAATTTTTTATATTAATCCCAGGCCACTTTGAGGGGGCAACCTCCTTTGAGCAAGCTCAATATAATAATATTCATCAATGCCTTCATTAGGCCTTAATACTTACTTAAATACTAATTCTATTCTAGCAACTAATACTTTGCATGAATGTGGGATAATTCAAATGTGCAACTTAATTAAAAACGAATTATATTCTAGCAACTAGTACTTCCCATTCATGTGGAATAATTCAAATATGCTAAAGGGATGACTTACAAAGCATATGAATTCATAGTGACTAATATAATAATAATGCAAAGAGAAGGTTTGGACATGGGTTCCTAACATATGCCTTAATTAGATGACCTAAGGTTTAAATCAAAAGATTGATTTTAGTAACTTGTGTGCATGATCCAAAATGAAAAATTGCAAGGCAAAAAATAAACCCTAATAGGCATAACTAATGTTTCCATAAAGGGACCTATATTTATAGATAGATAAAAGCATCAAAACTAGGATAGAAGTGTCGATGCAAGTGTATGTAATCCAATGCTAGTGTCCCTACTGATAGAAATATAATTTCCATAATTTGATGAATCATCACACTATGTACTCCTTAATTAGTGTCTATCAGAATTGCTTACGCGTCGTTGCATAAGCTAGGTATTATTTCTTTTTTATGTTGTTACTTTCAAAATATTGGTTGGCATTATACTTTTCTATATTTATCAGTAGATGTATATGTGTATCCTTTCTTAAGATCTTCCTTATACTAAATAAGCTGGTATAGATATAAGATTGCTTAGCTTGTCATTAATCACCTTAGTTACATAGACCTCCATTTGGTTGACAATTTCACCTTACCCTTTTACAATCACTTAACCATCATTTAATTTACTTGTACCTCATTTACAATCATTTAATTTACTTGCATCTTTACAATTATAGTTGCAACTATTTACCTTTATTAAGGTTTAGTGAAAGTTGTATCCTTATGTCATAAGCTTAGGCTTTGAAACCCTTTGTTCTTAAAATTTGAGTCGTAGGTTACCCTCTGCTAGATCTACGGATATCATTGTTCAGTACATGTTAATCTAAGTATATACAATATCTATTCAATCGACCTTATTTTAGTCCTAGTATATTGAGATAAAGATGATATTTGTAGATCATCCTACCCCATGCATACAAGAAGAACCATAAAATTGAAAGTTTAGTGAGTCAAGAGTTCTAAATAGTGTAGGATTTTACATCAAAAGTTCTTTGAAAACATTGTATGATCCAAATAATGTATAATTCTCTGAAAATAGACTTTTAAATCTATACTAAAGTGATAATACACATAAACATTCATTTCATAGGAAGGATGATTTTACACATTAACTTCAAGTCTTCATTTATAATCCCATGAACACGAAGTTCTAAAAATAGGATGTCAATGGTTCAAAGGCCTTGTTGCATCAAGAACTCAACCTACATTATCATATATCATTTGATTTAGTTATTATAACTAAATCAACAATGTGTAGGGAAAAAAAAGTATATACAAAAGTTCAAAATATATATTTTTTAATTGTTGACAAACCAACACATACATAAGATAATGTAAAGATGTGAATATACAACTAAGGTACAAAAATGCAAACTCTGGAGTAGTGGTTATCTCCTAACAAGAACACCTTATAGTAAGGTAAATTCTTCTTTTAGTGAATTGAGACAATAGAAAATGAAATCTAATTGTAAAATAATATAAAATATTTAAAAAATAATGATAATATTTTTGAAAAGATATATAACATCTTTTTTATATTATAATAAGGTGAACCTTTATTTTATAAATTATTTTAGATAAACAAAGTTAATAATAACTATTTATCATCCAAATGTATGTGAATATAAAATATTAAGAATAATAAATTTATTTAAAAATAAATAAAGTTATTAATAATCATTTGATATTTATGTAATTATTTTTTTTAATAATAAAAAAAATATTAAAATAAAAATTGTTAATAATTATCATTTAAAATGGTTATTTTATTGGGATTACAACTTTTTCCAATAAATTTTAAATTTTAAAAATGTTTACATTTCTAAAAAGTTTAATTATTGATCTAATCCATCACTTAAATAAATTTAAGTGATAGTATTTTACGAACTTGAAATAAATACTTTGATTACTTTTGAAATTATAATTTATGACGTATTATTATTATTTTTTAAATTGTAATTTTCTAAAAATAATCTTGAATTGTCATACACTAAGCTGGAGTCATATTTGAGATTAATTTGCTGAAAGAATTTTTAAGGGGTGAATGTAGAAAAGGTGCATTATAAATTCAACTTTCATTTCTTGGTTTGGGCATATCAAGTTCATATATTTCGATGAAGTTATATTGGTGAACCATTTGTGTTTTGGGGTCACCCAATATTTTAGAAGGATGAAAAAACCCAAACATATATTTATGTGATTTTAATGTTTTTTTTTTTTTAATACAATGAGAGTTGGTTACATTTTTTTATTATCTCCATCTAGTGTTAGAGTTCTACTCCGATAACTACCAAGTCACTTTCATGTTTCATCCTGTCGTAATTAGCTTTTGAAATCAAGGTAGCATCCACTATACCCTGTCCTCTTCTTGATAAAGTTGAGTCAAAATGAAAGAAATCCCCAAGAGCATAGGTTTCGAATCATTAACTTTGAATTGACAAGCACTCAACTACGTACCAAATATACTACTAACCACGCCCTAATTAATGTTCTATTTAACTAGTATTTGAGAGAGTTGAAAATAGGAGCTCTATGTAAAGTTTGTTTTGTTGTTTTATTGATTTTAATTTTTAATTTATTATGTTTTTCTGTGGACTTTGTTGGGATGAAAACTAAAGGATGTCTTTTCTTCGAAATGGAAGCATATGCTGTATGCTTATTTGTAATATCGAGTCTTTTATATATTTATATATAAATAAATTCACATTATTTTATTTTTTGTCAGATTTGATCGAATGAAAGTTTTATGAGATTTTAATTTTAAAAATGAAAAAGTTTAAAGAGTGGATATGTTTTTTCTTATACATATTAATGTGACATTTACAAGTCGAAAATTAATCTGAAACACAAGTCGAAGTTTCAATTCCATATTATCATTATACCATTCAACGAATTATATATTCTATTTTTAATTCCAATTGAAATACAATTGTCAAACTATGAAAATCATATACAATAATGTTATAAAGTTGTGAGGACGTTTTAGTTATGAACTGGGTCGAGGTTCAAATCGACCAAATATGTTTTAGAACAGTCGGCACAGATCGTGCCCGCTAATTGAGAGTCAAAAAAGTACCAGGTCATAGTCTTCAATCTTCAAACCCCATCATTCCCCGCTTTGGAATCTGCGCTCATAAATAATGGAATGCAAGACTAATTACAGTCAAAACCCTGGAACTTGCTTTTGAAAATCCTGTGGATTCTTAACCCTTTAAATTACAGCCGTTAGGCATATTATATAACTTGCTGCAGTCCATATGACCATCTTTTAACAGGTTTGAGGCTCGAGGTTGTCTCACGATTCGACGTGACTTCTAGTTGACCATGTATTTCAATTTCTTTCCTTCAAAAAGAATACAGTGAACGGAAAAAACGAATTCAATCAGATGAACCTTCAAAAGAAAACAGTGACTAAAAATCAATTGAAAGAAAAAGTGGTGGCTTCGAATATTCTTGTTGCAAGCTGTAATTATTTTGTAGGTATTTTGAGATGGTAAAAGTTAAAATTTTTATATATTTAATTATTTTTAATATTTATCTATATTAATTAATAAATAATCAAAATAAATATATATATATATATATATATATATATATATATATATATACATTCCTCAATTCACCTCATACTTTAAAAATTCACCTCATACTTTAAAATTTACGAATAAAAAGTTGAAACACCCACAACTATCATCACAACCCCTTTGCTAAATGGTTGAACTGTGAAGAGGGGTTTTAGCTTTTTGGGTTTCAAATTTGCTGGCAGGAATCGAATATCTTTGACTGCCATGGCTGCAAAGGAAACGCAGTCGTCCATTGCCTATATATATTGGATTGGAGGAAGGTTATGTCCAACTATATTTTCTTGTCTACCCTTTAGTACCCTGCAAACTTTTCATTCTCTTAAATTTTCAGTCCTTTGGGATCTTGTTCATAGCATTCCTTTTGATCTCCATCGTTTATTTGTTGTATTTTGCAAGTTAAAACTGATCGGGTGGTCAAGGAAGTTTCATAATTTTTTGTGGGGAAATTCATCAAATAACTGAAGATGATTTCCAAGTGGTTTAGAAGGATATGTGGATGAATATCAGGTAACAATAAGGATCAACGCCCCAAACAAGTCAGTCCACATGGGCCTTCTATATCTCCATCTACATTTTATTCTCCTCAGAATGACTATGAACATAAATATTTTGGGCAATGAAGAGGAAGATGTAGACAAGGCTGCAGAGGTTTTTATCCACAGTGTGCACAAGGACTTGAAGTTGCAGAAATCGCTGTCTGACGCTCGATACAACGGATACCTTGCAAGAGCTACGTAAACATTTATGGTGAATCTGTGATCATCATTTATAATTATTATGATATAATTGTTACTCGAGTTATGTTAGGTTTTAAAGGGGCAGGTTAAGGAAACAGTTTCTCTGTGGTAGGATATTTTCGATTAGATCTATTGAAATAAAATAATCTTGAATGTAGTTGTTTTTTTTGTTTTTTTTGTTTTTTTTGTTTTTTTTTTTTAATGTGCTTACTACGGTTGTCTTTGGGATTCGTCAATTTACTTATTACCTTTTATTTTATTTTTATTTTTTTAATTATTTGTGAAGTAAGAGAGAAGATAACGATTCAAGGGAGGTGTCTTGGTTCCATTTAAATATCATGAATTATCTAAAATGGGACGTTCAGGCTTATGAAAGAGGTCAATTTTCTTCACTCATAGTTCGGTTAATGTTTGTTAAGATGGTGTTAAGGAAAATAATAACAATTAAAGAAACTGATAATAGTTAATTCAAATATTAGAGATTACAGATAATTAAATATTAGCTTCAATTGAATGCAAGCTATATATTAACTAGAAAATTTTAAAATTATACTTGTTACTTGCACACATTTCCCTTGTTTTATTTCTTATTGTTCATTACCCTCTTCCTTCTTGACCTTTGCAAGAGCTC
The DNA here is from genome assembly GCA_037957365.1 of Torreya grandis. NCBI lineage: Eukaryota > Viridiplantae > Streptophyta > Pinopsida > Cupressales > Taxaceae > Torreya > Torreya grandis. The sequence continues at coordinate 2,445,540 of JARHVA010000537.1, read as the reverse complement.
TTGCACAATCGCCCAGTTTCATAAGCATGTACCACATTTGTAAGAGCATCTCAAAGAAGGCATTTACTATATATGTTGGTTATCTATAATAAATTGAATTGTTTGCATTGTTGAATCTCAAAAATTAATTAGCATAATATTGATTTAGAATCTTAAAAGGACACAATCTATTTGTGGATGAGCAAATAATGAAATAAATAACATGTTTTTTAAAGTAACACAATTTTACAATTTTAAAACATAATTTTAGTTTGTAAAATTCCATGACACACTATTAATTACAAAATTGAATTAAGCTCTTCTAGTGCATATATTTTAATGCTACTTACAACAAATGTTTATACATATTCAGTTAGATTCTATAACTTTAAGATATATCTCCTAAGAAAGTGAATTGCATGTCTGTGGTAAACATAGTGCTATGTATTTTGAACAATTTTAGTCCAAATGACATCCTAGCTGTTATTTTTTTTAAATATGGGAATGGTGAAGAATTTTTAGTAGTTGTATTTAAGGAAATGTGTTTAGCTTTAAGATAGATATTTTGTCATAACAATGACTGAAGGTGAAATCTTGGATGTAAACTCTATATTAATGTGTCTTTATAATCAAAATAATAACCCAAATTGTTAGTTGTAACATAGGTCATTAATAAAAGTTATTGGTTGTGATATATTCTACTATGGTTCTATTTTTATTGTTTGCATAAGCATTCCACATAAAAGTAATTTATTACTATAAGATTAGGTTTACTACACAAGTAAAGCTTTACAAGATCTTAACACATATAAATTTAATTAAAGTAGAATAGATTATTATAAAATCATGATGAAAATATTATGTTGGCATGATAATGAGAAATAACTTATTAATTATTTACATAATGTTATGTAGCTTCAACTTGTCCCATCCTTCCAACCTTGTACCTAAAGGAATCTCAAATTAATTCAGTGAGCTTGAAAAATATCAAAAAAATGAGTATTGTGTGGTTGAAGATTTGCACAAGATAATACTACTCATCCACTTCTGATTCGCCATTTTAATTCCACTTTCAAGAACACCCCTTAATTAGTTATGTAATTACATTTATAAATCATTAAAACAATATCCACTAGTAAAAATAAATTGACCAAGAAGAAAATAATTTATCAAAACACCATTCTAGATTTCATGAAAGTGAAACATAAATATAAAACTAAGAGCAACATGAAAAAACTAATACTACTCGAAAAAGAAATGATATTAACATTAGGATTGATATTATCTTAGATGTGTGGTAAGATTATTGAAAAAAAAAAAATTACTGTCTCTAATGTGTGAAAAATCATCATATCCATATTTTAATGTTCCTTTGAGCTAAATATGCATCATGCAATTTTTAAATTTCATCATTTTTATATAGATATATAGAACAAAATTTTACTATCCTTAATGTATGACAAAACCATTATGTTTATATTTTAATGTTATTTTGAGCTCGAGATACATCATACAATTCTAAAATTTTATTATTCCTACATTAATATGCAAAACAAAATTTTACTATCCTTAATGTGTGACAAAATCATCACATTCATAATGTAATGTTCCTTTGAATTGAAGATACATCATGAAATTCTGAATTTTCATTATTACCACATAAATATGCAAGACCTAGTTTAATGATTAAAGGGTGTAGATCTTAAATAAATAAATAAGGAACATAATATTCACCTATGTTATATTCTTATTTATTATTTTATAGTAGAAAATAAGGGAACATGTTGAAAAAAATAGTACATCAAAACATGGAAAAAAAGAGAGAGAGAAGAAAAATACTCCAAAACACTCCAAACATGTTTATAATAGTGTGTATATTTTTAGATGGCTAGGATAAACTTAATTTCCAAGAAAAACTTAAATAGCTAAGAAAAAAATTGTTTGAAGCATGCATAAATTTATGGACAACATAACAAAGCATATAATTGTTAATTGTTTTTTAATTTTCATACACATGCATATGTTTATCATTACTCATTATTAGTCAATGTTAATTATTTATCAATGTTGTTTGTTTATCAATGCTAATTATTTATCAATGTTGTTTGTTTATCAATGCTAATTATTTATCAAAGTATGTTTATGTTTGCTAATTATTTTTTTAATTTTTGCATAGGATTATGAATATTGTATGTGTCTTGTGTATAGTTATTTATTATTATAGTTGGTTTTGGGTACTGGAACAATATATATAAGGATCATATTTCATTAATAAATGCATTTATCATATTCATACACTCTACTTGCATTCACATTTCTTCTTTAAGTAAAATTTGGGAGATTTAGTTGTTTAGAACCTTATCTTGGAGGTCTCGTCACATGGTGTTATTGAAGCTCAATAAGAGAGGTCATTGGGAGTTCCTAACTAAGTATATTTAGATCTTCTTCCAATCATTTGAGATATCCAACCTATAACATATATTGTAAATCTCCACTTGAGACAAGGGGAGATTGAAGCATCAACGGGTCCACCCCAAGGTAATCATTTTAATCCTTACACTCTTTTATTTACTTACTTAGTAGATTAGATTTTTATTATTTTATGGATGTAAATGTGTATCTTTACTTAGGATCTTCCTTATACTGAGTAAGTTGGTATAGATATATGATTGCTTAGCCTATCATTAATCACCTTATGTTACATAGGCCTCCATTTGGTTGACCATTGCACCATACCCTTTTACAATCACTTACCCATCATTTAGTTTACTTGTACCCTATTTACAATCATTTAGTTTACTTGTATCTTTACAATTATAGTTACAACTGTTTACCTTTGTTAAGGTTTAGTGATATTTATATCCTTATGTCATATGTAGGTTTTGAAACCCTTTTATTTTAACATTTGAGTTTTAGGTTACCTTCTTCTACATCTACAGATATCATTGGTCATTACCCGCTCGTCCAAGTATATATAAGTTCTATTTGATTGATCTTATTTGAATCCTAATCTATTGATATAAAGATGGTAGTTGTAGATGACCCTACTCCATGCATACAAGTTGAATAATAGAATTGAAAGTTCAATGAACTGAGAGTTCCAAATGGTGTAGGAGCAATTTACCTCAAAAGTTCTTTGAAAAAAAACTTCTAAATCTATGCCAAAGTGATAGCACACTCAGAGGTTCCTTTCATGGGAAGGGTGATTTTACACATGTGAACTTAAAGTCTTAATTCATGTTCCCACAAATATGAAGCTCTTAAGATTCTGAAAATAAGATGTCAGTTGTTCAAAAGAATTGTTTCCATCAAAAACTCAACCTATATTATAATATGTCATTTATTTAATTGTTGAAAGTAAACTTACAATATGTTGTAAAACAAAACAATTTATACAAAAATACAAAATATAAAAAAAAAAAAAATATATATATATATATATATATATATAAAATATTGTCGATAAACCAATAAACGAATAAGATAATTTCTTCCCCAATTTAATCTCATGTTAACCATATGTAAATGATGTGCATATACAACTAAGGTACAGAAGTACAAACTATGGAGTAGTGGTTCACCTCCTTTTCCAAGATATCATCACGATTTTCCGGTTACAACTTCTAAGTAAGATTATTACATTTGGTTTAATAACTTGAATATCCATAGTAAAGTAAATTCTTCTTTTAGTGAATTGATACCATAGAAAATGAAATCTGATTGTAAAATAATCTAAAGTATTTTAAAAAGAAAATAGTGCTTTGGAAAAGATGTATACCATCCGCTTCATATTCTAATCGGGTGAACTTTTATTTTATGAAAAAAATTAAAAATATATATTTATATTAAATTATTTTAGATAAATAAAGTTAATAATATTTATTTAACATTCATAGGTATGTGAATATAAAACTCTTAAAAATTATATTATGATTTTTAAATTTTTTGAAAATAAATAAAGTTATTAATAATTATTTAATATTTATAATTATATAAATAATTTATTTTTAAAGAATAAAAAATTAGTTAGAATAGAAATTGTTCATTTGAAATGGTTATTTTGTTGGAATTATAATTTTTTAAAGTATATTTTAATTTTAAAACTGTTTATATATCTAAAAAGTTTAATTAATAATCTAATTCATCACATAAAAAAAATTGAAGTGATAATATTTTACGAACTCTCAATAAATACTCTATCAACTTCTAAAACTATAATTTATGATGTATTAATTATTTTTAGAAAATTATAATTCTCCAAAAATAATTTTAAATTGTTATATATTAAGTTGGAGTTATTTTTGGGATTAAGTTGTTGAAAGAATTTGTAAAAGGTTGATGTAGAAAAGGTGCATTATAAACTCAACTTTCATTTCTTTGTATGGACATGTCAGGGTCATATACTTCAGTGAAATTATACTGGTGGTTCACTTGTATTTTGTGATCACCCAATATCTTAAAATGTTGAAAAACTTAAAAGTATATTTATGTGATTCATATTTTTTTTGAGACAATGGGAATCAATTATGATCCTTCATTATCTTTATCCAGGGTTGGAGTTTTACTCAGGAAATTAGCAATCCACGTTCATGCTTTATCTTTTTGGGTCTTGTCACAATTGGTTTTCTGAATCAGATTATCATCCACTACAACCCACCCTCATTTTGATAAAGTCTCGTTGAAGTGAGAGAAATTCCTAAAAATGTAGGTTTTAAATTATTGTTGCAAATGGACAAGCACTTGTCTACATGCCAAACATACTACAAGCCATGCCCTGATTAATGTTCTATTTATCTAGTGTTTGAGAGGGCTGCAAATAAGATCTTTATGTAGAGTTTCATTTTGTTGTTTTTATTTTTAAAAATTTTGTAAATATTTTTCTATGAACTTTATTGGGATGAAAACTATATGAATTTTGTAAATATTTTTCTATAAACTTTATTGGGAGGTACATGATGTCTTCACATTTATAATATCAAATCTTTTATATATTTATATATAAATAAATTTAATTTAAATGAATTTATATTATTTTATTTTTGTAAATTTAGTGAAATGAAAGATTTATAACATTTCAAATCTAAAACGAAAAAATTTAAACAGTGAATATGTTTTTTTATACATATTAATGTGGGATTCATAAATCCACACTTAATCAAAAACACAAATTGAAGTTCCAATCCCCCATATCATCACTATACCGGTCAACCAATTATATATTCTATTTTTAATTAGAATTGAAATACAGTTGTCAAACTATCAAAACCATATACAATTATGTTATAGAGCTGTCAGGACGTTTTACTTATAAATTGGGTCGAGTTTCAAGTCCACCAAATATGTTTGAGAACAGTCGGCACAAATCGTGCCTGCTACGTGAGAGTAAAAAAAGTGCCAGCTCATAGTCTTCAATCTTCAAACGCCATGATTCCCAGCATTGGAATCTGTGCTCATAAGTAATGGAATGCAAGACAAATTTCACTCAAAACCCATGTGGATTCTTAATCCTTTAAATTACAGCCATTAGGTATATCATATATTCTAATGCAGTACATATGACCATCTTTTAAGCGGGTTTGAGGCTCGAGGTTGCCTCACAATTCGACATGACTTCTAGTCGACCATATATTTCAATTTCGTTACGTCAAAATGAATATGGTGAACACAAAAACGAATTCAATTAGATGAACCTTGAAAATAAAACAGACTTAAAATCAATCAAAAGAACAAGTGGTGGCTTTGAATATTCTTGTTGCAAGCCGTAATTATTTTGCGGGTATTTTGAGATGGTTAAAGGTTAAATCGTTTATATATTTAATTATTTTTAATATTTATTTATATTAATTAATAAATAATAAAAAAATAAATATACTATTTTATTGTTCAATTCACTTCATACTTTAAATTCAACGAATAAAAAGTTGGAAAACCCACAACTATAATCACAACCCCCCGTTTGTTAAGTGGTTTAACTGTGAAGAGGCGTTTTAGCCTTTTGTGTTTCAAATTTGCTGGCAGGAATCGGCTATATTTGACTACCATGGCTGCAAAAGGAAACACAGTCGTCCATTGTTTTAAGGACATTGCCTATATGTTGGATTGGAGGAAGGTTATGTCCAACTATATTTCTTGTCTAATCTTTAGTCCCCTGAAAATTTTTCACTCTCCTCTAAAATTTTCAGTCCTTTGCGATCTTGTTCATAGTATTACTTTTGATCTCTATCGTTTATTTGTTGTATGTTGCAAGTTAAAACTGATCAGGTGGTCAGGGAAGTTTCATAATTTTTTGTGGGGAAATTCATCAAATAATTGAAGATGATTTCCAAGTGGTTTAGAAGGATATGTGGATGCATATCAGGGAGCAACAAGGATCAACGCCCTAAACAAGTCAGCCCACACGGGCCTTCTACATCTCCATCTACATTTTATTATCCTGAGAATGGCTATGAATCTCCAGAACATAAATACTGGTTGGGCAATGATAAAAATGATGTAGACAAGGCTGCAGAGGTTTTCATCCACAGGGTGCACAAGGACTTGAAGTTGCAGAAATCGCTGTCTGACCCTCGATACAACGGATACCTTGCAAGATCTACGTAAACATTTATGGTGAATCTGTGATCATCATTTATAATAATTATTATGATCTAATTGTTACCCAAGTTATGTTTTAAAGGGGCAGGTTAAGGAAACAGTTTCTATGTAGTAGGATATTTTCGATTAGATCTGTGCTCCGGATATTGAAATGAAATAATCTTTCATCTAGATTTGTGATTCGTCAATTTACTTTTTATTTTTTGTTCATAACTTGTGGAGTAAGAGAGAAGATGATGATTCAAGCGAGGTGCTTTGGTCTCAATTTAAATATCCTGAATTATCTAAAATGGGACGTCAGTGGTTCAAAGGCCTTTTGCCATCAAGAACTCAACCTGCATTATGATGTGTCACTCGATTTAGTCGTTGAGACTAAACTTATAGTGTATTAGGCAATAAAACAGTATACACACAAGTGTAAAATATATAAAATTCTTAATAGTTGTGATGTCGTCTTCGATTTAATCATATGTCAACACAATGTGATATGCATATACAACTAACGTACATGAATGAAAACTATATAATGGTGGTTCACCTTCTTTATCAAGATATCATCACAATTTTTCGGAGCGTCTTAACCAGTCGGTAGGTTCGCATTTCCAGTTGATGTGTCCAGGTGATTCTTAGGAATTCTTCTAGACTTAACAAAATTGTTTTATTCAGTCATTTCAATTGATTTAGCAACTTCTACAGTTCTGATTTTTGGTGTTGGAAGGGTACAGACAAGTTTTGGTGAAGATGGAAAAAGTTGAATACCAGATCCCTAGATGTAGCGTGGCCAGATAAATATTCTTTAAAAGGGTACAAATATATCCTTTTGAAGGGTATGTGGTTCTTCTCGTTCCTTGCCTTTGGACTGCCGTACTAGCTCAGCGAAGAACTCCTTTGTTGGTGCATCTTCTAGCCTCTTAGATGACAACCGTGAACTTACTACTGTTGTCCTCTCTTGGCATGTGATTATTTCAAGTGATTATTCTTCCTCTTCAACAAAGTTCAACCTTCTAGGTGAGATTCTACCTAAATAGCCTTGTCCTCATTACATATGACTCAATAAGTATTTATTTTTTATTATGCCTTACATGTCCTGCACATGGTTATTTTTTTATGGTTTTTTTATTTTATTATATATCTACTCTCTGAAATGGAAATTATTAATTTAGAAAAACAGGAAACTTTTTGCTAGAAAGTAGGAAATTTAAATTAGAAAGTAGGAATTTCTAAACTAGAAATTTAAAAAAAATGAAACTAAAAAGCAGGAAATTGAAAGAAGAAATCCAACTCAACCTTCTTGAGATTTAGTGTTTGAAACATTTCCACGTTAACGGTGCCAAAGTGACATGAAAAATCAAAATCCAATTAAACTGATGCAAGACTAATATCACACATATAACTTGACAGACCTATTATGAGGGGCAACCACTTGGTGTATTGACTATCCTACTTTTGACATCCAATAGTGTAGAAGATGAGATATTATGTTGGAATTGTATATGCAACACTAATTCTTTTTGTTGATTGAGGTATTAAAGATTGTGTATAGGAAACAATTTTGTGAAAAGTATATTGGATGAAAGTAAAATGCTTGGAAAGTAAATCACACTTGCTGTAATTAAAATCAAGACTTGTTGCAATGGAAATGAACTTGTTTTTTATAAATTTAGAAGCTTCTTTCAGCATTATAAAATTCACAAAAATATAAAATGCTTATTAAATCAACTCAATAAACGAACATGCATATAACTCAAACATAAATTGTACTTGCTCACACAACAAAAATAAGAACTATACTAACAGTTTAGGATCTTTACCAAAAATCCTAACATGGGGGCCTCCTTGATCATAGATGAGTCGAGTTATAATTCTTTCCTTTAACACAATTGATCTGTAACCAATTCTTATTGTATTAAAAATCATGTAGCTATGTGGGTATTTCTATAGAAAAGATTACAAAGAATTTATATTGTGTTTCAACAATAAAAATATTTTTTTACTTCTTTTCTAACCCTCTTCTAAGTTCTGCCAACTTCTATTAAATAGTGGACGTAGGTTTATTTTTATAATTTAATCCAAGAAGATAGTTTATTCAATTTATATGACAAACTAGATGGATTCTATAGAGAACAAAGAAGTTCAGTTATGTGGTTACAACAATAGAGAAATACGATCCATAGGGAAGGAAGTAATGGTAGTGTCTTTTGTTGTTATCCTACTCTTTTCCAGTTCATGAAATGTGTCTTCATACTTTACTAACTGCCACAACTCATCAGGTGTAATAATAGGGTTTCATGGTTGAACCATTTCATTTGGCTACTAGTTGAAAAAACTATTATGTAATTGTTAAGGGTTGTCCAAATGTGACTTAAATTGATATAAGATGTTATTTTTTATCAATTGAGGTTTCTAGATGCTACAATATCCATCAAAGATTGATATAGATTTTTATTATCAACCCATTAGTTGCTATGGGTTTCAACATATAACTAAGTAGTTTCTATGGGTTACAAGAATCATTTGTTATAGCTCCTATAGATAGGCCTACCCAATTGTTATGGGTTGGCTATCCTAATTGCTACAATTTGACTTCATCCTTGCACTCATGATTTGTCCCTACTATATAAACATATACCAAATTAATAGTAAATCCAAAACAATAATAAATTTATATGATGCAAGCTTAATTCATGAAATAATTGTATTAGCCATACAAACATAAATATACTTACATTATATTCACTACATACTAAATGGTGAGTAAGGTAAAAAATATAACTTTATATCTTATAAATAGTATCAGAGGTAAAAAAAATGGGCTATATTAGGTATTAAAAAAATCATTTATGTGGATCATTAGTTGCAACATTAGTTGGCTAGATGTAAAGGTTGTATCTTTGGTCAAACAAGTAAGCTTCAATTGATTAATAGTACACTCCAAATCCTTCATGTCTACTTAATTTATATATTTAATGTGCATATGAATATCATTGATAAGATTGAGAAAATACAAAGAATAATTTTATGGATTGGTATGGAACTAAAAACACAAATTTTATCTAGCTATGTGGGATAGAGTTTGTGTTCCGAAAGGACATGGAGGACTTGGCATGAATCACAAAATCAAACTAATAAATAAATCCATTATTTTTAAAATAGGATAAATATTATTGAAATAAATTGACCAAAGAACATATACTCTTAGGGCTAAATACTTAGACAAATCAGATGATGAAAGGTTGTTGTTCGTTGAATCTCTACCAACAAATTTTTATTTCTTGAAGTTTTTGGTTGACAATAGAAATCTTATGTGGAAACTTGAAAGGAATTAAGTGGAATGTGGTATCTAGAGAATGGGATATATTTTTGGATGACACTTGGATTCTAAATTCTCCTTTGAGTTCTTCAACTCCTTGGGGAAATTTTTTTAACCCTATGAAAAGAAATATGAGAGAAAGAGTAACAGATTATTATGAGGAAAATGGATCTCGTTGAGTTTGGAAAAATATTTCCTTAGATTAAGTAAATCAAGAAGAGAGTAATATTCTCTCAGTGCTCAATGAAATTTTAAAATGGTTTCATATTAATCAATTGGTTAAGGAATATAAATTAGTTTGAGTTGAATCCTTGGATGGAAAATACAATGCTAAATCGAGTTACGCTTAGCTCTAAATGATGATATAGAGGGTTTTACATAATTAATTAGGGGAAAAGAACCTTATCCTAAATATAATTTTTTTCTTTTGGATTGAGGTCCAAAACAAGATCCTTATAATTGATAAGTTGGAGAAGAGAGTACTTATAATCTTAAACATGTGTGTGTTATGTCAAAAAGGTGTTGAATATATTAGTCATATTATCCTATAATTCCCTTTTTGTTATAAAATTATGAGGATTATTTTTTTTTAAATTTGAAGTATGTTGGGTGCAACCTATTATCAATTAGATTTTGCACCCATTTGTATTTGTAGTATTATGATTAGCGTGAATTGTAGTACATGGAAAATCCAATGACACAATGGGATCACCTCCAAGCTGTGGAACCTTAGAAAATTAAGATGAACCTCTATAGAAGGTCATCTTACTTTCACTAAGCTTAGTGCAAATGGTATATGACCAGTTCACATCAAACTACTGTTTCTTCATGATCTTGCTTCTAACTAGGGTTTTGACTTATGAGGAAAAGAATTTTAGAATGAGTTTTAAAACTGGAAAATGGTGATTGTACCAAATAGTATAGTGGAAATTAATGTTTATTTTATTTGAACACAGTTAAATATTTAATATATTGAGTTTATTAAAACATAATCTTGTGCAAATATGAGATCAAAGGTAATATTTGATCTTTATCAAATAAGGAACAAATTTATTTATTTTTAATCATCAAGCTTTCAAAAGGGCATAAATAATACCATATATGAATATATATGATTGAAATAAGACTCAGAGCATTCATAAATTTAATAAATAGTCATACATACACAAAGATGACACAATACAAAGAAGGCAAAACTTTAGTCTATTAGCTTTCTCCAGATCACAACATGTAGATCAATTCTTCAAAGGTAGAATAATTTATTTAATAGTAAAAATATAGATGGGATATGTAGGGAACCCATATTTATACAAAAATAACTCCCTTGAGAGAGAGGAAGTTAACAAAACTTTACACTCAGTTACAAAGCAAGAAAATTTGGGAAACTTCATGCAATTGTCCTCCTATTCAGCTTGAAATGGCATATTTAGTGGAGCAGATGGTGAAAAAGAATTATGCAACTACTAGCTACATCAACAAGTGTTGCAAGAGGAGATAAATTCATTGGAATCTTCTAGTCGAACCATTTCTTCTTTGAGTTTTATTACTATTATTTCTCCCAAGAAATAGGGTGCCAAAATGAGCCATTACTTGGCAAACATTAAATGCTTTTGGATATTTTAAGTTATAACTTGAAAAACCTAATTTGTAATTTGAAGTGAAGACTTTTAATACTTTTAATTCATTCAACTTGTCAAAAGGAAAAGTGCAAATTACAACATAAGTTTTTACAACTAAATCAATTCAAACATGTCAAAAGGAAAAGTGTGAATTACAAGTTTGTACTTTACAACTAAAGCTTGACAAAAAGATAAGTGAAAATTACAAATATCTCTTTCTCAACTTAAAGATAAGATTTGTCAAAATGATAGTTAAAATTTGTAATTTGTATCTTTACAATGTATCTTATGATAAAAATGTAATTTATAGAATTTATTTTACAACTAATTGAAAAATTAATAGACAACCATGACTTCTAAAGATTCATTGTCCTTTTTTACTTGTATCTTCTCGATATAAGCATCAAAGGTACTGAATATCTCTTGAAGGCAATCTTAATTATGACCAACTGTGTAAAGGTTATTGATCTCACATTTTACTATTACTTTAGATAGTTCCCTAGATGCAGCTCTATATAATTATCTTTTCCCATTTGATCCATTATATTATGATACATGATGAATCATTGGATATAACTCAATTTGAAACTTGTATCCTATGTTGATTCTCTCTTAACTACTCCATTAAATTTGTCTTAGACCTCTTCAATAGGAAGGGGTTGATCTTGGTGATCTACTGCTACAAATGATAATTTACCAAGTAAATATTCAATGTCATAAATTATATTTGTGGCCTTGTCACATGTACTTTTGGCCTTATTAATAGTCTCAGTGAGTATCTTGAGTCTAAAATTGGCTATCTTATCTAGCTCTTCATGTTATAGATAACTCTTTAATATTTTTTTTGACATGAGGGTTTTAGTATCAATTAGGTCAACAACCTAAAATTTTAGAAAATATAGGTTCAACCTTTCAATCTCTTCTTCATATTTGCTTATCTATGCCTTCAAAGATGCACGATCCTCCTTTAAAGTCTTAAAATAGTATATTGCCATCTCTATTACTCTTATTACTAGTTCATCAACCCAGTCTTTTATAGCCCTTCCCATGGTACCAATCTCTGTTATTGCCTTAATTATTTCTTTGTCAGGGAACTGAGTAAGAGATTAAGTTGGCTAGGTTACTGGTTCTATGAACATTCTCAAGGCAATTTTCAACTACTCAAATTTATTTTTTAGTTCATCTTTAGTGACCTTGTCACTATCCATTTTCTCAAAAAGAGAGCTTATACTTGACTAAACATTATGTTTCATACCTTCTCTTGTAAGATGACCCAGCTTCACTTTAGATATCTGATAATCCCCCACCACTAAATATTCTTTTTGTTTGTCTTGTGGGGGAACTGTTATGTCCATAATATTTCCCTTACTACATCATACATTATTCTAGAGATGGGCCTTGGGTTTGTATTTGGTCATTTAGATACCTCTAATAGATTAAAGTCTAGAGTGCTGGGAGACCATTTGTTTCCTTTTCTTTGATACTGATTGTGTTAGACAACTTGGAGTGGAAACCTTTTAATTTTATGTTTCCCTAATAGGCACTACCATTTGCGAATTCGTAGATGAAGTTGCTAGACTAGTGATTACTATGACAAGTGTTGTATCTGTCACTAATATTATCATTGATTCCTTGGCTGATATTTTAGCTATATCTTCCCTATTAGTGGGTTGAGTAGCCATAGTTATATCAGTCGATCCTTATATTTCCACCTCCTTGGTGGGGGCTTAGATTAATCTAAGAGTGGAATAAATAGGTACTTCATTAGGTGAAGTGGATGTGGATGTGCTTATCATGGGTGTGGAAGTTGGAAGTGACACAGGTGGAAAAGTAGGCACGTGTGGTTAGAATAAGGGAACCTATGGAAGGGTGGAATCTAAGGAAACAAATGAACCAATAAATGTAGTGGGAACACTCATAGAACATGAAATTGATAGTGTGATAGAAGATGAAAATGAAGCTGTATTTGTCCTAATGATTAGGATTGCAGTCAGAATGATTGAATTTATAGCCATGTATTATTGGCTAGTATAAGTGATTAATGGAGTGGTAGTAGATATTGGGGATGAGGTGGAAGTGATTGATGAAGAAGGAGGTGAAGGTGGAGTTAGAGTATCCAATTGTGTTGATTGGATTATTGCCAAGAGAGTCACTTGCACGGGTGGGTCAGATGAAGGTGCAATTACTTGCATTGGTGAAATGGTAGAAGTAGGAGGGGTAATTACTTATACTAACTGGGTAGTGGAAACAAGAATATGGAGTAATATGGTTGGTTAAATAGTATATATAAGATGAGGGACTATTTGTGTCAGTTGAGCAATAGGTGTGTCCTCCATATAAGTTGATAGTGGTTCATACATCAATTGGGCTGCTAGCTCTTGACTATTGGAAGAAGCTCTTTTTTCCTTTTGCTTATGCTTTTACTTATGTTATACAGCTAGCCCTACTACCTGATCTACTTGGATTTGACTGTTGGAACACTCTACTATTATTGCCATTACATCCTTATCCTTCACTTTTATCAACCTATCTATAATAATTACGGTCTCTTTGGATATTTTGACCCCTTGCTCCTTAACTAGTTTATTATTCTATTTATAACCTAGGTGGTCATTTCCATCAAGGAAAAGGATTTAGATGTAGACCCCCTGACTAGAGGAAGATGTTGGAGATAGATTTGGTTGTCATAGTACACCCTGTCTATTGGTTTCTCATCATCTTTCAAATCTTCTGGGACTAGTGCCATGTTGTAGGTTTTGATTTGTTCTAGGGTCATCCTAGAATAATGTCTTAGCATAACTTCCTCTTCATCTTGCATATCTTCCCAATAATATTCATAGAAAAGAATGTAAGAATATGTGATACCCACTGAACTAGTGATATAACTAGTTACATCATAGAAGGACCTTACATCGAAAGCTCTCAAGGTCATTTGATTCATCTTTGCATCTACACATTTAGCCTTACATAGGGAAGGGCAAGTGTATCTCTCTATGATGATAAGGAAGTGGATCTGTATCTTATGCATGTTTGATAAAAACTTGTGGGTTTCTAAAAGTTGCCTCATAAGTTCCATTAGGGCCCATTTGTCACTTACATACCTTGGAAGGGTGTAGTGACATACCTTGGAAGGGTGTAGGGATAACCAATGAAACCACCCACTTTGGTATATCAATATGTTGGGAACTAAATGATAAATAATTCCCATTTTCCAATTTTTATTGTTACAACATTAGAAAATCTTCTCCTTCCTAGTGTATTTTCAAACATAAATATGATGAAGTATACAAAAGCATCACTGACCCTTCTAAATTGTTGTTTGTTTGCGTTAAAGGTGAGATCAGGGTAGTAGTTAAAGACCTTATTGATTTGATTGGGAATTGTGTTTAATCCTAGGAATACCATCCCTTTTTATAATATATAGACCGTGTATGAAATCATATAAAACTTGACTATAGTTTGGACCTCTATCAACTATTTTTGAATGGACTCAGAAATCAATTGGGCATAGTGAATGTATTATTTGTTTTGATGGATTACCTAGATATACTGGTACATCCAATCATGATAATTCTTGGCATTCATGTCCTTTGTAACTCTATGCAAGAGTATAATAGTGTCTCCTATTTAATCCTTGAAGTCCATCCTAACCAAGGTCTTAGACATTCTTGTGGTTGTAGGTCTAGGGGTTTTTAGCCACTATTTTTTAAAAACTTGTAGACAAGCTAAATTATTATCTTGATAGAAATTTTTGGAGGATTCAAGGGTTATGTCTAGATATATTTCATATTCTTTGATCAAGAACACAGTATCAAAGAAATTAGGATCAAAATTGAGAATCTTTTCCCCTTTGTCGTTCACTACTTCCCTTTTCTCAACATCATAGTGTTTTTAAATGGTGAACACAAGATCAAGGATCTGTATTGAGAGTGAGAAAGTTGAAACCAAAGGCAAACCACTACTGTATAATCTATGAATTTAATCATTCTTGAATTCTACATTTACTCTATTCCAAAAAATTTCTAGGTCTATGTGACCTAGATCTGTGTTGATGATCTTATTAGTGTTTGAATCTAGGATGGATGGTACACCACATCCTTTGACTTGAACTTCATCTCCTTTACAAACATGCAGCCTAGAAATTGGCATGGGAAAACTAAATGTAGAATTGGTTGGGGTTTAGAATTATTATTATAGGTTCTTCTTCCACTTTGAACATGATTGGTTTTTAACTTATAATTGTAGTTAAAAAGTTTGTAGGAGGTATGATGTGCAATTACATTTTAAAAATTTTGACCAAAATGTTGGGTAGGGTTTTAACTTATAATTGCACTTGAAAATCCTAATGAAATGTCTGTCAAGAAAATTGGTCTACAAAGGTAGGTTGAACTTCTGATGAGAACTTAGAGTGGTTAGAACAAGGAAAATATCTGTCGAGGATTTTATGTGTTTTCAAAACTAGAATCTCTATAGGGTTTGATCTTGCATTCTATCAAGAGGGATTTACACTAAAATTTGTGTAGTGATCTTAGGCAATATCTTGTGTTTTAATATTTTTTTACGAAAACCCCTAAAAAATCTTAAGTACAACAATTACCAAAGTGAATTTTAATAAAGACTCTAGAATGTAGGTAAAAACTTGAAAAACACTAGCAAATATAGTAAAACAAATAAAACCCTTGATTTTTTGACAATGAAAGCTATGGTTTATAGTTTTTTGAAGGAAAAGTGGGTGACCTAAAGAAAATACCATGATTACACATGAGGGGCTAGCAATGGCATGTCTAATGCATGGCTCTGACATTGCTTGGTGATAGAGGTTTGTGCTTATATAACATGTCTTGGAGATATGGATCATAGGTTTATTTGCAATGGAGTTCCAACTTTGATCTACAATTATGATTATTATGAAAAAAAATGTAATTTTATTAATAAAACATGTAATAAATGACAAACATGATGGTGGTTGTATAAATGATGGGAAAGCAGTGTTTCAGATTCATTGTGTAATTTCTCAAGTTATAAAATTATATTTTGTGTTTTGATCTCTCCTTTATGTTGAGTGATTATTTGGAGGTAGGAAATGTCATGGAAGTAGGTATCAAAACTTTAGTTTCACTTTACAACTTTGAAATGTTTCAAAGTGTAGTTAAAGCTATGATTTCCATTGGGTAAGGATGAAAAGTAGAAGGTGGAGTTTGAGTTAAACTTTGAAAATTTGCAAAGTAAAACCCAAGTTCTGATTTCTATAGGTTAATGGTGGAAAATGAAACTCATGTTACACTTTAAAAATTTGCAAAGTTGTAAAGTACAACTAGAGTTTTTATTCCCATTGGTAGTGGTGAAGAGTGGAAAGTAGAGTTCTGGTTATATTTTGTAACTTGTAAAGTTTCAAAGTGCAACCCAGATTCTAATTTCAGCTAGGCATTAGGTAAGCAAGAAGTAGAGTTTTGGGTGCACTTTTTAACTTTGCAAAGTTTTAAACTGCACCCAAATCTCTAATTTTTTCTAGATATCTAGGATGAGGTTTATTGGTCATTTTTAAAGCTTTTACTCAAAAAATTATAGGTCTCCCTTAGGGTACAAAATGTTTTAATATTTTTGGCACAAAAATATCAACATTTTTGACAACCTTTATGGGGTGATTGCATGCTAATCAATTTCTTTCTAGTATCCTTCTAGTTCATTGGGAATGGAGTCATTTTAAGCCTTAACACACTCTATCTAGAGAATAACACAAATTAGGAATTTCTTAAGCAAGGACAAAATAGGAAAAAACAAAATAGATATAAACTAAGAGAATAAAACTCCTAATGATTTGTAAACTTGTGCTAAAGCACTTATTTAGGGAAACCAACAAAACCTAATATATAAAATGTTTGGAAAGAATTCCAACCTCAAAATTAAGCATCAAAGTATATCCCATTAACTGGCATAGGTAGCTCTGATCCATTCAGCCTGGATAACTAGAATACATTGGCTAATTTGCATTGAGTTATGATGTCTAGACCACTCCATATTGCATCAAATTATGTATGCTTGCCTAGTTTAGCTCTTTCATTATCCCATTTTAGAACCATGTGTCCTTCGTTGAAGCTCCTGTCAAATGTTTTTTTTTCAAAAGTTCTCTTTATCTCAGCCTAATTCACTTTCAGAACTTGCATTGATTAGTTTTTGACTTCTTCTAGCTCCATGAGTTCCACCAATCTCACGGTCATTTCATCATTTTCAATCAATTTCAACTAATGATTGAGTTCTAGAGATCATAACTCTATTGAAAGTATAATTCTAGCTTCACTTCCATAGACCAAAATGAATGGATAATTATCAATGGCTCTCTTGGGAGTGATCCTGTCAGCCCAAAGTGTTCATTTCAACTTAGTGTGCCATGTCCTTTGGTTATCCTCCATTGTCCTTTTGATAATACTTATGAGATTTTTATTGGTAGATTCGATCAAGCCATTACTTTAAGGTTAATAATTGAATGAGGCAGTCAGGTATACATTATGTCTTACCATAAATTCACTCACCTAAGTGCCCACAAAATCTTTGGCATTGTCTAAGATAATGGTGTAAGGAAAACCAAATATAGTGACACTATCATCCGTGAATTCCAAGATAGATACGTCCATTGCATCTTTCAATACAACCGCTTCAATCCATCTAGTGAAATAATTAGTCATTATAAGGACCCATATTATGGCTTGCACATGACAATGAATTGATTGTGCTAATGAAATCCAATCCCCACTAAGCAAATGACTAGTTAATTTGGATTAGTTTGAGATGGAATGTTGATAATCTTTGATTTCCTACAAAGTAGGCAGATTTCTCATAGTTTTGTACCCATATATGCACATCTTTGAATAGGTTAGGCCAATAGTAGTTTTCCCTCATTATTTTGATGGTAGTGGTCCTTGCAAAGAAATGGCCACCTGATGAGCCATTATGAAACTCCTCGATCACCCTGGGAATTTGATCATTCTTGATGCACCTAAACATAAATCCATTACTATATTTTCTAAATAATATCCCATCAATAAGAGCATAAAGAATAGATTGGAATCTAAAGTTCCTCTTCTTATATTGTTAGAGCTCATGTGAGTATTCTCTAGTCTGTAGGAAGGTAGTCATGTCACTGATCCAGCTATTGAGCAAATGTGGGGTGGTTGGATGGATTACCTATTGAATATATACTGCATCAACAGTATTTATATCAAAATCAAGTTATTCACATAATCCCTTTCCTCTTGAGAGCTTAGTTATTTTGATGTTCACATCATATTCCATTACTTTTATGATCCAACCTGCTCTCTTTTCATTTATTTATCAGTTTAATAGGAATTATTTGATGTTCTAGTGACTAACCATCAGATGATTTTTTTTATTTGAGAGCATATGCCTAAATGTTTTGAGATATTTTATTACTGCATATACTTTCTTCTCAAAAAAACTATATTTTTCCTCATAATCCTTCAAGGACTAACTGAAAAAGGATATAGGCTGCTCCAACTGTTCTTTATTTTTTTGGTTCAAAATTGTTGATACACTACCTTCCCCTCCAAAAGCATAGAGAATAAAATCACTCTCATAGTTATGATTTACAAGGGTAAGAGATTGAGAAACAATTTTTTTAATGGCTTCAAACTATCATTTCCTTCCCTTGTCTAGCTAAAATTAACCACATTCTTAAGCATAGTAGTAAGGGCTTTGAACATGGAGGCAAAATTTGGAATGAACCTTCTTACGTAGTTATTCCCTAAGAAACTTTGTAATCCTTTTCTATGGCTTGAAAGTGATAATGAAGAGATAGCACTTAATCTATCTAGGTCTATTGCAAGACCTTCTTTTGAAACAATGTGTCCTAGTAGTTTCCCTTCATGAACTACAAAAATGCACTTTTTTTGATTGAGGGAAACTCCAAATTATATGCACCTTTCAAAAACCTTTCTAAGGTGATCTGGGTGGTCACCAGCTTGTTTTGAATAAATAGTGATGTCATCTAGATACACTAGAATCATCTCATTTGTCAAACATCTAAAATCCATATCCATCACCCTTTAGCATGTAGCACCAGCATTACTTATACTGCAAGGCATTTTTTAATAGGCATATGTGCCCCATTTTGTAGTGATAGGGGTCTTAAACTAGTTGGATTCCTATACTAGGATTTGTTTATATCTATAATAACCATCTAGAAGGGAAAACCTTCAAGATCTTGATATAATTTGAAGGATTTTATTCATGGGTGGAAGGGGATAATGATCCTTCAAATATGCTTTGTTAAGGCCTCAAAAATCTACATAAATCCTTATTTTAACATTCTTTTTCCCAATAGGAACCAATTTAGCAACCCAAAATGAGTGTTTGATTAGGAAAATGATGTTAGCCTCTATCAATTTAAACAACTCACTCTTCATCAAGGACTCTATTTTTGGATTGATTGGTCTTTGTTTTTTTCTAACATGCTTGGTGTTTGGGTTAAGTTATATTGTGTGTTGGGATAAGCTAGGGTTAAAACCCCATAGATATTTATAACTCCAAGCGAAGTTATCATCAAATTCTTGAAACAATCCAATAAAGTCTTGATTTTTGGAAATGTTTCATACCTTCCCAGTCTTCAATGCTTTGCCATATGATATTACTATTGTCTCGTAGTCTTCTTCCTTGATTGTGAGATTTTTATTATCACCCTTTAGTTGATCATCAGAGTTGAATATACTTTCTAAATTAACAAAACGCATGGGAAAGTTGTTTGTCTTCAACTGAATGATTTGATTCCCATATTATTCTTGGAGTCTTGACTAATTTTTGTCTGATAATTCAACCTTATATCATAAAAAATTAATAATTTACTAATCACTATTGAAAACTTGCTAGTTGGTTGCATTGTCAAGAATAGATGGTCTCATTATTAATTTTACATGCTAGTTGTTGTCCTTATTAATCTCTTTTAGTAGGTTATATTGATAACCCACTGAGGCCATATGATCAGCATCCTTGTTATGTGCTCTTGGTACCACTTGAATGTTTAAAGTGATAAAATTTTCCATTAAGTCCCAAACCCTATGTTTGTAATATCTTAGAAAATTATCCTTGGTTTTGATTTTTGATCTCACTTGGTGAACGATCGGTTCACTATCACCAAACACTTGTAGTGACTATACTCCCCTTTCTTTGGCTAGCTGGAGACCTCAAATCAATGCCTCATATTCAACCACATTATTAATATAGCTAAACTAAAGACTAAAAGAATATAAATAACACTCCTTTTGGAGAGAGATCAAAATAATACCTACACCATTCTTACTTCTTGAGCCATCAAAGTAATGCTTCCACATTCCCTTGAGATCCTCAATTGCTTTCACAAGGTTTGGGATGATTGAATCATTTTCATGAATGTAATATGTACCCAACAATGGGAGATCTAATCCCCATTCATCTATATGAGTGTCTAGGATTTCTTCCATAGGTGTTACAACCTCATGGTCAAGTTCCTCCTCTTGATATTGCAATGTGCAATTCATGTCCATAGGGATAGGAGTATATAGATCAATGTGGTCTTTATCAATTATCTCATCTCTAATTGTCACTCTAGTCCCATATCTTGTCCTAAGTAACATATGGGACCAATCATCAAATAAGTACCCTCCTATTTTTACATTGAAGTCTTAGGAAAGGTAGATAGCAAAATAGGTGGGTAGGTCAATAACTAAGATATCTTTGGATATGGATAATCTTGAACATGCATGGATGGTAAGTTTTAAACCTTTTATAGTCCCAACTATTTGGACAACAGTCCCATCTAATTGAACCACTCTTTTTGTGATAGATGTATTTTAATACCAAGAGCATCTGCTATTTTCTTAGGCATAATATAACTACTAGATCCAAAGTCTATAATGCAGTTATGGACAAGATTTTTCCCAACTATGAGTGAAAGGTAAAAAGGGGGAGGCTTACCATTTTTACTTGCTTTTGTGTCCATTTGAGGTTTACACAAGTTATATTCAAAAATAGGTCCCTTAGCTAAGACTTTATCTACTATTTGGAAGTTTTTAGAGCTTCCTAAAGCAAGTCCCTCTATACTATAATAGATAGTGATTCCCACATGGTGATATTGAAATGACTTCCTATCAACATTTATTGGTGTTTTTGTGGTAGCTATATCTTCTTTCATGATATTTTGGGTTAGTAATGTTGCCTTTAGCTAGCCCAAAGACATATTGGGTGGCTTCTAAATTGTGTTGCTTTTTACAACCTCTTGTATAACTTTAAAATTTATACTATAGTCAACCCTAGGGGATTGATCACCTTATATTGATCTCTTCTTGAAGTGTGTATTTTTTGCCACTAAACTACCACCATTGGTTAGTGTTTCTTCCTAATTCAAATCAAAAAAATCCTCCTCTTTTGAGTTTAAAAGAGTGATTTCATTTTGAGCAAGAACTTGTGCATCTTCCCGATGAGAAATAACTTCTTATTAATTCCCTTAGGGGTTTGATATGCTTTGTACCATTAAATATTCACTAATGACATCATGAGGGAAAGCATTTTAATTATGTGATTGAGTACAAGGATAACACCACTCATATTTTTGATCCAAGTTTTTCTAAATAGGTATGATGCCTTTAGAAGTACTTGGTGTAGGTAGATCATGGATATTTATAGGTTTTGATTGAATGGTTTTAATTTGTGGTTGTGATTTGGATTAGTATGGTTTCCTATTGGGTTTATTATTTGGTTAGTTGGTTGATAAAGCTTGTAGTTTTGATATTGTTGCCTTTTCATCACTACCAACACATTGCCAAAGCTTTTAAGCAGTGACTTAACCTCTTACAAATACTTAGAATGGGTAGGAGATAAAGCCAATACATTATTTATGGTGGGAATTAGGGCTGCAGTGAGTTGTGTGGGAGGCAACTCTAGAAATAACAAAATTGGAGGCAAAGTGGTATTTTTTCCAGCATGAATAAGGCCATTTTCTACTCTTATTGCTATGACATAAGCATTAGGGAGTGTGTACCAGTGAGTGACTAAATCATGACAACTATATCACTATTTAAGACTTTCAAATAATACAAGAAAGCATTGTTAGGGGTTGGCTTAACCAACACCATGATTCTATTCCACATTTTTTGAAATAAAAAATTAAAATCACTCATGAAATCATGAGGATCCCATTTAATAGTGGTTAGTTTTTAAACTAGTGAGAGGTGGTCACTCTTATCCTCAAACTGTGTGCATAGGGTAGACCCTAGATCATCCTAAACAAGGATGGAATTAAGTGGAAGACTTATGTACCATTGTAAGGCTTTACCCTAAAATGAGGAGGCAAGAAGTCTGACAGTAAAATTTTCTTATGCTATGTTATGAACTAAATAGATGTTAGCAATATCATCTGTATGTTCAATGGGAGTAGTGGAAGTTTCACCAATAAAATAAGGAAGGTTTTTCAGAGCCAATGTGGGTATATCATCATACTAGGTGAGCATAAGTGGGTTGACTCCATTGAATGCTATGAAATTCTAATTTCTTAGGGTCATTATTGGAAGTATGAAACAACTGTGGGTATTTGTGGGAGATGTAGACAGATTTGTAGGATTTATTCTAGTATAAGATACAACTAATCTTGTTTTTTTATATGTAAATGACATTTCTTGAAAGTTAGTTCTCTTACATTTAGTTTATGATCTTATTTATATTTTTGGCATACTTAAACTTGGATTTCCTAAATTTGTAAGTCAATGGAGTCTCCAGGTGCTCTTGAAATATGTATGACACTCATAAAATGATTATTTAGAATAACACCAATCTCTTAGCTATGATCTTTGGGTCCCACTAGGCATGCCAAAAAAATATTATTAATTATATTTTGCACCCATTTGTATTTATAGTATTATGAGTAGCATGAATTGTAGTATATAGAAAATCTAATGACATGAATTGTATTTATAGAAAATGTAATGACCAAAACTCTTCAATAATTTCCTAAAAAATGAGGCAAATGTGTGTTTTTATAGGAATCAAGCATCACCTTGTAGTTAAAATTCATAACTTCTTTCTACAAATAATAGTTCATAACTTTTTCACATTAAATGTCTTAACTCCATATTGACTTCCTACTTCTATTGAGTGCTCCTAAATCTTCAGAATATTTCTTGACACAAAACATAATATTCCATTTAAACCATGTTATCAATATAAATACTTACATTTCTCTTCAAATTCCATCTAATAAGAATGTCTTTCCTCACCTACACACTTCTTTTGTACCAGAATGTTTTGAACAAAAATTCCCCAAAATTAACCTCAATCTAAATTATCAAGGTTTTCCAAAAGTTTTTTTTATATCTTTGAAAATTTGTTTATTTTCATTCTATCCAAATATTTCATAGAATTAGTGATGGGGACATCTTTCATAAATTTTGAATCTAATCTCCTAAATACCCTTCTCTCAAGAGAGAAACAACTTAATCAAGTCAACATGACAATCTAAACATAATTCCTTTTTTTAAAACCAATTCAATAGCCTTAAATATACATTTCAATGATTAAGAGCATGGATAGGCTTCTCATCATGAGACTGAAAAAATACACACCTAAAAGTCCCACTAAAACAAATATTTGAGCCTATCCCCTGTTAAAATTTTATTTCGGGAACCAACCATAGAAAAACATTAGCTTTTGAGAAACTAATTGGTCTTCAAACCCTCCCCCATGAATGTCCTTCATTCTCTCCTCCATTAAAAAGAGATTCATACATTGATTTAACAGAATAAGCACTATGGAGTGACCACAACATCTAAGAACATCCTCTTGATCAGAAAGGTTTATATGCTAAGAATGTAAAAAAAAATCTATAGCATGTTTCTAGAGAAGGGAGAAACCGATATTTGTAGATCCTTTAAAGAATGTTTTATTCCTCCACCTATATCATCTTATACCAAATAGTTCTCCACTTTATGGCCTCAAATATCCTTGAAGAAGTTACTTGAAGGTTATAAAGTTGAATGTAAACTCAGAGGACCTAGAGTAGTCCAAGATAATTCCCTACCAAAAATTTTTATCTTCTCATTTTTCATATCCTAAAATAGATTTTCATGCAACACTTCTTTACATTTATTTAATAAATTTTAAATATGTTATTACTTCATCTAATATTCATCCAAAAACACACTAAAAAGACCCAAATATCTTATCTAAGTATTATAAGGATACCTGTATTGAAGCAACCTTCTCCAAAAATTCTTCACCTCCAAAAACTCTTGAAACCATTTTTGCTCCCAAACCCTGACTAAGGAAATATCTCTCATACGTAATCACCTAATCCTCTCAAGGACTTTAGGATACAAACCTCTTTATATTTGACAATGGAAATTTCATTTTTTATTTTAATATTTAAGATTTTAATAATTTTGAATTCTAAATTTTAAATTATATTTCTTATAAATTTTTATTTTTTTAATTTGATATGGAAAATATTAAGGGTTTTGAATATCCCAAAACTTAATACAAAGGAGAGAAATATTTATCATTTATGAAAAAAAAAATAACACCTCTACCAATAGTAATGAGGCAAGCACAACAACAATGTGACAAAAACAACAAACAAGATAAAATAAACAATGATTCTTCCCAACCACTTTTTGTGAATTAATAGTGATCTAAATTATTTATGCCTTCAGTAACTATATTTTGCAGTCTTGTTCTGAGACCCTCCCAGCTATTAGTTTCTACCCAGATTCCTCCTAAGTGGAGGGTCATACAGGAAGGATGTAACACTACTTTAGAATGTTTTTTTATTTTTATGCACCTTTGTCCATCCTTCCTATCTTCTACAACAGCACAAGGTTGGGACTCTGACGCTGGGTCCTCAGAATTTTCTTGAGGAGGAGACTAGTGCAGAGGGGAATACCATGTCCATGGATTTCCTTTGAGAGATTAGATCTTTCAACAGAACATGTTTAGATTGAGGAGGAATTTTAAGGTACTCATTTAGATCAGAGGGTTCAAGATATTCTAAATGTGACTCACTATCAAAACCATCTAGATCTTCTTCAGTATCCACCTGCAGAAGGTCAATGTTGCAATCTATCCACCAAGAGGATTCCTTCTTTTTTTTCTTGAGGGAAATGCAATTTTTGGTTAAGTGGCCTGTCTTAAAATAACTAAAACAATGAAATAATAAGTCTTCATAGTCCAGGGGTTGGGATCAAGAGTGGTCCCCAACTTGTAGAGTGATATTTGTGGGCAAGTTTTTGGAGGTGTAAATATTCACTAAAATTCTAGCAAAAGTAGTGTGGTAAAAATGATCAAGATTAGGATGCATTTGCAAGAAATCACCTAATGAATTACCGATAACTTTTAGACATGATTTAGTCCAAAACTAGAGAGTAAGATGAGGTATATAAACCCAAATAGGTTTTTCGTTAAGTGGTTCTATGAGGGGCTTAAAATCAGGGGACCATGGTTTGATGACAAGGGGGTGGTGATTCAAACTTAAAAAATTGTTTTGAATCTCTTCCTTATCTTCAAATATTGTGGAAGACAATAATAAACTTTTTGTATAAGGCTAAATATCAAGAGTACTTGATAGGAGGGGTTGCCAATGCTTTAAGATCCAAGCATGTAACTCTTGAATTTTTGGCTAGTAATCCATGAATCTACAGATGAGACCTTTGGTTGAGAATAATTATTCTAATCTGATCACTTGTCTGATGTCCTCCTCATCAAAGATCACAACAGGGTCAGAAGATGCAAGTTTGAGAGGTATGGGATCTCCTTTTAGAGTTGTGAGATACTACCTTAGTGAAGGATATATGTGTTTGAGGGTCCATCACAGCTTCCATTTCCATGACATCTAGGACTCTGTTGGTAGTAGGGGAGATTCTATCATAAATAGGAATAGGAGTAGTGTCGTTCTTCTACCCAGTGATAGCCTTCTGCCTAGAATTAACCAACATTGAAGAGCTTCTACCATGAATATGAAGGGAAACAACATTGATATTCCATAGTGATGGCCCTCTACCTAGAGTCACCAGATAAATTTTTGCCTTGAGCATGAGGGGGAGCAATGGTGGTATTTTATGCATCAATGGCCATTTACCCAGAATATCCAAACATAGAAGGCTTCTGCTATGAACATGAAGGGAAGTAATGTCAGTATTCTACACAATGACATCAATATACCTAGAATCACTAGACATAGTGGATCTTCTACCATAGGCATGGGGGTAAGCAATGATGGTCTTCTACATAGCAATGGCTTTCTACCCAGAATTGTCAGACACAGTGGATCTTCCACCATGAGCATGAGGAGTAGCAGTGATAGTCTTCTGCATAGTGATGACCTTTTGCCCAAAATCACTAGGGACAAGAGTGCTTCTACCTAGAACATGAAAGTAATCAATGAGGGTCTTCCATGCAGGGAGGACATTCTATCCAAAATCATTAGACACAGGGGAACCCATGTCTAGATTGGTGTTTTAGTTTTCCCGCTCAAACTGAAATTCAAAATGTTGAGGGTCTTTATCAATGGTCGAGAGGGAGGAGAGGGAAGAGAGAAATTTATAACTTTTTATATTTTATTGAATTTTATTATAAATTCAAGAGAGGAAATTTATAACTTTTTATCTTTTATTGAATTTTATATTAAAATTTGAGATATAAAATTTCAAGAGTATTATGTGACGTGACATTATTTTTAATTTGATGTATTTTTAAATAGATTTAAAATTAAAGATACATCTATTAAAACATTCTTTTAAATCTGGTATTATTAAAAGAAAAAATATATTAACATCTCTCAAATTGTTGAATGGCCCTTAATCTTAAAACTTAATCCATCTGTGAGAGATGCATGATCATATTATAATATTCATTGAGCTTAAGACCAAAATTCCTAAAACTTCTTATGGGTTGTAGAATTGCTTGCAACATTTAATTTGTAAAAAGGTAATAATTTTTTTTGGAATGACATTCTATTAAAAAATGGTGGACAATCAAAGATAAATATTTATGGGAATCTTTATGAGAAGAGATTAACGATGGCAGGATTGATTATCAGTCAGAGTATGGATTATCAATGTGTTGTGACCCTTATGTTAATACACACTGACTAATGGTCAAGGATCTTCTCTTATTGGGAAGAGCTTAATGATGACAAGGTTGACTGTCAGTTAGGAGTATGGATTATCAATGTGTTATTCCCCTTATGTTTATACATGCTGACTGATGGTCAAGGAGCTGCTCTTACTGACTTTGTGTTGTTATTCTATGTTAACAGGGTGCCCCTACTCCTGTTATTCTTATGTTAGTATTACTTTAATGGTTAAGAGGCTGCCTTCATTATGTTTTTATTTTTATATTAAGACGCTGCTTTCATTATCATAATTTATCTTAACTAACACTCAAAAAAATTATTGTTATTTTTATGTTAAAACTTACTGACTGATAATAATTTGGCTACCTACATTACGAAATTGAAAACATCCCTCAACTTAAAACATTGCTTCTAACACAAAAAACCTTCTCTTATTGTTATTAATTCACAACCTCATTATTGAGATTTATTGAGATGAGTAAAAACTATGTAATTTTTATCCTTCCACAAATAGATTCAACTTGGATTTCCCAAATTTTTTGGTGTATGTAAACTTGGATTTCTTAATTTTGTAAGTCAATGGAGTCTTCAAGTGCTCTTGAAATGTGTGTGAAACTTGTACAATGATTTTTTAGAATAGCACCAATCTCTTAGCTATGATCTTTGGGTCCCACTAGGCATGCTAAAAATTTATTATTAATTATATTTTACACCCATTTGTATTTATAGTATTATGAGTAGCATGAATTGTAGTATATAGAAAATCTAATGACACAATGGGATCACCTTCAAGTTGTGAAACTTTAGTGAATTGAGTTGAACCTCTAAAGAAGGTTGGCTTCCTTTCACTAAGCTTAGTGCAACTGGTATATGACCAGTTCACGTCAAACTATTGTTTCTTGGTGATCTTGATCCTAAATAGAGTTTTGAATTGTGAGGAAAAGAATTTTAGAATGAGTTTTAACACTAGAAAATGGTGATTAGAGAAAATAGTATAGTGTAAATTAATGCTTGCTTTATTTGAACATAGTTTAATATTTAATATACTAGGTTTATTAAAGCATAATATTTCACAAATAAGAGATCAAATGTAATATTGGATCTTTATAAAATCAAGAACAAATTTCTTTATTTTTCATCAACAAGCTTTCAAAAGGGCATAAATAATACCATATATGAATGTGTGTGATGTGGTTTCCGTGAATTCTACTATATGAAAAAAAATATATGGATCTCCTCATTAGGTGTTGAGGAGGTAGGTTGATCAACTTAGCTTTAATCATTTCCCTTAGTGTCTCACTTGAACTCTTATTTAACCTTTGAATTCTTTTTGAATCACTAATTGTATATGTACTATGTTATTATTTTGTGTTCTGATATGTACATTATTTGCCACAAATTGACTAGTTGAAGACGTATAAACATGATTGACACTATTGTGCCCTAGAGGCCTTTGTCTTGTAAATTTCTTTTCCAATGTTTTAATCTTTTCATGTACTAATTTATTTTGAATTTGATTTTGTAAACCTGTAATTATCTTGTTCATACTAATAAGTTGTTCACATAGAGTTTTACAAGTGCAAAGCCTAGGTATTTTTGAAAAGATATATAACATCCTTTTTATATTATAAAAGGGTGAACCTTTATTTTATAAATTATTTTAGACAAACACAGTTAATAATAACTATTTATCATCCAAATGTATGTGAATATAAAATATTAAGAATAATAAATTTATTTAAAAATAAATAAAGTTATAAATAATCATTTGACATTTATAATTATGTTTTTTTTTTCTTTTAATAATAAAAAGTTTATTAAAATAAAAATTGTTAATAATTATCATTTAAAATGGTTATTTTATTGGGATTACAACTTTTTCAAATATATTTTAATTTTAAAAATGTTTAAATATCTAAAAAGTTTAATTAATGATCTAATCTATCACTTAAATAAATTTAAGTGATAGTATTTTATGAGCTCGAAATAAATATTTTGATTATCTCTGAAATTATAATTTATGACGTATTTTTTTTTTTTTTAAATTTGAAATTTTCTAAAAATAATCTTGAATTGTCATACACTAAGCTGGAGTTATATTTGAGATTAAATTGCTGAAAGAATTTTTAAGGGGTGAATGTAGAAAAGGTGCATTATAAATTCAACTTTCATTTCTTGGTTTAGGTATATCAGGTTCATATATTTCGATGAAGTTATATTGGTGAACCATTTGTGTTTTGGGGTCATCCAGTATTTTAGAAGGATGAAAATACCCAAACATACATTTATGTGATTTTAATGTTTGTTTGTTTTTGATACAATGAGAGTTGGTTACAATTTTTTATTATCTCTACTTAGTGTTAGAGTTCTTCTCCTATAACTAGCAAGCTACTTTCATGTTTCATCCCGTCATAATTATGTTTTTGAATCAGGGTAGCATCCACTATAACCTATCCTCTTCTTGATAAAGTTGAGTCGAAATGAAAGAAGTCCCAAGGGGCACAAGTTTCGAATCATTAACTTTGAATTGACAAGCACTCAACTACGTGCCGAATATACTACCAGCCATGCCCTAATTAATGTTTTATTTAACTAGTAATTGAGAGAGCTGAAAATAGGAGCTCTATGTAAAGTTTGTTTTGTTGTTTTATTGATTTTAATTTTTAATTTATTATATTTTTCTGAGGACTTTGTTGGAATGAAAACTAAAGGATGTCTTTTCTTCGAAGTGGAAACATATAGTGTATAGTGTAATATCGAGTCTTTTATATATTTATATATAAATAAATTTGATTTAAATAAATTCACATTATTTTATTTTTGCCAGATTTGATCGAATGAAAGTTTTATGAGATTTTAATTTTAAAAACGAAAGAATTTAAAGAGTGGATATGTTGTTTCTTATACATATTAATGTGACATTTACAGGTCCACAATTAATGTGAAACACAAGCCGAAGTTCCAATTCCATATTATCATTATACCATTCAACGAATTATATATTCTATTTTTATTTCCAATTGAAATACAATTGTCAAACTATGAAAATCATATACAATAATGTTATAAAGTTGTGAAGACGTTTTAGTTATGAACTGGGTCGAGGTTCAAGTCGACCAAATATGTTTTAGAACAGTCGGCACAGATCGTGCCCGTTAATTGAGATTTAAAAAAAGTACCAGCTCATAGTTTTCAATCTTCAAACCCCATGATTC
Source organism: Torreya grandis (assembly GCA_037957365.1). Taxonomy (NCBI): domain Eukaryota; kingdom Viridiplantae; phylum Streptophyta; class Pinopsida; order Cupressales; family Taxaceae; genus Torreya; species Torreya grandis. Next base: position 2,414,718 of record JARHVA010000537.1, on the reverse strand, counting down.
CCCGCATTGGAATCTTCGCTCATAAATAATGGAATGCAAGACAAATTTCAGTCAAAACCCTGGAACTTGCTTTTGAAAATCCTGTGGATTCTTAACCCTTTAAATTACAGCCGTTAGGCATATTATATATTTTACTGCAGTCCATATGACCCTCTTTTAACAGGTTTGAGGCTCGAGGTTGTCTCACGATTCGACGTGACTTCTAGTTGACCATGTATTTCAATTTCTTTCCTTCAAAAAGAATACAGTGAACGCAAAAAACGAATTCAATCAGATGAACCTTCAAAAGAAAACAGTGACTAAAAATCAATTGCAAGCTGTAATTATTTTGTAGGTATTTTGAGATGGTAAAAGTTAAAACTTTTATATATTTAATTATTTTTAAGATTCATTTATATTAATTAATAAATAATCTATATATATATATATATATAAATAACTCATTTCATACTTTAAAATTTAAGAATAAAAAGTTGAAACATCCGAAACTATCATCACAACCCCTTTGCTAAGTGGTTGAACTGTGAAGAGGGGTTTTAGCTTTTTGGGTTTCAAATTTGCTGGCAGGAATCGAATATCTTTAATTGTCTTTGGGATTCGTCAATTTACTTATTACTTTTTATTTTATTTTATATTTTTTAATTACTTGTTGAGTGAGAGAATATAACGATTCAAGGGAGGTGCCTTGGTTCCATTTAAACATCATGAATTATCTAAAATGGGATGTCCAGGCCTATGAAAGAGGTCAATTTTCCTCCCTCATAGTTCGGTTAATGTTTGTTAAGATGGTGTTAATGAAAATAATAACAATTAAAGAAACCGATAACAATTAACTCAAATATTAGGGATTACAGATAAGTAAATATTAACTTCAGTTGAATGCAAGCTATATGTTAACTAGAAAAATTAAAAGTTATACTTGTTACTTGCACACATTTCCCTTGTTTTATTTCTTATTATTCATTACCCTCTTCCTTCTTTACCTTTGCAAGAGCTCTTGCACAATCGCCCAGTTTCATAAACATGTACCACATTTGTAAGAGCATCTCAAAGAAGGCATTTACTATATATGTTGGTTACCTATAAAGAATTACATTGTTTGCATTGTTGAATCTCAAAACTTGTTTAGCATAATATTGATTTAACATCCCAAAAGGACACAATCTATTTGTGGGTGAGAAACTAATGAAATAAATAACATGTTTCTTAAAGTAATACTATTTTACAATATTAAAACATAATTTTAGTTTGTAAAATTTCATCACACACTATTAACTACAAAATTAAATTAAGCTCTTCTAGTGCATATATTTTAATGCTACTTACAACAAATGCTTATACATATTTAGTTAGATTCTATAACTTTAAGATATATCTCCTAAGAAAGCTAATTCCATGTCTATGGTAAGCATAATGCTATGTAGTTTGAACAATTTTAGTCCAAATGACATCCTAGCTATTATTTTTTTTAGATATGGGAATGGTGAAGAATTTTTAGTAGTTGTATTCAAGGAAATATGTTTATCTTTAAGATAGATATTTTGTCATAGCAATGACTGAAGGTGAAATCTTGGTTGTAAACCCTATATTAATGTGTCTTTATAATCACAATAATAACCCAAATTGTTAGTTGTAACATAGGTCATTAATAAAAGTTTTTCATTGTGATATATTCTACTTGTGTTTTATTTTTATTGATTGCATAAACATTCCATATAAAAGTGATTTATTACTATAAGATTAGGTTTTCTACACAAGTAAAGCTTTACAAGAGCTTAACACATATAAATTTAATTAAAGTAGAATAGATTATTATGAAACCATGAAAATATTATGTCGGCATGGTAATGAGAAATAACTTATTAATTATTTACATAATGTTATGTAGCTTCAACTTGTCCCATCTTTCCAACCTTGTACCTAAAGGAATCTCGAATTAATTCAATGAGTTTGGAAAATATTAAAAAAATGAGTATTGTGTGGTTGAAGATCTATACAAGATAATACTAGTCATACACTTCTGATTGGCTATTTCAACTCCACCTTCAAGAACACCCCCTGATTAGTTATGTAATTACATTTATAAATCATTAAAACAATATCCACTAGTAAAACTATATTGACCAAGAGGAAAATAATTATCAAAACACCATTCTAGATTTCATGCAAGTGAAACATAAATATAAAACTAAGAGTAACATGAAAAAACTAATACTACTAGAAAAAGAAATGATATTAACATTAAGATTGATATTATCTAGGATGTGTGGTAAGATTATTGAAAACAAAATTTTACTATTTCTAATGTGTGAAAAATCATCATGTCCATATTTTAATGCTCCTTTGAGCTAAATATACATAATGCAATTCTTAAATTTCATCATTTCTACATAGATATACAGAAAGAAATGTTACTATCCTTAATGTGTGACAAAACCATTATATATATATTTTAATGTTATTTTGAGCTCGAGATACATCATACAATTCAAAATTTTATTATTCCTACATTGATATACGAAACAAAATTTTACTATACTTAAGGTGTGACAAAATCATCACATCCATATGGTAATGTTCCTTTGAATTGAGGATACATCATGAAATTTTAAAATTTCATCATTCCCACATAGATATGCAAGACCTATTTTAATGATTAAAGGGTGTAGACCTTAAAGAGATAAGGAACATAACATTCACCTATGCTATATTCTTATTTATTATTTTATAGTATCAAATAAGGGAACATGTTGAACAAAATAGTACATCAAAACATGCCAAACAATGAGAAGAAAAATACTCCAAAACACTCCAAACATGTTTATAATAGTGTGTATATTTCTAGATGGCTAGGATAAACTTAATTTCCAAGAAAAACTTAAATAGCTAGGAAAAAATTTGTTTGAAGCATGCATAGATTTATGGATAACATAACAATGCATATAATTGCTAAATTTTTTTTATTTTTCATACATTTGCATATGTTTATTATTACTCATTATTAGTCAATGTTAATTATTTATCAATGTTCTTTATTTATCAATGCTAATTATTTATCAATGCCCCATATTTATGTATGTTTATGTTTGCTAATTATTTTCTATTTTTGCATAGGATTATGAATATTTTATGTGTCTTGTGTATATTTGTTTGTTATTATAGTTGGTTTTGGGTACTAGAACAATATATATAAGGATCATATTTCATTAATAAATACATATATTATATTCATACACTCTACTTACATTCACATTTCTTCCTTAAGTAAAATTTGGGAGATTTAGTGGTTTAGAACCTTATCTTGGAGGTCTTGTCACATGGTGTTATTGAAGCTCAATAAGAGAGGTCATTGAGTGTTCCTAACTCAATATATTTAGATTTTCTTCCAATCATTTGAGGTATCCAACCTACAACATCTATTGTAAATCTCCACTTGAGACAAGGGGAGATTGAAGCATCAATGGGTCCACCCCAAGGTAAGCATTTCAATCCTTACACTCTTTTATTTACTTACTTAGTAGATTAGATGTTTACTATTTTATGAATGTAAATGTGTATCCTTGCTTAGGGTCTTCCTTATAATGAGTAAGCTGGTATAAATATATGATTGCTTAGCCTATCATTAATCACCTTATGTTACATAGGCCTCCATTTGGTTGACCATTGCACCATACCTTTTTACAATCACTTACCCATCATTTAGTTTACTTGTACCCTATTTACAATCATTTACTTTACTTGTATATTTACAATTATAGTTACAACTGTTTACCTTTGTTAAGGTTTAGTGAGAGTTATATCCTTATGTCATATGTTTAGGTTTTGAAACCCTTTTCTTTTAACATTTGATTTTTAGGTTACCTTCTTCTACATCTACAGATATCATTGGTCCTTACCCACTCGTCCAAGTATATATAACTTCTATTCAATTGATCTTATTTGAATCTTAATCTATGTATATAAAAATGGTAGTTGTAGATGACCCTACTCCATGCATACAAGATGACTAATAGAATTTAAAGTTCAAGGAACTGAGAGTTACAAATGGTGTAGGAGCAATTTACCTCAAAATTTCTTTGAAAACAAACTTCTAAATCTATATCAAAGTGATAACACACTTAGGTGTTCCTTTCACGAGAAGGGCGATATTACACATGTGAACTTAAAGTCTTAATTCATGTTCCCATGAACACGAAGCTCTTAAAGTTTTGAAAATAGAATGTCAGTTGTTCAAAAACACTGTTTCCATCAAAAACTCAACCTATATTATAATATATCATTTATTTATTTGTTACAAGTAAACTTACAATATATTATAGAACAAATAAATTTATAAAAAATGCAAAATATATATATATATATATATATATATATATATATATATATATATATATATATATATATATATAAATATATATATATAATTGTCGATAAACCAATAAACAAATAAGATAATTTCTTCCCCAATTTAATCTCATGTTAACCATATGTAAATGATGTGCATATACAACTAAGGTACAAAAGTACAAACTATGGAGTAGTGGTTCACCTCCTTTTCCAAGATATCATCACGATTGTCCGGTTACAACTTCTAAGCATGATTATTACATTTGGTTTAATAACTTGAATATCCTCTAACAAGAATGACCTCATAGTAAACTAAATTCTTATTTTAGTGAATTGATACCATAGAAAATGAAATCTGATTGTTAAATAATCTAAACTATTTTAAAAACAAAATAGTATTTTGGAAAAGATGTATACCATCCGCTTTATATTCTAATCGAGTGATCTTTTATATATATATATATATATATATATATATATATATATATATTAGATAAATAAAGTCAATAATATTTATTTAACATTCATAAATATGTGAATATAAAAATCTTAAAAATTATATTATGAATAATAAACTTCTTTAAAAATAAATAGAGTTATTAATAATTAATTAATATTTATAATTATATAAATAATTTATTTTTAAAGAATAAAAAATTAGTTAGAATAAAAATTGTTCATTTGAAATGGTTATTTTATTGAAATTATAATATTTTAAAATATATTTTAATTTTAAAACTATTTATATATTTAGAAAGTTTAATTAATGATCTGATTCATCACATAAAAAATTGAAGTGACAATATTTTACGATCCTTCGATAAATATTCTACTTACTTTTAAAACTATAATTTATGATGTATTAATTATTTTTAGAAAATTATAATTTTCTAGAATAATTATAAATTGTTATATATTAAGTTGGAGTTATTTTTGGGATTAAGTTGTTGAAAGAATTTATAAAAGGTTGATGTAGAAAAGGTGCATTATAAAGTCAAATTTTATTTGTTCGTATGGACATGTCAAGTTCATATACTTCGGCGAAATTATACTAGTGGTTCACTTGTATTTTGTGATCACCCAATATCTTAAGATGATGAAAAACTTAAAAAAATATTTATGTGATTAATATTTTTTTTGAGACAATGGGAATCAAATATAATCCTTCATTATCTTTATCTAGGGTTGGAGTTCTACTCCAGTAATTGGCAATCCATGTTCATGCTTTATCTTTTTGGGTCTTGTCACAACTGAGTTTCTGAATCAGATTAGCATCCACTACAACCCACCCCCATTTTGATAAAGTCTCGTTGGAGTGAGAGAAATCACTAAAAATGTAGGTTTTAAATTATTTTTGTGAATGGACAAGCACTCATCTACATGCCAAACATACTACAGGCCATGCCCTGATTAATGTTCTATTTATCTAGTGTTTGAGAGAGCTGCAAATAAGATCTCTATGTAGAGTTTTGTTTTGTTGTTTTTATTTTTAAAAAAATTGTAAATATTTTTCTATGAATTTTATTGGGATGAAAACTAAATGATCTCTTCTTTCAAGTGAAGGACACATGATGTATTCTCATTTATAATATCAAATATTTTATATATTTATATATAAATAAATTTAATTTAAATGAATTTATATTATTTTATCTTTGTAAATTTAATGAAATGAAAGTTTTATAACATTTCAAATCTAAAACTTGAAAAAATTTAAATAATAAATATATTTTTTTATACATATTAATGTGGGATTCGTAAATCCACACTTAATCTAAAACACAAATTGAAGTTCCAATCCCCATATCATCATTATACCGTTCAGCCAAATTATATATTATATTTTTAATTGCAATTGAAATACAGTTGTCAAACTATCAAAACCATATACAATTATGTTATAGAGCTGTCAGGACGTTTTACTTATAAATTGGGTTGAGTTTCAAGTCCACCAAATATGTTTGAGAACAGTCGGCACAAATCGTGCCCACTACGTGAGAGTAAAAAAAGTACCAGCTCATCGTCTTCAATCCTCAAATGCCATGATTCCTCGCATTGGAATCTGTGCTCATAAGTAATGGAATGCAAGACAAATTTCACCCAAAACCCATGTGGATTCTTAATCCTTTAAATTACAGCCATTAGGTATATGATATATTCTAGTGCAGTACATATGACCATCTTTTAAGCGGGTTTGAGGCTCGAGGTTGCCTCACAATTCGACATGACTTCTAGTCGACCATATATTTCAATTTCGTTACGTCAAAATGAATATGGTGAACACAAAAACGAATTCAATTAGATGAACCTTGAAAATAAAAGACTTAAAATCAATAGAAAGAGAAAGTGGTGGCTTTGAATATTCTTGTTGCAAGCTGTAATTATTTTGCGGGTATTTTGAGATGGTTAAAGGTTAAATCGTTTATATATTTAATTATTTTTAATATTTATTTATATTAATTAATAGATTTAAAAAAAACTGAATATACTATTTTATTCTTCAATTCACTTCATACTTTAAATTCAACGAATAAAAAGTTGGAAAACCCACAACTATAATCACAACCCCCCGTTTGTTAAGTGGTTTAACTGTGAAGAGGCGTTTTAGCCTTTTGTGTTTCAAATTTGCTTGCAGGAATCGATTATATTTGACTACCATGGCTGCAAAAGGAAACACAGTCGTCCATTGTTTTAAGGACATTGCCCATACGTTGGATTGGAGGAAGGTTATGTCCAACTATATTTCTTGTCTAATCTTTAGTCCCCTGAAAATTTTTCACTCTCCTCTAAAATTTTCGGTCCTTTGTGATCTTGTTCATGGTATTACTTTTGATCTCCATTGTTTATTCGTTGTATGTTGGAAGTTAAAACTGATCAGGTGGTCAGGGAAGTTTCATAATTTTTTATGGGGAAATTCATCAAATAATTGAAGATGATTTCCAAGTGGTTTAGAAGGATATGTGGATGCATATCAGGGAGCAACAAGGATCAACGCCCTAAACAATTCAGCCCACATGGGCCTTCTACATCTCCATCTACATTTTATTATCCTGAGAATGGCTATGAATCTCCAGAACATAAATACTGGTTGGGCAATGATAAAAATGATGTAGACAAGGCTGCAAAGGTTTTCATCCACAGGGTGCACAAGTACTTGAAGTTGCAGAAATCACTGTCTGAAGCTCGACACAACGGATACCTTGCAAGAGCTACGTAAACATTTATGGTGAATCTGTGGTCATCATTTATAATAATTATTATGATCTAATTGTTACCCAAGTTATGTTTTAAAGGGGCAGGTTAAGGAAACAGTTTCTATGTAGTAGGATATTTTCGATTAGATCTGTGCTCCGGATATTGAAATGAAATAATCTTTCATGTAGATTTGTGATTCGTCAATTTACTTTTTATTTTTTGTTCATAACTTGTGGAGTAAGAGAGAAGATGATGATTCAAGCGAGGTGCTTTGGTTTCAATTTAAATATCCTGAATTATCTAAAATGGGACGTCAGTGGTTCAAAGGCCTTTTGCCATCAAGAACTCAACCTGCATTATGATGTGTCACTCCATTTAGCCGTCGAGACTAAACTTATAGTGTATTAGGCAATAAAACCGTATACACACAAGTGTAAAATATTTAAAAATTTTAATAGTTGTGATGTCGTCTTCGATTTAATCATATGTCAACACAATTTGATATGCATATACAACTAACGTACATGAATGAAAACTATATAATGGTGGTTCACCTTCTTTATCAAGATATCATCACAATTTTTCGGAGCGTCTTAACCAGTCGGTAGGTTCGCATTTCCAGTTGATGTGTCCAGGTGATTCTTAGGAATTCTTCTAGAGACTTAACAAAATTGTTTTAGTCAGTCATTTCAATTGATTTAGCAACTTCTACAGTTCTGGTTTTTGGGGTTGGAAGCGTACAGACAAGTTTTGGTGAAGATGGAAAAAGTTGAATACCAGATCCCTAGTGTAGCGTGGCCAGATAAATATTCTTTAAAAGGGTACAAATATATCCTTTTGAAGGGTATGGGGTTCCTCTCGTTCCTTGCCTTTGGACTGCCTTACTAGCTCAGCGAAGAACTCCTGTGTTGGTGTATCTTCTAGCCTCTTAGATGACAACCGTGAACTTACTACTGGTGTCCTCTCTTGGCATGTGATTATTTCAAGTGATTATTCTTCCTCTTCAACAAAGTTCAACCTTCTAGGTGAGATTCTACCTAAATAGCTTTGTCCTCATTACATATGAATCAATAAGTATTTATTTTTTATTATGCCTTACATGTCCTGCACATGGTTATTTTTTTATGGTTTTTATTTATTTATTATATATCTACTCTCAGAAATGCAAATTATTAATTTAGAAAAACAGGAACCTTTATGCTAGAAAGTAGGAAATTTAAATTAGAAAGTAGGAATTTTCAAACTAGAAATTAAAAAAAAATGAAACTAAAAAGCAGGAAATTGAAAGAAGAAATCTAACTCAACTTTCTTGAGATTTAGTGTTTGAAATATGTCCACGTTAATGGTGCCAAAGTGACGTGAAAAATCAAACCTCCAATTAAATTGATGCAAGACCAATATCACGCATACAAACTGACAGACCTATTATGAGGGGCAACCACTTGGTGTATTGACTATCCTACTTTTGACATCCAATAGTGTAGAAGATGAGATATTATGTTGGAATTGCATATGCAACACTAATTCTTTTAGTTGATTGAGGTATTATATATTGTGTATAGGAAACAATCTTGTGAAAAGTATATTGGATGAAAGTAAAATGCTTGGAAAGTAAATCACACTCGCTGTAATTAAAATCAAGACTTGTTGAAATGGAAATGAGCTTGTTTGTTTATAAATTTAGAAGCTTCCTTCAGCATTATAACATTCAAAAAAATATAAAATGCTTATTAAAATAAACTTAATAAATGAACATGCATAAACTCAAACATAAAGTGTACTTGCTCACACAACAAAAATAAGAACTATACTAATAGTTTAGGATCTTTACCAAAAATCCTAACAGGGGGGCCTCCTTGATCATAGATGAATCGAGTTATAATTCTTTCCTTTAACAAAATTGATCCGTAACCAATTCTTATTGTATTAAAAATCATGTAGCTATGTGGGTATTTTTATAGAAAAGATTACAAAGAATTTATATTGTGTTTCAACAATAACAATGTTTTTTTAGTTGTTTTCTAACTCTCTTCTAAGTTATGCCAACTTCTATTAAATAGTGGACGTAGGTTTTGTTAGAAACTGAAGATGAACAAGAGATGATTTCTCCACTTCAGTCTAACTTTCTGTTCCACCTCCCTCCTTCTCATGCATGCACAACAGTTAACAATTAGTTAGAGTTCAGTTAGTTCAAACAGTTAAACAAGGAGTCTTACTCCTTGCTCAGCTTGCATGCAGTAGCAGTTGAAGTTAGTTTTAGATTAGTTAAACAATCATTTTATTTTCAGTTATTTTTGCTTTCACATTCTATTTATAGACGCCTTGGGCGCAACATTGTAATAGCAAGAAAAAAAGAAGATTAATAAAAATCTTGTTTTCAAGAATTGCAGTAGCAATATGTTTGAGTTATTGTTTTCTATTATTTGTTTTGTTCTCTTTCTCTCAAATTGGTATCAAAGCCAGGTTAGAAAGAGAAAAGCCTAGCAGTCAAGTAGAACAAGGTGATGCACTACAGAGCCGTGGGATAGAAGAAGCGCAGTCAGGTAGAGCGCAAGTTGGAAGTGCCAAGTTGGATGCAGCAGAAGTGCATAGCAGTCAACGCGTGAAGGAAGAGCAAGTAGAGTTCAAAAAAAGACGAAACAAAGGAATCGCCTAGCCTGTTCGTTGAAGCGCAGTGTCATGGGGACGCCGTGGGCCAACAACCAGCAAGCAGCCAACAAGGCACAATCAAAGAAGAAGTGTAGTCTGCCCATTCAATCTACTCTTGCATCAAAAGTTTTTTATTTGTTTATTGTTATTTCTTTTGTTTCTTTCTGCAATTGCTAGTGAAGAACATATAGCACGGACCAAACAGCTGAAGTTCGCTTGAATACCAAGAAGGGCTCTAAGAATTGTTTGATCTAGAGTACATTTTGTAGGAAAAGAAAGGATCAGGGGTTTGACATTTAGTAGATGGAAAGTCAGATAAGGAAAAGCACAGTGAAAAAGTGTGCTTCAACCCTCCTTGCAGCTGCTATTCATTGTCATCTTTTAGTGTTTGACATGGCAATGAAAAACAGTATTTCTCAGCCCCAAATTCCCATTTTTAATGGTAAGAATTATGATTTTTGGGCAATTAAGATGAGAACATTATTTTGCTCACAAGAAGTTTGGGATTTGGTAGAGAATGGTTTTGTATAACCGCAGGACGAGGCTTCCCATCAGGCATTAACTTGAGCACAAAATGAAGAGCTTAAAGAGAGCAGGAAAAAGATGCAAAAGCTTTATTTCTAATCCAACAGGCATTGGATGAATCAATTTTTTCCAGAGTTGTAGTAGCAAAGAGATCCAGATCGGCATGGAAAATCTTGGAGACTACCTATAAAGGTAATACAAAGGTAAAAATTGCTAAATTGCAATCTCTTAGGAGAAGTTTTGAAAATTTGCAAATGAATGATTCAAATTCAATAGACTAGTTTATGGGTCAAGTGTTGAATATAGTGAATCAAATTAGATCTAATGGAGAAATAATCACGGATCAGAAGATCATAGACAAAATACTCAGGACTTTACCCAGTAAATTTGATGCAATAGTTGTAGCTATTGAGGAAACCAAGGATTTAGAACAGTTATCTGTAGATGAATTAATGGGTTCTTTGTTAACACATGAATCCAGAATGAATAGGAATAACAATACTTCTCTTGAGAATGCTTTCAAGTCACAGGTATGATTTGGCAGAGGAAGAGGAAGAGGAAGGTCAAACTTCAGAGGAAGAGGTAGAGGCAGAATTGGAAGAAACAATCCAGATCAAGGTGAAAACAGTAATCAAAACTACAGGAATAGAGGACATGGCAACAATCACTTCCAGCAAAGTTCACAGAGGTTTGATAAATCTAATATTCAATGTTATTACTACAAAAAATATAGACATTATGCAAGTGACTATAGAAAGAAACAAGGATATGTGGACAAGAAAAATGCTAATTACTCAAATGAATCTAGTTCTAATCCAGGTGAATCTAGTTCTAATCTTGGAAGCTTATTTCTCACTTATCATGTTACTCAAGAAAAACCTAGAGATATTTGGTTCTTAGATAGTGGATGCAGTAATCATATGACAGGGAATAAATAATTCTTTGCTAGTCTTGATGATTATGTAAAATTTGAAGTGAAATTAGGAAATGATATCAAAGTGGATGTAATGGGTAAAGGAGTAATAAATGTTTTGGCAAAAAATGGTGAAAGAAGGTTTATAACTGATGTTTATTTTGTACCTAGACTAAAGCATAATCTTATGAGTGTTGGATAGTTAGTACAGAAAGGTTACATATTATCTTTTATGGATAATGTTTGCACAATACTAGACAAGTTTCCAAGTGACAGGCTAATAGGAAAAGTGGAGATGACCAAGAATCGAATGTTCCCTCTTTGAATTTAGTGCATCCAAGGAGAAGAGGAAGCCCACTTCAAAACCATGCATCTAGACCAATCATGGCTATGGCACTTAAGGTATGGACATTTACATTTTGGAGGTTTGAATTTGCTACAGAAGAAAAATATGGTGAAGGGATTACCACCAATAGAATAGCGAGGAAGTTCATGTGACAGTTGTATTTTGGCAAAACAACATAGAGAGAGCTTTCCAGTAGGAGCCTCATATCGAGCAAAGATAATATTGGAACTAGTCTATAGTGATTTATGTGAACCAATGCAATTTCCATCACTTGGAGGTAGTACTTATTTTCTAACCTTCATTGATGACTTTAGCAGAAAGACTTGGATTTATTTTCTCAAAAATAAGTCTGAAGCCTTTGGAAAATTTAAAGAATTCAAGGCTATGGTTGAAAATCAGAGTGGCCATTATATCAAGGTACTTAGATCAGATAGAGGAGGTGAACATATGTCTAATGAATTTCAATATTTTTTGCAAATATCATGGCATTAAAAGGCAATTGACTACAAGGTACACACCACAACATAATGGTGTAGCAGAAAGAGAGAATAGAACAATCATGGAGATGGCTAGAAGCATGTTGAAATCCAAACACTTTTCAAATGAATATTGGGCAGAAGCAGTAGCATGTGTAGTGTATATTCTGAATAGAAGCCCAACAAAGAGTGTTAGAGATCAAATTCCACAAGAAGCATGGAGTGTTAAGAAGCATAGTGTACATCATTTCAAGATTTTTGGTTGTATAGCATATTCTCTTATAACATCTAAATTGAGAAGAAAACTTGATGATAGAGGTGAGAAATGCATTTTTATTGGCTATAGTGAAGAATCAAAGGCTTATAAGTTGTATAACCCAATTTCAAAGCAAGTGATTATTAGCAGAGATAATGAATTTAAGGAAGAAGAAGCATGGATGGTAGCACCATCACAATTGGAGCACCAATTCCACATAATGAAGAAGAATCTAAAGAACAAAATTTGCAAGGTGATCAATCCTCTCCACAAGCAAGAACAAGCACTCCAATAAGAACAACGAGCTTTGAAAAAGGTGAATCATCTAGTCATGCATGTCACCCTACTCCAAATTCACAAGTAAGTGATGAATCAGATCCAACTCTTGCCACTTTAAGATCAAGATTTAATGGTAAGAAAATGAGAAACTTGAATGAGATTTATAATCAAGAAGAAGAGAAATTAGATTTGTGTTCAAATTTTGCTCTTTTCACTCATGATCCTATGTATTATGAAGAAGTAGTTAATGAGGAACATTGGATAAAAGCAATGGATGAAGAGATGAATGCCATTGAAATAAATCAAACATGGGATTTAACTAATCTACCTAAAGGTAAGGATTGCATAGGAGTCAAATGGGTTTATAAGACCAAATTTGATGCAGATGGAAATGTTGAAAAGCACAAGGCAAGGTTAGTAGCAAAAGGTTTTGCACAAGAACATGGAGTTGATTATAATGAAACATTTGTTCCAGTTGCTAGACTTGATACTATTAGAATAGTTTTAGCAATAGCTGCTCAAAATAATTGGTATGTATATCAAATGGATGTCAAATCAACTTTCTTGAATGGTTTCCTAGATGAAGAAGTGTATGTAAAACAACCACTAGGTTATGAAGTGCAAGGACATGAAGAAAAAGTCTACAAAATGAAGAAGGCCCTTTATGGTCTCAAGCAAGCACCAAGAGCATGGTATAATAGGATTGATTCATACATGACAAACAATGGATTCAGTAGAAGCAATAGTGAGCCTACTTTGTACACAAAAATCAACAAAGAAGGTCATATTTTGATTGTGTTTATATGTTGATGATTTGATTTTCACTGGAAATTTGTCTGTAGACACATTTAAATTAGCAATGAAGAAAGAATTTGAAATGACAGATTTGGGATTAATGAAGTATTTTTTGGGCATAGAAGTTGTACAATCAGAGAAAGGAATATTTATTTGTCAAACTAAATATGAAAAGGATGTGTTAAAAAGATTTAAGATGCTGAATTGTAAACCAACACCTACAGCAGTTGCTACAGGAACCAAACTTAGCAAAGAAGACCAAGGGTCTAATGTTGATTCTACAACATTCAAAAGACTAGTTGGCAGTTTGATGTATCTTATAGCTACAAGACTAGATATCATGTATGGGGTCAGTTTAATCTCTAGATTCATGGAGTCACCGAAAGACTCACATTGGCAAGTTGGAAAGAGGATATTGAGATATGTGGCAGGAACAACAGAATATGGAATTTTATATTTCACAACTAACCATTTTAGTTTGATTGGTTATACTGATAGTGATTTTGTAGGTAGCATTGATGACAGGAAGAGTACTTCTAGACATGTCTTTCTTTTTGGAATAGGCGTGGTCACATGGGCATCCAAAAGGCAACATATAGTGACACTTTCATCAACTGAAGCAGAGTATGTAGCAGCCATATCACCATCATGTCAAGCAACTTAGATAAGGAAAATATTGACAGATTTATTACAAGCACAGAAGGAGTCAACACCAATCTTTTGTGACAACAAATCAGCAATTGCATTATCAAAAAATCATGTTTTTCATAAGAGAAGCAAGCACATTGATACAAGATTTCATTTTATCAGAGAGTTAGTAAACAATGGAGAAATCCATCTGGAATTCTATAGATCTAAAGATCAATTGGCAGATATATTCACAAAAGCATTAGCAAAGGAGACCTTTGATTATCTAAGACAAAATTTAGGCATTACAAATGTTGAAGTTGTTAGTGGTAGAAATTAAGGGGGAGTGTTAGAAACTGAAGATGAATAAGAGATAATTTTTCCACTTTAGTCTAACTGTCTATCCCACCTCCCTCCTTCTCATGCATGCACATCAGTTAACAATCAGTTAGTTCAAATAGTTAAACAAGCAGTCTTACTCCTTGCTCAGCTTGCATGCAATAGCAGTTGAAGTTAGTTTTAGATTAGTTAAAAAATCAGTTTAATTTTAGTTATTTTTTCTTTCATATTCTATTTATAGATGCCTTGGGTGCAGCATTGTAATAGCAAGAAAAAAAAGAATATTAATAAAAATCTTGTTTTCAAGAATTGCAGTAGCAATCTATTTGAGTTCTTGTTTTCTGTTATTTGTTTTGTTCTCTTTCTCTCAGGTTTATTGTTATAATTGAATCCAAGAAGATAGTTTATTAAATTTATATGATAAACTAGATGGATTTTATAGAGAATAAAGAAGCTTAGTTATGTGGTTGCAACAGTAGAGAAATATGATCCATAGGGAAGGAAGTAATGGTGGTGCCTTTTGTTGTTATCCTACTCTTTTCTAGGTCATGGAATGTGTCTTCATACTTTACTAACTGCCACAACTCATCAGGTGTAATAATAGGGTTTCGTGATTGAACCATTTCATTTGGCTACTAGTTGAAAAAACAATTATGTAGTTGTTAAGGGTTGTCCAAATGTGACTTCAATTGATATAAGATGATAATTTTTATCAATTGAGGTTTCTAGATGCTATGATATCCATCAAATATTGATATAGATTATTATTATTAACCCATTAGTTGCTATGGGTTTCAACATATAACTAAGTAGTTTCTATGGGTTACAAGAATCATTTGTTATCACTGCTATAGGTTGGCCTACCCAATTGTTATGGGTTGGCTTTCCTAATTGCTACAAGTTGACTTCATCCTTTCACTCATGATTTATCCCTACTATATAAACATATACAAAATCAATAGTAAATCCAAAACAATAATAAATTTATATGATGCAAGCTTAATTCATGAAATAATAGTATTAACCATACAAACATAAATATGCTTACATTATATTCACTACGTACTAAATGGTGAGTAAGGTAAAAAATATAACTTTATATGCTTATAAATAGTATCATAGGTAAAAAAATGTGCTATATTAGGTATAAAAAGAATCATTTCTATGGATCATTAGTTACAATATTAGTTGGCTAGATGTAAAGGTTGTATCTTTGGTCAAACAAGTAAGCTTCAATTGATTAATAGTACACTCCAAATCCTTCATGTGTACTTAATTTCTATATTTAACATGCCTATGAATATCATTGATAAGATTGAGAAAATACAAAGAATAATTTTATAGATTGGTATGGAACTAAAAACACAAATTTTATCTAGCTATGTGAGATAGAGTTTGTGTTCCGAAAGGGCATGGAGGACTTGGCATGAATAAAAAAATCAAACTAATAAATAAAGCCATTATTTTCAAAATAGGATAAATATTATTGAAATAAATTGACCAAAGAACATATACTCCCAGGGCTAAATACATAGACAAATCGAATGATGAAAGGTTGTTGTTGGCTGAATCTCTACCAAAAAAAAAATTATTTCTTGATTTTTTTGGTCGACAATAGAAATCTTGTGTGGAGACTTGAAAGGAATTAAGTGGAATGTGGTATCTAGAGAATGGGATCTATTTTTAGATGACACTTGGATTCTAAACTATCCATTGAGTTCTTCAACTCCTTGGGGGAATTTTTTTAACCCTATGAAAAGAAATATGAGAGAAAGAGTAACAATTATTATGAGGAAAATGGATCTCATTGAGTTTGAAAAAATATTTCCGTAGATTAAGTAACTCAAGAAGAGGTTAATATTCTCTCAGTGCTCAATAAACTGTTAAAATGGTTTCATATTAATCAATTGGTTCAGGAATATAAATTGGTTTGAGTTAAATCCTTGGATGGAAACTACAATGCTAAATCGAGTTATGCTTAGCTATAAAAGATGATATAGAGGGTTTTACATAATTAATTAGGGGAGAAGAATCGTATCCTAAATATAATTTTTTTTATTTTGGATTGAGGTCCAAAACAAGATCCTTATAATTGATAAGTTGGAGAAGAGAGTACTTATAATCTTAAACATGTGTGTGTTATCTGAAAAAGGTGTCAAATATATTATTCATATTATCGTAGAATTTTTATTATCAAATTATGAGGATTATGTTTTTCTAAATTTAAATTATGTTGGGTGAAACCTCTTATCAATTAGATTTTGCACCCATTTGTATTTGTAGTATTATGGTTAGCGTGAATTGTAGTACATGGAAAATCCAATGACATAATGGGATCACCTCAAAGCTGTGGAACCTTGGAAAATTAAGATGAACCTATAGAGAAGGTCAGTTTCCTTTCACTAAGCTTAGTGAAAATGTTATATGACCAGTTCACGTCAAACTACTACTTCTTCATGATCTTGCTTCTAACTAGGGTTTTGACTTATGAGGAAAATAATTTTAGAATGAGTTTTAAAACTAGAAAATGGTTATTGTACCAAATAGTATAGTGGAAATTAATGTTTGTTTTATTTGAACACAGTTAAATATTTAATATATTGAGTTTATTAAAACATAATCTTGCGCAAATATGAGATCAAAGGTAATATTTGATCTTTATCAAATAAGGAACAAATTTCTTTATTTTTCATCATCAATCTTTCAAAAGGGCATAAATAGTCATGCATACACAAAGATGACACAATACAAAGAAGTCAAAACTTTAGTCTATTAGTTTTCTTTAGATCACAACATGTAGATCAATTCTTCAAAGGTAGAATAATTTCTTTAATAGTAAAAATATAGATGGGTTAAGTAGGGAACCCATATTTATACAAAAATAACTCCTTTGAGAGAGAGGAAGTTAACAAAAATTTACACTCAGTTACAGATCAAGAAATTTTGGGAAACTTCATGCAATTGTCCTCCTCTTCAGCTTGAAATGGCATCCTTAGTGGAGCAGATGGTGGAAAAGAAGTATGCAACTACTAGATGCATCAACAAGTGTTGCAAGAGGAGATCAATTCATTGGAATCTTCTAGTCAAACCATTTCTTCTTTGAGTTCTATTTCTATTATTTCTCCCAAGAAATAGGGTGCCAAAATGAACCATTACTTGGTAAACATTGAATACTTTTGGATATTTTAAGTTATAACTTGCAAAACCTAATTTGTAATTTGAAGTGAAGACTTTTAATACTTTTAATTCATTCAACTTGTCAAAAGGAAAAGTGCAAATTACAACATAAATTTTTACAACTAAATCAATTCAAACATGTCAAAAGGAAAAGTGTAAATTACAAGTTTGCACTTTACAACTAAAGCCTGACAAAAAGATAAGTGAAAATTACAAATAGCTCTTTCTCAACTTAAAGATAAGAGTTGTCAAAATGATAGTTAAAATTTTTAATTTATATCTTTACAATATATCTCATGATAAAAATGTAAGTTATAGAATGTATTTTACAACTAATTAAAAAATTAATAGACAACCATGACTTCTAAAGATTCCTTGTCCTTTTTTACTTGTATCTTCTTGATATAAGCATCGAATGTACTGAATATCTCTTGAAGGCAATATTCATCAGGACCAACTATGTAAAGGTTATTGATCTCACATTCTACTATTACTTTAGATAGTTCCCTAGATGTAACTCTAAAGAATTATCTTTTCCCATTTGATCTATTGTATTATGATACATGATGAATCGGTGGATAGAACTCAAGTTGAAACTTGTATCCTATGTTGATTCTCTCTTAACTACCCCATTAAATTTGTCTTGGACCTCTTGAATAGGAAGGGGTTGATCTTGGTGATCCACTACTAGACATGATAATTTACCAAGTAAATATTCAATCTCATAAATTATATTTGTGGCCTTGTCACATGTACTTTTGGCCTTATTATTAGTCTCAGTGAGTATCTTGATTCTAAAATTGGCTATCTTATCTAGCTATTCATGTTATACATAACTCTTTAATATTTTTTTTTAACATGAGGGTGTTAGTATCAATTAGGTCAAAAACCTAAAATTTTGGAAAATATGGGTTCAACCTTTCAATCTCTTCTTCATATTTGCTTATCTATGCCTTCAAAGATGCACGATCCTCTTTCAAAGTCTTATAATAGTCCATTGCCATCTCTATTACTCTTATTACTATTTCATTAGCCCAGTCTTTTATAGTCCTTACCATGGTACCAATCTTTTTCATTTCCTCAATTTTTTGTTTGTTAGGGAACTGAGTAAGAGATTAAGTTGGCTAGGTTACTGGTTCTATGCACATTCTCAAGGTAGTTGTCAACTTCTCAAATTTATTTTTTCATTCATCTTTAGTGACCTTGTCACTAACCATTTTCTCAAAAAGAGAGCTTATACTTGACTAAACATAATGTTTCATACCTTCTCTTTTTATATGACCCAAGTACACTTTAGATATCTGATAATCCCCCACCACTAAATATTCCTTTTGTTTGTCTAGTGGAGGAACTATTATGTCCACAATATTTCCCTTGCTACATCATATGTTATTTTAGAGATGGTCGTGCGGTCTGTATTTGGTCATTTAGATACCTCTAATAGATTAAAGTCTAGAGTGTTGGGAGACACCATTTGTTTCCTTTTCTTTGAGACTGATTGTGTTAGACAACTTGGAGTGGAAAACTTTTAATCCTATGTTTCCCCAACAGGCACTACCATTTGTGAATTTGTAGTTAAAGCTGCTACACTAGTGGTTACTATGACAAGTGTTGTATCTATCACTAATATTATTATTGATTCCTTAGCTGATATTTTAGCTATATATTCCCTATTGGTCGATTGAGTATCCCTAGTTATATCAGTCAGTCCTTATATTTCAACCTCCTTGGTGGGGGATTTGATTAATCTAAGAGTGGAATAAATAGGTACATCATTAGGTGAAGTGGATGTGGATGTGCTTATCATGGGTGTGGAAGCTAGAAGTGACAGAGGTGGAAAGGTAGGCACATGTGGTTAGAATAGGGGAACCTATGGAAGGGTGGAATCTAAGGCAAAAAATGAATCAATAAATGTAATGGGAACACTCATAGTAGATGAAATTGATAGCGTGACGAAAGATGAAAATGAAGTTGTATTTATCCTAATGATTTGGATTACAGTCAGAATGATTAAATTTATAGCCATGTACTATTAGGTGGTATAAGTGATTAATGGAGTGGTAGTAGATATTGGGGATGAGGTGGAAGTGATTGCAGAAGAGGGAGGTGAAGGTGGAGTTGGAGTATCCAATTATGTTGATTGGCTTATTGTCAAGAGAGTCACTTGCATAGGTGGCTCAGATGAAGGTGCAATTACTTGCACTAGTGAAATGGTATAAGTAGGAGGGGTAATTACTTATACTAACTAGGCATTGGAAATAAGAAGATGGAGTAATATGGTTGGTTAAATAGTATATACAAGATGAGGGACTATTTGTGTCAGTTGAGCAATATGTTTGTCCTCCATAGAAGTTGATAGTGGTTGATACATCAATTGGCCTGCTTGCTATTGACTATTGGAAGAAGCTATTTTTTCCTTTTGCTTATGATTTTACTTATGTTATACAACTAGCCCTATTACCTGATATACTTGGTTTTGACTATTGAAACCCTATAGTATTATTGCCATTACATCCTTATCCTTCACTTCTATCAGCCTATCTATAATACTTAAGGTCTCTTTGGATATTTTGAACCCCTTGCTCCTTAACCAGTTTATTATTCTATTTATAACCTGGGTGGTCATTTCCATCAAGGAAAAGGATTTAGGTGTAGACCCCCTGACTAGAGGAAGAGGTTGGAGATAGATTTGGTTGTCATAGTACACCCTGTCTATTGGTTGCTCATCATCTTTCAAATCTTCAGGGACTAGTGCCATGTTGTAGGTTTTGATTAGTTCTAGGGTCACCCTAGAATAATGTCTTAACATAACTTCCTATTCATCTTGCATATTTTCCCAATAATGTAAGAATATGTGACACCTATTGAACTAGTGACATAACTAATCACATCATAGAAGGACCTTGCATCAAGAGCTCTCAAGGTCATTTGATTCATCTTTACATCTACATATTTAGCCTTAGATAGGGAAGGGTAGGTGTATCTCTCTATGATGATAAGGAAGTGGATCTCTGTCTTATGCATGTTTGATAAAAACTTGTGGGTTTCTAAAAGTTGCCTCATAAGTTCTATTAGGGCCCATTTGTCACTTATATACCTTGGAAGAGTGTAGTGATAACCAATGAAACCACCCACTTTGATATATGAATATGCTAGGAACTAAATGAAAAATAATTCCCATTTTCCAATTTCTATTATTACAGCATCAGAAAATCTTCTTCTTCCTAGTGTATTTTCAAACATAAATATGATGCAGTATAAAAAAGCATCACCGACCCTTCTAAATTGTTGTTTGTTTGCCTCAAAGGTGAGATCAAGGTAGTAGTTAAAGACCTTATTCATTTGATTTTGCATTGTGTTTAATCTTAGGACTACCCTCCCTTTTTATAATATATAGACCATGTATGAATTCATATAAAACTTGCATGTAGTTTGGACCTCCATCAACTATATTTGAATGGAGTCAGAAATCAATTGCGCCTAGTGAATGTATTGTTTGTTTTGATAGATTGCCTAGATATATTGGTACATCCAATCATGATAATTCTTGGCATTTGGGTCCTTTGTAACTTTGTGCAAGAGTATAATAGTGTCTCCTATTTCATCCTTGAAATCCATCCTAACTAGGGTCTTAGACATTCTTGTGGTTGTAGGTCTAGGGGTTTTTAGCCACTATTTGTTTAAAACTTGTAGACAAGCTAAATTATTATCTTGATATAAATTTTTGGAGGAGTCAAGGGTTATATATAGATAGATTTCATATTCTAGGATCGAGAACATAGCATCAATGAAGTAAGGATCAAAATCGAGAATCTTTTCTCCTTTGTCATTCACTACTTCCCTCTTCTCAACATCATAGTGTTTTTAAATGGTGAACACAAGATCAGGGCTTTGTACTAAGAGTGAGAAGGTTGAAGCCTAAGGAAAACCACTACTATAAATTCTATGAATCCAATCATTTTTGAATTCTAAATTTACTCTGTTCCAAAAATTTGTTAGGTATATGTGAAATAGATCTGTGTCAATGATCTTATTAGTGTTTGAATCCAGGATGGATGGGACACCATGTCCTTTGAATTGAAATTCAATTCCTTTACAAACATGTAGCCTAGAAAATTGGCATGGGAAAACTAACTTTATAATTGGTTGGGGTTTAGAATTTTTTATTACAGGTTCTTCCACTTTGAACCTGATAGGTTTTTAACTTGTAATTGCAGTTAAAAAGTTTGGTGGAGGTATGATGTGCAATTACATTTTAAAAATTTTGACCAAAATGTTGGGTAGGGTTTTAACTTATAATTTCACTTGAAAATCTTGATGAAATGTCTATCAAGAAAATTGGTCTACCAAGGCAGGTTGAACTTCTGATGGGATCTTAGAGTGGTTAGAACAAGGAAAATCTCTATTGAGGATTCTATGTTTTTTCGCAACTAGAATCTCTATAGGGTTTGATCTTGCATTCTATCAAGAGGGATTTCCACCAAAATTTGTGTAGTCATCTTAGGCAATATCTTGTGTTTTAATATTTTTTTATGAAAACCCCTAAAAAATCCTAAGTACAACAAGTACCAAAGTGAATTTTAATAAAGACTCTAGAATGTAGGTAAAAACTTGAAAAACACTAGTAAATATGGTAAAACAAATAAAACCCTAGATTTTTTGCCAATGAAAGATATGATTTATATTTTTTTGAAGGAAAAGTGGGTGACCTAAAGAAAATACCAGGACTACGCATGAGGGGATAGCAATGGCATGTATACTGCATGGCTCTGGCATTGCTTGGTGATAGAGGTTGGTGCTTGTATAACATGTCTTGGAAATATGGATCGTAGGTTTCTTTGCGATGGAGTTCCAACTTTGATCTAAAATTATGATTATTATGGAAAAAAAACTAATTTTATTAATAAAACATGTAATAAATGACAAACACGATGGTGGTTGGATAAATGATGGGAAAGCAAGGTTTCAAATTCATCATGTAATTTTTCAAGTTATAAAATTATACATTGTGTTTTGATCTCTCCTTTATGTTGAGTGATTTTTTGAAGGTAGGAAATGTCATGGAAGTGGGTATCAGAACTTCAATTTCACTTTACAACTTTGAAAAGTATCAAAGTGTAGCTAAAGCTATGATTTCCATTGGGTATGGATGAAAAGTAGAAGGTGGAGTTTGAGTTACACTTTGCAAATTTATAATGTACAACCTGAGTTCTAATTTCTATAGGTTAATGGTGAATGGTGGAAAATGAAACTCATGTTACACTTTAAAACTTTGCAAAGTTGTAAAGTACAACTAGAGTTTTTATTGCCATTGGTAATGGTGAAGAGTTGAAAGTAGAGTTTTGGTTATATTTTGTAACTTGCAAAGTTTCAAAGTGTAACCCAGATTCTAATTTCAGCTAGGCATTGGCTAAGTAAGAAGTAGAGTTTTGGGTGCACTTTTTAACTTTGTAACATTTTAAACTGCACCCAAATCTCTAATTTTTTCTAAATATCTAGGATGAGGTTTATTGGTCATTTTTAAAGCTTTTCCTCAAAAAGTTAAAGGTCTCCCTTAGGGTACAAAATGTTTTAATATTTTTGGTACAAAAATATCAACATTTTTGACAACCTTTATGGGGTGATTGCATGCTAATCAATTTATTTCTAGTATCCTTCTAGTTCATTGGGAATGGAGTCATTTTAAGCCTTAACACACTCTATCTAGGGAATTAAAAAAATTAGGAATTGCTTAAGCAAGGACAAAATAGGAAAAAACAAAATAGATATAAACTAAGAGAATAAAACTCCTAATGAGTTGTAGACTTGTGCTAAAGCACTTATTTGGGGAAACCAACTAAACCTACTATATAAAATGTTTGGAAAGAATTACAACCTCAAAATTAAGCATCAAAGTATATCCCATTAACTAGGATAGGTAGCTCTGATCCATTGAGCTTGGATAAATAGAATACATTGGCTATTTTGCATTGAGTTATGATGTCTGGACCACTCCATATTACATCAAATTGTGTATGCTTGCCTAGTTTATCTCTTTCATTATCCCATTTTAGAACAATGTGTCCTTCGTTGAAGCTCATGTTAGATTTTTTTGTCAAAATTTCTCCTTATCACAGCCTGATTCACTTCCAAAACTTGCATTGATTAGTTTTTGGCTTCTTCTAACTCCATGAGTTCCACCAACCTCATGGTCATTTCATCATTTTTAATCAATTTCAACTGATGATTAAGTTCTAGAGATCATAACTCTATTGATAGTATAATTATAGCTTCACTTCCATAGACCAACATGAATGGATAATTATTAATGGCTCTCTTGGGAGTGATCCTATCAGCCCAAAGTGTTCATTTCAACTTAATGTGCCATGTCCTTTGGTTATCCTCCATTTTCCTTTTGATAATACTTATGAGATTTTTATTGGTAGATTCGATCAAGCTATTACTTTTAGGTTAATAACTGGATGAGGCATTCAGGTATACATTATGTCTTACCACCCATTCACTCATCTAAGTGCCCACAAAATCTTTGGCATTGTCTAAGATAATGGTGTAAGGAACACCAAATCTAGTGACACTATCATCAATGAATTCCAAGATAGATACTTCCATTGAATCTTTCAATACAACCACTTTAGTCCATCTAGTGAAATAATTAGTTGTTATAAGGACCCATATTATGGCTTTCACTTGACAATGAATTGATCATTCTAATGAAATCCAATCCCCACTGAGCAAATGACTAGTCAATTTGGATTTGTTTAAGATGGAATGTTGATAATCTTTGATTTCCTACAAAGTAGGCACATTTCTCATAGTTTTTTACCCATTTATGCACATCTTTGAACAGGTCAGGCCAATAGTAACCTACCCTCATTATTTTGATGGTAGTTGTCCTTGCAAAGAAATGGCCACCCGATGAGCCATTATGAAACTCCTCGATCACCCTAGGAATTTTATCATTCTTGATGCACCTTAACATAAAATCATTTCTATATTTTCTAAATAGTATCCCATCAATAAGAGCATAAAGAATAGATTGGAATCTAAAGTACCTCTTCTTGGATTGTTAGAGCTCATGTGGGTATTCTCTAGTCTGTAGGAAGGTATTCATGTCACTGATCCGGTTATTGAGAAAATGTGGGGTGGTTGGATGGAATGCCTTTTGAACATATACTGCATTAACAATATTTATATCAAAATCAATTTATTCACATAAGTCCTTTCCTCTTAAGAGCTTAGTTATTTTGATGTTCACATCATATCCCATGACTTTTGTGATCCAACCTACTCTCTTTTCATTTATTTATCATTTCAATAGGAATTATTTGATGCTCTGGTGACTAACCATCAAATGAATTTTGTTATTTGAGAGCATGTGCCTAAACATTTTGAGAGATTTTATTACTGCATATACTTTCTTCTCAACAAAACTATATTTTTTCTCGTAATCCTTCAAGGACTAACTAAAAAATGATATAGGTTGCTCCAAACTGTTCTTTATTTTTTTTGGTTCAAAATTGTTGATACACTACCTTCCCCTCCAAAAGTATAGAGAATGAAATCAATCTCATAGTTAGGATTTATAAGGGTAAGATATTGAGAAATAGTTTTTTTGATGGTTTCAAACTATCATTTCCTTCCCTTGTCTAGCTCAAATTAACCCCCTTCTTAAGCATGGCAGTAAGGGGTTTGACCATGGAGGTAAAATTTGGAATGAACCTTCTTACGTAGCATTTCCCTAAGAAATTTTGTAATCCTTTTCTATGCCTCGAAAGTGATAATGAAGATATAGAACTTAATCTATCTAGGTCTATTGCAAGACCCTCTTTTGAAACAATGTGTTTTAGTAGTTTCCCTTCATGAACTACAAAAATGTACTTTTTTGGATTGAGGGAAACTCTAAATTATATGCACCTTTCAAAAACCTTTCTAAGGTGATCTTGGTGGTCACTGGCTTGTTTTAAATAAATAGTGATGTCTTCTAGATACACCAGAATCATCTCATTTGTCAAACATCTAAAATCCATATCCATGGCCCTTTATAATGTAGCACCAGCATTAGTTAGACTGAAAATCATTTTTTAATAGGCATATGTGCCCCATTTTATAGTGAAAGTGGTCTTAAACTAGTCGGATTCCTATACTAGGATTTGTTTATATCTATAATAACCATGTAGAAGGTAAAACCTTTTAGATCTCGATATAATTTGAAGGATTTTCTCCATGGGTGGAACGGGATAATGATGCTTAAAATATGCTTTGTTTAGGCCTCAGAAATCTACATAAATCCTTATTTTACCATTTTTTTTCCCAATAGGAACCAATTTAGCAACCCAAAATGAGTGTTTGATTAGGAAAATGATGTTAGCCTCTATTAATTTAGACAACTCAGTCTTAATCAAGGTCTCTATTTTTGGATTGATTGGTCTTTGATTTTTTCTAACAGTCTTAGTGTTTGGGTTAAGTTATATTGTGTGTTGGGATAAGCTAGGTTTAAAACCCCTTAGATCTTTATAACTCCAAGCGAAGTTATCATCAAATTCTTGAAATAATCCAATAAAGTCTATATTTTTAGAAATGTTGCATACCTTCCCAATCTTCAATGCTCTGCCTTATGAGATGACTTTTGTCTCATAGTCTTCTTCCTTTGATTTTGAGATATTTATTATCACCCTGTAGTTGATCATTAGAGTTGAATATACTTTATAATTAACAAGACCCATGGGAAAGTTGTTTGTCTTCAATTGAATGATTTGATTCCCATATTATTCTTGGATTCTTGACTAATTTTTATCCGATAATTCAGCCTCATATCATAAAAAATTAACAATTTACTGATCACTATTAAAAACTTGCCAGTTGGTTGCATTGTCAAGAATAGATGGTCTCATTATTAAGTTTACATGCTAGTTATTGTCCTTAATAATATTTTTTAGTAGGTTATGTTGATAACCCACTGAGGCCATATGATCAACATCCTTGTTATGTGCTCTTGGTACCTCTTGAATGTTTAAAGTGATAAAATATTCCATTAAGTCCCAAACCGTATGTTTGTAATATCTTAGTAAATTATTCTTGGTTTTACTTTTTGATCTTACTTGGTGAATGATCAGTTCACTATCACCAAACACTTATAGTGACTATATTCCGCTTTCTTTGGCCAGCTAGAGACCTCAAATCAATGCGTCATATTCAACCACATTATTAATACATCTAGAATAAAGTCTAAAAGAATATAAATAACTCTAATTTTGGAGAGAGATCAAAATAATACCTACACCATTCTTACTTCTT